>WAAE01004847.1:38409-91716 GCA_013400495.1 Nicator chloris
GTGTGGGGGTGTGTGTGTGTGGGTGTGTGTGTGTGTCTCTGTCTGTGTGTGTGTGTGTGTGTGTGTGTGTGTGCCCCTCTCCCCACTCTGGCAAGGAAGGTTTCACCAGCTCATAAATTGCTTCCACACCAGCTCTCAAGCACGTTGCAGCTCCTGCAGGTGTTAAAAGCCGCCGTAAAGAGCCACACAAAGAAAGTTATTTGCAGCGCAGGCCGAGATCTCTGAACCCCGCAAAAAACAGTGACGATGCAGCAGCGTGTCCTGAAGAGCGATGAGCCACCACTGAACCATTAACTGTTTCCAGGGATCCCAGACAATCCTGCAGGGACACACACTCCCCCTGCCAGCGCAGATGGGGCCCTTGTGCCAGCGCTCAGAAACCTTGTCTTTGCATCAAAGGCTGGAAGGGGGGATTTCAGGCACCTTCTCCAGAAAATCACATCCCTTCTGCCACAGCCACAGCAAGTCCAACAGCACAAGAACGAGGAGGATTGTAAGAGGGAGAAAAGTGGTAACAAATATATTTTTAAATGTATTTTCTGTGTGGTAAGGCTGTCACCTTGCACACAGTTAAGAAGATTTTTACAGTGAGGGTGGTAAAATACAGGCACAGAGGGGAGGAAGATGACCCATCCCTGGCAGTGCCCAAAGCCAGGTTGGATGGGGCTTGGAGCAGCCTGGGATAGTGGAAGGTGTCCCTGCCCATGGGAAAGTGTTGGAATGAGATGATCTTTAAGGTCCCTTCCAATCCAAGCCGTTCAGTGATTCTATGATAAGCAAGGAGACAAAAATCCTATACGAGTTGTTTACCTGCACAAAATTGTGTGTTTATTTTACTGCTGACATTTCACACCCCATCACCGTGTGAGCCAGCACCAAGCCCCAGCACCCCCAGCCAGGCCGCACCTCTTCCCTCCAGGAGTAAAAACCACAGGACTCAAGTGCTGGAAAGTCACTTGAAGGTTGTGGATGACCTTGAAGGGAGCTGGACGTTGCCTTGTTGGCTGCGGCGGCAGGAGCGTGAAAATGTATTGCAGCCCTTGGGCAGCCTTCAGTTCTCATTTAGGCTGTTAATCAGAGGGGGAGAGGGAGGAGAGCAGCAGCAGCAGCAGCTTTTCCCCGCGAGCCTGACTGGGAAAGTGTGAGTGGCACTAGAAGGGCCTGCAGGACACGGGCATGGGGGCAGGGGGGGAGCAGCTCTGCCTTCTGCAAGAAGGAAAGGCTCTAGGAGACAAATATTCCCTTCTTCTTCTTCTTCTTCTTGGTCCTTTCACGGGGGGAGCGATCCCAGTCTTTCATTGCACGGTTGGTTTGGTTGCTCAGGTGTGCACAGCAGCTCTGTGGGTCTCTGCCAAGGGTGGCATCGCCCCATTGCTCTGCCTGGCAGTTTGGGGCAGCTTTGTGACCAGAGGGATGTGGTGACCAGGGGGATTTTGGGACCCAGGGGACCAACACTAAGGTGCAGGTGTGCCAAGCATCCTGCCCTCTCTGTGCCTTGGCAGTGAGACCTTGCTGCTTTCAGCCTTCATGTCACCATGTCACCAACTGCATCCACTGTCCCCAGGAGGAACAGTGCAGCCTCTGTGGGGCCCTGGCACAGGCTGTCCAGAGAAGCTGTGGCTGCCCCTGGATCCCTGGAAGTGTCCAAGGCCAGGCTGGACATTGGGCTTGGAGCAACCTGGGACAGTGGAAGGTGTCCCTGCCCATGGCAGGGAGATGGAAGAACATGAACCTTTAAAGTCCCTTCCAACCCAAACCCTTCTGGGGTTGTATGACCTTGGGCCATGAAGCTGTGGGAGAAGGACAGAGAGGGACACAGGCACAGCCTCCTTGCTGGAAGGATGGGGCTGGTGACCTGGCCCACCCAGAGGACTCATTCAGACACAGGTGGGATGCCCTGAGGGAGAGCAGACAGAATTTGAGCAGAGAAGCCACGTCCCTGCTCCTCCGGCACCACAAGGGTTAAGATGAGTCTATTACTGTTTGCTTGTCACTTTGTCGCTGATCTAATGACCATCGATAATAGCTGAATAAGAATTGATGGAGAGATGGATTTAATTAACCCCGGTGTCAGCAGCTCGCATTGCTGTCTGTTTGTGTTAATGGAGCAGCTCAGGAAAAAAAACTCTCCTGAGCTTTGCGGGGCTCAGCCTGCGGCAAGTAAAACACTCCTATTCATCAGCTGCACCCTCCAGGTAAACCCAGGCAGGGCCACATGCCAATTGCTTCCTCCTGGCCCCAAAAGAATCAAATAATCACCTGCTCCGGCGCACTCGGAGGCCCAGATCCGTCCACCACCCCATCTTCACTCCCTTTCCCTACTGCCTTGGGCAGGGCAGCCAAGGTCTCTGCAGGGTGGGCAGGAGCTGGGACTGCTGGCTCTGGGAGGCTGGAGGTCTTCATTTAGCAGGGGGACGGTGCTGAGAGTTTGATAAAAGACCAGCAAAAGGCGGCAGTGCTTTGTGTTTCCTGACAGCACAGATGCTGGGGCAGAGATGCAGGCAGAGAGGTTTTCCCAGCCAGCCAGGCATCTTCTGGCATCCTCCACATCCCCTGGGGCCTCCTGCAGCCTCCTCATCCTAAAATCCAGGTGTTGCATGCACTCCACCGGGATTTATCCCCTTCTTCTGCGTCTCAAGCTAGTTTGGGGGCCAGCTCCAGGTGAGCAGGCACAGCAGCACAGCCCAGACTGGGGCTGGACGCTGGGACCAGGCCATCCCAGTCCCACTAATGAGGCTGGTCCTGCCCTCTCCTTGATTGCAGCCGGTAATTAGCGTCTGCCAGCTCCTGACCCCTCTTCAGCCGCCCTTCAGGTGCAGCAGATAACAGCTCCTATTGCTCCTCATCCTCCTGCCCCTGGCTTATCAAGAGGATCCCCGGGGAAACGCCAGCCTGGAGGAAAGGCGGGTGCATGGCCCTCCTCACCCGTGGATACCCGATCCCAGAGAGGAATTTCCTGGCAGCTCGGGGAGCAGTGGCAGCATCATCCAGCACCCCCAGCTCCAGCACCCGTTTTCCAGGGCAGTAATTCACGGGTGCAGCCCAGAGCAGCCCCCTCCCTGGGCGTTATCCTTTTGGGAGATCTCTCGGGGCAGGCTCGGAGGGGGCTCGTCTGACACCCACCGGGTTCTCTTCACACTTCCCCTTCCTCTCATTTTCGGCTGTGATTGCTTTTCTCGTTCTGACGTGTCCAGCCGTGACCCGGGCGGGCAGGTCTGGGCCCATCTGGATCCCTGTCTGGGGATGCTCTGGGATGGTGCTGGTGCCATCCCCGCCTCGCTGGGCTGCTCCTCGGGCCCCTGCAGCCGGAGATTCCCTGTGCTCGCCGTGACAGACCAAGGTACGACTGTCTGAAGGGATAAACTTCCCAGGGCAACGCCTTGCCAGGCTAAAAATATTCCTTGCAGGAAAAACGCCGGCTCTCGCTGCCAGCGCTGTCTCGGGGCTGGCGCTTCCAGGTAGGACAGGACACAGAACTTCCACGGTCCGAGGGCACTGAAAGCACCAGTGCTTGGCAAACACATTTCCTGCTGGGAAACAATCAGGTCAGCTCCTGGCCCCTGGTTCAGCAGTTGTAGGCAGCTCCCAGGAAGCAAACGTCTCCGCCAGGACTCCCACGGAAAAGACAGGCGTGGAAAGCGGCTGTGTGGACAAGTGAGGCAGAGAATATTGCCAGGGAGGTGAAAGCTGGTGTCAGCAGAGATTAGGGCTCTGTTCCTGCCCTGCAGCTGCAGGATGGAGATGACATCACCTGCCCGAAGGCGGGTGAGGGGTTTAATTCAGCAGCAGCTGATCTGGAGTTTCCAAGAGCTTCACACAGCTCTCCAAGCAGCCCTTGGAGCATTTGGGGTCTGGATGGAGAGAGCCGGCCGTAGCGATGCAATGGGACATGTGGATCTCTCCCTCCCTACCCCAGGATCTTTCTCTTCGCCCAGCAGGGAAGAGAAATAGCTAAAATAAGCAAAGCTGGCAGTGGAATGCAGAACTTATCCTGGCCTCCTCAACGCAGTCCCTGAAGCAGCAAAATTCATCCTGCTGTGGCAGGAATTGGGGAACCTGGGAAGAAGCCCAAGACCAAGCATCATCCCAAATCCTTCCGAGCCTGGCAGAGCTCCCAGCTGCTGAGATGAAGGTGAGCTGGAGCCTTCCTGCCCTCAAAAAACCCTCCAAGTATCCGACATTTTCCTCTTTTAGCTTCATTTTCCCAACAGAACATCAGCGACTGCCCACAGCTCCACTTCATCCTCAGGAAAAGATGGGCAAGGCACAAACAAGGTCTGTGTTGCTCTGGAACAGCCTGAGCCTTTGGAAAGATGCTGATTTAGAGAGAAATAGGCTTCCTGTTTTGCTCATCCCTGTCCCAGACAGAAGGTACCTTTGCCAAGTATGTCTTCAAATCCCTGCCAGTAACCTGCAGTCATGGAATACGTGAGGCTGGGGAAAAGAAGAAAAAAAAAATCCAGCAGAATTTAATTTTGAAGACCCAGCCAGTCTTATAGCTTTTCAACTGCTGGAGCAGGTGAGCCAATAATAAAATCAACTGCCCAGAGAGGAAATGAATATTGGGTTCTGCTCCAAAAGGATGAGTTCAGCCAGCGTCAGGAAGAAAGGAAAAAATAATAATCAGAGAAAATAAAAGGAGAGTAGGAATTGTTCTGTGACAAACGTATTTTGACAACCCAGCTGAAAGGGCTGACAGAGTTATGAGTGAGGGGGAGGAATTACTGATCTCTGAGTGTCATCTCACTTGTTTTTCTTGATTCAGCCTGGCCCTGCTAACAATGTGTGTCACTGCCCAGCGCTGGGAACATCCTTTGATGAGTGACATGTGGTGCTCCCCACAGCACAGCCTGCCTTCCTCCTGCATTTCACCTGCCTGCAGCACCAGGGCTCTGCAGGGGGACCCTCCAGGCAGCCTGGCTTGGGGAAGGTCACAGGTGGAGGGCCGGGGTCTCCAGCCACACATCCCAGAGCATTTCTCTTTGTGACGAGCCTGGAGTCGCGTTTCCTGGTCTTTTCCTGGCTGAAGCCATGGAATCACAGGATGGCTTGGGTGGGAAGGAGCTTGAAGACCAACTTGTGCCCATGGCAGGAGCACCTTCCACTATCCCAGATTGCTCCAAGTTCCATTCAGCCTGGCCTTGGGCACTCCCAAGGCTGGGGCAGCCACAGCTTCTCTGGGAATTCAATAGCAGTTCCTCACCGCCCTCACAGGGAAGAGTTTCTTCCTAAGATCCCATCTAACCCTGCCCTCTGTCCATGTGAATCGTGCCCCCTCATCCTGTCACTCCATGTCCTTGTCCAAAAACCCTGTCCAGCTCTCTTTAATGCTGTTCTCATTGTTTCCATCCTCACATTGGCTCGAGGTCTCTGCACCCACAATCCTGTGCTGGGGAAGAGGGGAAGCGTAGGAGGGTGGCAGCTCCTGGAATTGGGACTCAGGTGATGAAAAAAGGAGCCACTCAGGAGTCTTGGAGATCCTGACATCCCTCTGTGGGGGCTGGAGGTGCCTGCTTTGGCATGGAGGTTGTGCCTGTGGAGCAGGTGGGCATTGTTGAGGGGTCTCTAGTGCCCATTGCCACCCCTGCTCCTGGGCTGAAATCTTCATCTGGATTGGGGACCTCAGGGGTTTTAAATACCCCTTCTCACTCTGAGCTGTGCAGCTCCTGCTGTGACCACTTCTCCTGTGAATGTGAACCCTGGACAGAGCCAGGCTGTAAGAGCCAATTAATTTTAATTACCTTTAGAGCAGGGCTCAGCACCAAAGTGGGCAAACCCGGTGGCATTTGATGGCATTCCGAGAGGTCCCCCCTGGTTAAAGGACACCTGTGAGAGGCTGCTTCCAGCCCAGCTGTGACCAGGCTCTGGGAGAGGGATGCTCCCTGTGACTCGTTCTGAGCCAGCCTGAGTCACCTGCCTCCACTTGCTGCTGTTGATTTACTGCCCACAGTAATTTTGAGAATTGGGGATAATCAGCTTCTTATTCAGATGTTTCCCCTCCAATGTGGAAAATATCCACCTTGTGGGGGGGTCCTATGGCAGAAAGGGGCCCTACAGCAGCTTTCTTCATGGCTCTCCGCTGCCTTTAGGACTGTTGGAGAGAACTGCGGATCTTCCTGCACCTTCCTGGGGTTTGTTTCCTCAGCCCAACTCTGCAGCTCTCCAGACAAACACATTTCTGCTTCCCCACCAAGGGACATCTTTCAGGACGTGTTTCCTGAGGGTCAAAGCAGAGGGCAACCTCCCAGAGAACAGTGTGATGCTCCTGAGATAAATAAAGCTCTTGGAATGAAACCTCCTCGGAGGGACAAGGGCAGCATGAATTTCTCTCCAGGCTTGGGGGATGGCTCAGTGTTTCCAGGAACAGCCACCTTGTGTTTGCACTGACAGCTGCTAAAACTGGGGGAGGGAGCTCAACCAGTTGAAGGTCGGCTTGTCTGGGATGGGAAATGCTCCAGAAATTTCCAGTGATGTTTTTTGCATTTTTAAGCCTGTTCCTGTTACTCTTTTGTGCGGATCTTTCCCACTCAGCTGGATGTCTGTGCCCAGCTTGGCCTTGGGAGAAAGAAACCCATCCATTCGGGCTGTTTTGATGGATAGAAGTGCAAAATAAACAGGTCCAGACATTTTCAGTTGTTCCTCACTTCAAGACAGACATTGAGGGGCTGGAGCGTGTCCAGGGAAGGGAATGGAGCTGGGAAGGGGCTGGAGCCCCAGGAGAGGCTGAGGGAGCTGGAAAGGGGCTCAGCCTGGAGAAAAGGAGGCTCAAGGGGGACCTTGTGGGTCTCCACAACTCTCTGACAGGAGGGGACAGCCTGGTGGGGGTCAGGCTCTGCTCCCAGGTAAAAAACAACAAGAAGGAACAGCCTCAAACTGTGCCAGGGGAGGTTTAGATCAGATACTAGGAAACTATTCTTCATGGAAAGGGTCATCATGTAGAAGCACAGGCTGCCAGAGGAGAGCTGGACTCCCCATCCCTGGAGGGATGTAAAAGTCACGTGGATGTGGTACTTGGGGACAAGGTTCAGTGCTGGCTTTGGAGGTGCTGGGGGAACAGTTGGACTTGGGGGTCTCAAAGGTCGTTTTTACAACCTAAATGATTCTTTGATTCTGCTCCCACTACCCTGCTTTGTGCTGTTATTGGCCAAATGCAGGGAAAAAGGCAAAATAAACTCCTGTTTATTCACTCTGCTGGCAGTTCCGTGCCAACACCCCATCATTGCTCTCCCTGCTGCTGCTGCACGTTGTCCGCTCCTGAGGACACCAAAGCTGCCCAAGCTCCTCAACAGCTGCATTGTGCTCTGAGCCTGTGTTTGAGCATGCTAAGGAAGAGCCCAGCCGGGCACCCAGGGGTGCTGGGTGGGAGCAGCGACACCCAGCTCCATCCTGTAGTTCTCTGGAGAAGAACTGGAGGTGGTGCTGCCAGCTTTAATCACCCCTCACGCCCCACCAGGCACTTCCCGGGATGCAGACCTTGTTAACATGCAAAATAATGGAAAGATGCAGGTAGGCTTCTGGCTGGTTAACCAGGAGATGCTTCAGTGAGAATTATCCAATTAAATCCCCATCTCTCCCTTGCTTCTGTGGCTTTACCCCCCTCCCACTGCAGTGGCATTATCACCCAAAGCAATAAACACGGGTCCTGATGGAGTGCTGGCCACATGAAGCTGTCACTGGGGGCTCTGGGGACCCTGCAGGGCTGGCCTGGCTCTCTGGGCTGCTGCTCTGGGCTGCTGGGAGGCACGGGAAATGAATCCCAACCTAAATAAATACACTGGCACACAGCAAATTGTCTCAGGAGGGGGTAACCAGTGGTTTTCTCCCCTTTTTTGAGGGCCCATCCTTTCTCCTTTGATGCCACCCCATAAACAAGGCCAAGTAGGTGCTGGTGCTTCCCTTAAGGGAGGAACCCTGCTCTTGCAAAAAAAACAAACAAAAAAACCCCCAAAACACCAAACCAACCAACCAACCACAAAAACCAAAAAACCAAACAAAACCCCAAACAGACAGAAGAAAAAAAAAAGACGAGAAAAATAAAAAACCAAAACAGAAGAACACCTTCCCCATGGTATCACTGCTGGGTTGTTCCTGGCTTCTGTGTCAGCTCGATATATTCCTGATAACTGCTTGTCTTGCTACTTTTCCCCTGGTGTCTTCAGGGCACTTTAATGGTGGGATTTCTGGTTAAATCACAGCAAAAGGAACTAGAGAATAAGTAGTAGAAGAAATCACTTAGACCCTGGAGGTAAAACCCAAAAACAACAAAAACAAAAACACAAAAAAACCCAAAAAACACACACACAAAAAAAAAACCAAACAAACCCCCCCCAAAAAACAAAACCAAAAACACAAACAAAAAAACCCAACCCAAACCACAGAAAGCACCACTACTTTGGATTAAAGATTCCATTTATTTTATTAGAGCTGAGGGATTGCTGCTGAAGCCTTTTCCATGGAGGAAAGCTGGTGGCCAGGTGGGAGAGGGGCTTCTGCAGCCCCCTTGTCCCACTGGAAGGGACCCAGCTCTGCCTGGGCACCCCATGCAAGGGATTTCCTGCCCTCTCTCTGTCTGCACGTGTGATTAGCACACATCCCTCGCTGCAGGAGCTCTGAGAGAGGCTAAAATTGAGCTCAGTGCTGGAGCACCCCCTCCACAGTGCCCTCCCTCCTCCCCCAGTGCCAGACAAGCCGTGCTGCTGGGGCCTGCTGGGCTCCAAGAGCATCTGATAAGAGCAGCAGGAGCTGAAACCCCCTCAGCCTCCCCACCAGGGTGATAATTCGTTCCAGGGAGGCCACCTGACCTCCAGCAAGGTGCCCAGCAGGGCCTGCAGAGGTGGGGATTGCCGTGGTGCTGGGGGCTCTGCCCTCTGTGCCACTTCCTGAGCCCCCGGCCAGGCTGGCAGCCCTGTGTCCCACCAGGAATGCCGGTGGGATGCTGCTCTGTCAGGCTAAACCATCCCAGCAGGTCAGCCCAGGCCTCCTGCCTCCTGTCCACCAGCTCTTGCTCCAGGATGGTGGCAGGATGGATGGACAGGAGGCATCTCCCTCACCCAGCAGCCAGAGCAGCCCAAGATCCTTTCCCACCTCGGCTGACGATGAGGATGAGGCACTTAGAGAGGCGAGGAGCTTAACCAGGCAGATAACAGAGCTTTGTTGATACAGGAGTTTCCCCAACAGCTGGACAGGAGGGGAAAATGGGACTTTTGGGGCAGACAGCCCCTTCTGAGTGATCTGGAGCTCATTGGACCACGAGGGATTCCCAGCACCGCTGGGCACAGAGTTTCTGCCAGGGAAATGGAATTAAAGACAGCAAACCCAGCCCAAGGGCTGAGGGACTGGAAGGAGGAAGCAGGATTCTGAAGCACAGCAGACACCTTTAGGGTATGGGTTTTCCCCCCATTCCTTGGTTTGGGATGGGAGGAAGGCTGCTCCCCTCCCCTCAGACAGAACAGAACTTTGCTTTCTCCACTGCTGTCTTTGGAAATGCTCTTCCAGGGCAACTTCGGCATATTTTTGAGTAAGAAACAGGATGATATTTGCTAGATGGACCTCGAAGGGGGGCTCTGCCATACTGCATTCCCATTATACACAGATGTTTACCTTCCTTCAGGCTCCTCATTTCTCTATGCTCACCAGGTAAGCACTGGAAATGTCACCTCCCCATGCCTGTAATTAAACCCTGTGACTTTTGTCCCTGCATGCACACACACCTAGACACAGCTTTCTCTCCTCTTCAAAAACTACCCAAAACTTTGGTTTTGCTCCGAATCAGCCATGCAGATGTGCAGCTGGAGGTTGCCACGCCAACAGAGTTTGTCCTCCTGCTCCCCTCTCCCACCCCTTCCCCCAGATGAAGAAAGGGGAAAAAAAATTAAAACCAAGCAATTTTAATAATGTCACAAAAAGCAGACAGGGATATAAAAATCCATTAAGAGCTGGAGTGGCCCTCGCAATGGGAAGTGCTCCAAGTCCTTCCCTTTCTGTCGCTCCCTCTCCAAGCCCCTGAAAGGTAACCTTTAAAACACCCTCGGCAGCACGGTGCTTAAACCTCTGGCATTTACCTTCATTTCACTCTGCCTTTGATTTCTTTCCAGGGGAGGAGGGCTTTTATGTTATAAGAGGACAAGTTGGGTTGGTTTTTTTCCTTCCCCTCGGCTTGATTGTTTTCCCCTCTTATGCAGGGAGTTTCTTTTCTCTCCTCTTGTTTTGCTATCACCATCACCCAGGCACGCAGCCCCCATGGGTGAAGCAGGAGGGGAGGGTCAGCCTAATATCCAAATACACCCCAAACTGGGATTTGGGTGAGGTTGGTGATGCTGGAGAGGGAACAGCGGCCTGAGGTTCCTAGCAGGTGGCAAGAAGGTTGTGATGCTCAAGCCACAGCAGCTTTTGTGGGGCTCTTTTACATGCACACATCCCTCAAGGTCCCCTCGGGAAGGAAAACCTCCAAACTCCCCTTCATATTCCTCTGCCCACAAAGAAATCCTCCCTGGCACAGTGCCTGCCAAATACCCCTCTTCAATGTGGCCTCACAGAAATGCCACTTCCCCTGCTCCTCTCACCCATCTGTGACACAAATTTGGGGTTCTGAGCCACTTTCACCACTCTGCCTCACCATCAGGGCCTTGCTCCAGCCTCCCTGTGACAGCCTCCCATTTTTTGGCCCTTTAAGACCACTTAAAAGCCAGACCTGCATCAGGCAGCAAATGCTTCGGGGTGACTTCACTACATCCCTGCAAATCCTGGCGTGGGGTTTTATGCCTCTGAGTGATGGATATCCACGTCCCAGTCACACCACTTTGATCACAGTTCGCTCACTGCATTTGGCTTTCCCCCCTGCATTGAAGACCCTGCTTCACGAGCTGTGAGATGAGCAGAGCATTTCATAACAAAACAAGACCTTGTATTTTCCAGGCTGGAAGAGAGCTTGAAAGCATGACCTAATTGTGCTCGGACACCCATGGGCAAAGAAAGTGTCCAAACCATATTAATGAAAGGAAAGTGGCCAATTTTTGCAAAGCCATTCATTAATTTCAAGTGTGACCCAGGAACAGAGACATGAATGATCACTTCTTCCTAACCCAGCAGCACCATGATCCCAGGCTGACTCTGTGCCATGTCCTGCACTGCGAGAGTCCTGAGCAGTCCAAGTTCCCAGATGGACATCCCAAATACCTGGGAGTGATGAGGGAAGCCCATCCCTCTGCCATAGCTGCACCTGGGGGAGGCAGGAGCATCCTGAGGGCAACAGGGAGACCCAAAAGCTGCTCATGCTTCCCAGCATCCCTTCTTCATCCCAGTTTAGTTGCTTTGGGTTTTTTGGGGGTTTTTTTTGCCTCCCAATTTTTCTGAGACCAAGTTTTCACACTCTTTTACACCACAAGTCTTTTCTGAGCTGGCACCAATCAGGTCATATAAGCAGGAGTTATCAGTGATGCCTCCTCCTGTCCCAATGCCCTGCCAACATCCTCATGGAGCAACGCAAAAATCTCCGTCTCCTCTGGATCGCCAAGCAGTATAAAGTCTCAACTCACACTGAACAGCTATTCACTACTTCCTCAGCGTGAATGGGACCTGAAGAAGGAGCTGAACATTTGGGTAAACGAGTAGAGCTTGGGTTCTCTGGGGGAGTTTGTGGTTTTGGTGTTTTGGGGTTTTTTTAAGGGGAGGGACAAGTCCCGTCTGGTAAAGACCAAACCTTCACCTCTTCATGGCTCAGGATCAAAGTAAGTCATCACAAAACAATCTGTGCATCAGCCCTTTGCTCTGACCAGCTCCAGGTACCAGCTGGTTTCCAGACTGCCTCTCTCCCTGGCTCAGGCCCAAATTTTCATGGCAAACAATCAGCACAACAAATGGTCAGAAAGGGAGCAAGGCCTGCGAGCTGATGGCAACAGGCTAAAATACCCAGAAACAAGTAAAAACCTCACAAAATGGTGCAGATCAGCCACCTCACAGCTGCTACACGGTGGACTCCTTGCAGCTGTGCAGATTGGAGAGGGCAGAGAAGCCTCCTGGAGGATGAGATTTCCTTTCACATCGCTGCATCCGAGGGCTGGGCCATGTCTGTTCACTGAACACCCTGCCATGGGCAGGGGCACCTTCCACTGTCCCAGGCTGCTCCAAGCCCTGTCCAGCCTGGCCTTGGACACTGCCAGGGATCCCGGGGCAGCCACTGCTTCTCTGGGCAACCTATAACAGATCATGCCCCTTGTTCATTTTTGCCAGTCCCCCAACCAGAGAACAGGATTTCCATCGAAATTTGTTGGTGCATCTGGCGCTCTGGATGAGGAGGGGGGTTATTTAAAGAAAGGAAATGACAAGTGCAAAGGTATGAAATTACCTGAGGATTTTGTCTGAGCGTGATGGGATGGGCTCTGGTGGCACTGAAAAAAAGAGATAACAAGAGAAAACTTTGACTCTTCAGAGATTAATCTTTGCAGAGATTAAATTGAAGCCTTCAGGTCCGAGCCATCGATCGCATTTCGCTTCCCTGACAGTTTTGTGCAGGTACAAATTACAGAGGTTGTGGACGGTACATCTTTTTAGCCATCTGGCAATTGGCTCATTTATGGGCAAGCATCTCCTCAGAGCCAGCCATGAGAGCCAGGCAGGAGGCTGGGAGCTGTTGGAAACCCAAATGGAACTAGAGGATCTTTTGGATCTTCCATTCCAAACCATTTGGGGATCCCATGAATTCCATCCAAGGGAAAAGCCAGCAGTATTAGTACCTATCCCACCCTTTCCCCCTCGAGGGGACAGATTTGAGGGCCAGAGTGCTCCTCCTCTCACAGGAGCCTGTTGCTGTTATTCCCGTTATATCAGCAGCAGTGACCCTTTTAAACCTTCCCTTGGAGAAGGAGACAATATCAAATGGGATCAACTCAGATTTAATAAACAAAAAAATGAATTTCTAACAGCTTGAACCACCTATTAGGCACAATCCATCCACTTCTGCCTATTCCCTGGAGGGCAAAAATTAGCACAAGGCACTGGAGAGACATGAGCTCCACAAGAACCTCTGTAAGTGGTGGTACCCAAGCTGAAGGTACGTTTGGGATGAGCAGATTGGAAGGGATGTCTTTCCCTGGCTCAGGCCCAGGCAGTGGGGGTTCAGAGATCAGCTTTCTTTTTTAGTTTCCATCATATTTGTCCAGAAGGGCTGGGCAAGCAGAGGAGATGGACAGGATAAGGGAGCGTTCAGTTAATTCCACTTGAAACCCAATTTCATTTCCTTTCTAATTAGAGCAGCAGGCGTGTTTTAACAACTGATTATCTCTCCTGGGCAGTTGTGTGTATTCTTCTTGGCTATTTTCTCAGCTTTCCCAGGCAAAGCTCTGCTGTGACTGTAACATAAATAAAACGGGAGCAAGGCAGAGCACGAGCACTTTGGAGAATGCTATGCCAAGAATTAGGAGCAAGGTTTCCTTTTTCATTCCTAAGGGTGAAAAATAGAAGGTGCTCGCCATAGGAAAATATAAACCCTTAGAAGCAGAGCAGAGACCTCAGGAAATTATTATTATTATTGAGGACTATCTGTAAAAAAACCTCTCTGTGACAGACACTCAACCCTCACAGATGTTCCAGAACTGCTGGATCTCCTACCTGTGCATCCCACAGGACCCAGAGGAGGCTCTGAGCACCCACACCCAGCACCTCCAGCTCCCAGAGCTGCCAGCAGCCCCCACAAGCCTCCTTTAGAGCTGAGAGCAGGGTCAGGATACGGGGGAAGGAATCCCAGCCCTGGTGTGGCTGAAGCCTCTGCAGGTGGATGTGGTTATCTCTGAAAGGCAGGGCTGGAGCATCGCAGGATCCTCTGGGAAAACTCACCTGCTTCCCAAAGTCTCATCACAAGAGGTTTTTTTCCCAAAACCTGTTATTGTTCTATTATTATCTGAAATAAACTTGTTTGGGGGAAAAAAACCCAGTGCAGAGCTGAGTTTCCAATCCCCTCCCCATCCTCCGGCTGCCTCCACCACCAGCAATAGGCAGGGAAGCCCCAAAGTCCCTTTTTCCACTCTTCTTCCACGCTGCCAGCCAATTCCCAGATGAGAGACTGAGTTGTTTTACCCTTTTCCATGACCTCACCCTGGTTTCTCTTGGCACTGCCTCTCCCCTCGCCCAAGGGCACATTCCAAGGGGGGGTATTTTTTAAGAAAAAGGGGTTTTGCAAAAAAAATAAAGCTGGGGGAGGGGATGTGCCACCATTGCAGACACTTCATGTTGCCAGGACGGCCCTTGAAATGTTCCCATCCTCTTCATGGTGTTACAGCCACTGGATCCCAGATGGAATTCACGGACTCACCCATCCCACAATGAACACAAGGTCACGCAGAGGGAAGAGCAGGGAAAGGAAAAGCAGTGTAAATACCAGCACTCCTGATCCTTTTTTTTTTTTTGACTCCCCAAAGTCCCAGGCTGGCGCTTAAATTTCCTGCGCCCCACAAAAGCTCATTAAACACTTTCAGGGGTCGTCTCGATGGCATTTTCCTCGCTCCAAATGGGAGGAGACAGCTGAGAGTTAATAAGTCCGAAAGGACCGCGTATAAAATAAGATGTTGTCACAACGTGTTGCTAAAATAGCAGGTGAGCTGGCCCGTTTGGAGAGCTTAATGGCCCCACGTTTTAAAAATATCTGTGCTCCATTTCCCCCGACAGATCATAAGTCTGAGGCAGATATGGATTTTCCTGCCTGGGTGCTGTGCCGAGTTCCAGCTCTGACTCTGCGTCCCGGGGGATCTCCCTGCCTGCTCAAGGCCCTCCCACTGCCTTTGGGACTGTGATTTTGGGGATGGTGGCTGCGGGGATAGGGTTGTGCCGAGGTCATCCTGCTGGAATCCTCCATCCCCATCCCCATCCCCATCCCCATCCCCATCCCCATCCCCATCCCCATCCCCATCCCCATCCAAGAGGTGTTGCCCTGCTGGTGGATGCTCCTTCTTCCCAAGCCGCTCTTCCTTCCTGAGGCTCAGACTCCTGGGGGATTAGCAAAGCTGCTCCCACCCAGGTTGATATTTTGTCTCTTTTCACCTTGCGCTATTTGCAAGAACTTCACGCCCAGTACGAAATTTTCCGACTGACAAGTGAAATTCAGTCAGCAGAGCTTCCGTTATTCCCAATTTATCCCTCCACCGGAGAGTTGTGTGGGATGAAGGGCTGCAGAAAGGAAAACACAGGCATGCACGCGTGGCCCAGCAGCAGCCAGCAAAAAAACCCAAGCTGAATTATGACCCACAATTTATCCACCGTTACGTGCAGGGGATTTCAAGTGTATTCATTGCAATCTGACTGCGAGCAGCTCAGAAATCAATTTGGTAGATGTGGAGAGGAAGGGCGGAATTATGTTTTTTGTTATCGTCTCTGGTGTGGGTTTCCGTGTCCTCAGCTTCAATCCCCTCCCTGGTCAATAACTACAAACCCTCTGCTTCCCAAGGGTTTGCCATCAGGGATAGGATTCAGCCCAGGGTGGCAAAAACAGTGGGATGAAGGAGAGGGGAGGGGTGCACAGGTCATAACAGATGCGAGGTGACGCACAGGAGAGGATGGAAAAGCCGTGGGATGGGCATGGGGACACGAGGAGGTGACTTGTTGGGGCAGGGATGGCTCACTGGGGATGAAGCAGAGTGTGTGTGTGGACACATCCGTGAAAGTGGAGGGGGTTGAGTTTAAGGATGTGGCAGAAACTCTCCAGAAATCCCAGCTCCAAGCTGATGGCTCACACGTTGTCCCCCTGTGCTGGGCACCACTGAGGCACCCCAAACCCTCACTCCGGGTCTGGGCCCCTCTATTCAGGAGGGGCATTGAGGGACTGGAGCGTGTCTGGAGAAGGGAACAGAGCTGGGGAAGGGGCTGGAGCTCCAGGAGCAGCTGAGGGGCCCAGCCTGGACTAAAGGAGGCTCAGGTGGGACCTTCTTGCTCCCTACAACTCCCTGACAGGAGGGTGCAGCCAGGTGGGAGTCAGGCTCTGCTCTTGCCCAAGCTGAACAAATCTGTAATTCCGTGACCCTAAGCGAGTGGATAAATCAAATAGTGGTGGGTGTGACCGCCAGCACACCGGACCTGCTGTACCAAACCTGAACTGCTTGAACACCTGAGTGGCTTTAATCCTACGTTAGCCCCTGTCTGGGACTGATTTGGAAAAGGCTTGGCTTTCTCCTGCCTGACCAAGAGCAGCTCAGTGCCAGACTGCTGGGTGGGAAGGGGCAAAATTCCGTTTATGTGCAGGGAAGTGGGTGGAGACATCCTCATCAGTGCTCACCCCTCAGTTACTGGTTTGGGAACCACAAGCCCAACTTTGCCAGGAAAGCACTCGAAAGAAACAGGAAAGGTGGTGGCTGCCATGCCTGTGTGGAAAATCAGGGCATGTGCTCCCAAAGGTTGGATGATATTGGCTTTTCCATTTTGGTGGTATGCAACCATCTGGTGCACTTCAAGCAAAAGGGTTTCTTCTCCTCCAATTTAAGAAATGGAATGAAAAAGAATAAGATTAGATGAGAAGCAGAGGGGAGTTTTGCATCTCTTTAATAATGACCTTTTTCCAGGGTTGTTTTTTCTTTTTTTTCTGTAGTGCTGGGAAGAAAACTTAACTTCTATTTTAAAAGAGAAACTGGGTTTCTCATATGTTCCCATGATTCCTGATGCTGGCACTTTCAATTAATCACTGCAAAGAAGCCACCACGAAAATAGCGATACCAGAGCTGAATATCCTCTGGGCAAATGCTGCAAATGCTGCCTGATGCGTCTAAAAAAAAAAAAAAAAAAAATCATTCTTTTCCTTGTCACCTCTCCTCTGGCTCATCTTATGCAAATCACCTCACTGAGGAGAATTTGGCAGGCCGTGGCCGGGGTTGGTCCATGGGGCAGATGGAAGCAGCGAGTTCCCAGGTAATTATTTATGTGTGAACCCGATACAAGGGGATTTGATCT
This sequence comes from Nicator chloris, assembly GCA_013400495.1. Lineage (NCBI taxonomy): Eukaryota > Metazoa > Chordata > Aves > Passeriformes > Pycnonotidae > Nicator > Nicator chloris. Next base: position 55,336 of record WAAE01004847.1, read on the forward strand.
GAGCCACGCTCTCCGCCTGGCTCCTTTCTCCCTCAGAGCCAGGAGTTACACAAAGTTTAACGGCTCGGGGAGGCAAAGGTCTGAAATGCTCCGAAATCTGGTAATCCCACGTGCCCACTGCTCCCAGGACTCGTCCCACCTCGCTGGCTGCTGGCATGTGTGGGAAGGGGAAGGAAACCCCCCGTGGTCCTTGTCACAGGAGCTGCCAGTCTGCACGGTTCACCTATTGAGCAGAACAAGCCCAAGAGGAAATTCTGAGGCAGGGAATGATTTCCAATATCTGGTTTACCTGGGGACATGGCGGGTCACAGCAAGTTCAGGAGCGGTTTTCCAGAGGCGAGGGGAGCTCAATTCACTTAGCAAGTTATTTTTTGCGTGGAACTATGTGCCAGGCTGTGTTCCTGGCAGAGTTTGGTGGTGGAATTCCATCTGCATGACCCGAAGCCATCCTGGATCCAGCAGGATTTGTCCTTTTCTCCCTGGGGTGAGCTGAGAGCTGAAATATCAGGATGGGCCTTGCCCAGGGTGGAAGTGTTTTGGCAGAGCCCATGGCTTGGGGGTGCTCTTGCAAAGAGATAATTGATGCTTCACAGAGTAATTGAGGTTGGAAAAGCCCTCCAAGATCAAGTCCAACCATTCCCCCAGCACTGCCAAATCCAGCACCAACCCCTGTCTTCAAAGGCCACATCTGTACAGCTTTTAAATTCTTCCAGGGATGGTGACTCCACCTCTTCCCATGGAACAGGGGACTCCGGAGCGAGATCACTTCCTACAGGATGCCACAGATACCAAGAGGCTGCCTTCTCCAAGGCAACCAAGAGGAGGTGAGCTCCAGGAGAGACTGGACAAGATCATGGGTAAGGCTCCCCTCAGACTGTTAAATACACAGAAAAGGTTTTGGTGCCAGGTATCCCCAAGGAAATGTCTGAATTGAGCAGGGAATCATCGTCTCCTGCCCTGCCAAGGGACACTGAGCAGCAAGAACCAGAGTTTCAGGGACGAGGAGACCCATGATTTTCTCTCCCATTGAAACTCAAGGCAGGGGAGGCTCACTCAAATCAGAATTTGGCTCTCCTGGGATGAATGTCCCCATCCCTGCCTGCTCCTGCCCAGCATTGCCTGCTGCACTGAAACCATTTCCTTGCCTTTGGTGACTGGAATTAACTGACTTGCAGGAATTGTTCCTCACCATTAGCTTTAAGCTACCTGGGTGAGAAGCAGCTCCATGTCCCCTCCCCTTGCTCTGACCCTTTCCAGCACACTGCTTTCTCCCCACCTTGCTCGGGAGCAGCTGGGATAACTTTTGGAGGGTTTTTTTTTGCACCCATTTATCTCCCTGCTTTGGCCACCTCAGGTGGTCGCACGCCTTGTTTCCCCCAGCTTTACTCCCATTTTTCTATCAGCACTGACAGAGCCACCCAAGGGACAGGAGAAGTTTAGGATTCACAGCTCCCCTTGGCCCTCTCCGTGCTTTCCCTCCTCCCCCCAGAGCGGTTCCAGCTCAGCACCAGGGAGAGAAAAATGTGCCTTGTATAAGCTGTGACGGCTGATGACTGATGACATTTATCTTCCCTCCTGAGGAGGACGGGAGAAGTCACTTCTGGCTGGCTTCACCTGGGCTGGCAGGTTTCTCAGGGCTGGCTTTAACCCGGGGCTGACACATTTTCACAGGCCAGCGCAGCGATGTGCTGCCAAGGCTTTAAGCAGGGGCTCCCCAAAATTTGGCCCCCCGCCTTTTCCTCCCCCGTTAAATGTACATACGTCACCTGTAAGTGCTCGGTGAGGGACACAGGCTGCCGTTTTTCCACTGAAACAGTTTCCATTTAACAAAGAACCCCTGTCCAGACCAATTTTTTTTAATCTGCCCTTTCCTGGAAGATGTGACAGCACATAGTTCGGAAGATGGATGGCGCACGTGGTGTGTGGGACAGCATCCATGGCACGGGGCTGGAATGAGAGGACAGGAGAGCAAGGCACATTCCAAGGTAAAAGTCACATCCCTGGAAGTGTCCAAGGCCAGGCTGGAGAGGGCTTGGAGCAACCTGGAGTAGTAGAAGGCGTGCCTGCCCCGGCAGTGGTTAGAACCAGACGGTCTTTAAGGTCCCTTCCAACCCAAACCAGTCTGATTCCATAAAAGGATACAAGGACATTTGACTCTTTAAGGAGTTTTTGACTCCCTCCCCCCAGACATACCTTGTGCCCATCTGCAAATTGCAACAGCATTGCTCTGCACATTTTACATCCTGGGGAGGAAGAGATTTGTGTGGGCTCACAGAGGGATGCGGGGAGGAAAATCTGCTGGGTGTTCCTAGGCAGAGAAATCACATCAGACTCCAGGATTCCCTGGAGAGGAGAACAGTTGGAGGTCAGGACAGCCTTTGTGGTAAGTACAGACGTGCTCCCCAGCTGAACCAGAAAAGCCTTTCTCATGTCCTTCCAGGCTATTCCCTGCTGCCAAGCGCAGAGACATTGGGAATATGCTTTTTTAGGGGATTGCTGGTAATGTGATTTGTCACTATAAGCTCCCTCCATTGAGTATTTAGATACCTCTGGCCTTCCCCAAAACCTGTTTTCTGGCTGTTTCCCCTCCCCATTTCTGAAAGCACTGAAGATTTAAGCCAAGCAAACTCGCCAACCTTCTCTGACTGATTTTTCTCGGAGGCTTTCACTGGAATAATTCTCCTCCAACTTCCCATCAGTGGCTGCACCAACAGCCACCAGCAGTATTGATCAAGTACTGAGTCACTTATGAGCCAGCAGAGGCACTTAAAAAGAGAAAAAAAAAATAAAGTCCTCTACAGAAATATCAATCAAAGTCCAAGAAAATCAGGGAAGAAAGGGCTAGAGGTATATGTATTAAATGCAGAATAATCTGGCTTTATAGAGAGCCCTTTGCAGGTAATTCCAAGCTGCCTTACACAAATTTAAAAATTATCAAAGCTGATACTTCCCTGAAAGAGCTAGACCACTCAGGGATGGTTATTTTTATTTGTGGTATTAATGCAGTGTCAAAAGGCCCCGTTACAGCTTTTAGAGGTGAAGTTGGTAGAAGAAGCTCCCAGAACTGCCCTTTAGTTCCTGCACATTTCCATCTTCCCTCGGTTGCATGAGTTTCTCTAGATTTGCAGTTGTGCTAGTAAAAAAAAAAAACAAAACCAAAAACAAAACCAAAAACAAACAGATGTGAATGGTAAAACACACTCCTGATGAAAAGGCTCCAAAAGTTTTCCCAATTTCCCTTGCTGGGCTCTCAGCAGAGGGCTCTCAGTGGGCTGATCAAACCCTGGGCAGAGCCATTGGGAAGGGCTGCCAGGGGATGCCAAACAAGAACGGACCCAGGCAGCCTAAAAAGGGGGGATGCACTTGTTCGGGTGTGAGAAATAGCAGGGGCAGCAGGCAACATTTAAATTTTTGGTGGTTGGAGATGCTTGCGTTTGTGCCTTTTTATTTTTTTAAACAAATAAAAAGATCAATATTCAGCTCTAGGTGTAACACACCTTGGAAACACGATTGGTGAACTATTAAATATTGCCCTTCCATAATTCTGCCTGGGTTTATCTCTGCTGCCTGCAGTTTTTCTCCCCTCTGTTGCCTTCCTGAAAGCATGATAGTGTTTTCTGTGTTTTTATTACACAGTGCATCTGTTGCCACTTCTGTTCAAAGCTCCCAAACAAACGCGTTTCCCCCGGATCACTGGTGCTCCGAAAAACAAGGAGGCGTCACCTGAGCGGCTGTCACCTCCCCGTCCCTTCGCTTGGGGTGGGGCTGCTGCCTCCAACCCTTTCCCTGGCGTCCCCAGGGCTGATGTCCAAACATTCCAGGCAGGGAAAGAGACACGGAGGTGATGCCCAGCTGCCACAGGTCCGAGAGGTGGAGGTGAATGCCACTGCTGGGGCAAGGAAGGTCAAATCCTTTGGCTTTGTGCCTCTTTTATGCCTGAGCCAGCATTGATTTCTGTGATTAGTGAAGGGAAATATTACTTGACTGCCTGTGCAATGCCATGGGCTGATGTTTCCCATGCAGGCAAAACACAGGGAAAACCAGGATGCTGGTTTGGCAGGGGGTGCTGCTCCCCTGGCTCTGTTACAAAAGAAATAATAATAAAAAAGCCAATAATGGGATTTTGGATTGATGTGGCACTTCCAGTTTTCAACGCAAAATATTCAGGGGAAGGCAGTGGTGGTGTTCACTCGCTGAGGTGGCATCAAGCAGCTCAACACAGCGTCTTCACCAGCCTCTTAAATGTCACATCACCTCAGCTCCCACAGCAACAGGAGCAGCACTTGGTTAGACAGGAACTGGGCTGGTGCTGACTGAATTCAGATGGATTCTCTTGACAGGCACTGAGGTCCTTCTCTTTCTTCCTTCTGTTGCCCGTGATTCCACAGCAAACCCCTCACTCCCTTCTCCTCACTGTGCTTTCCCACAAGGAAGAGCAGCCTGGAGCTTTTCTCTGCCCTGGTTGGAGTTTGAAGGTGATTTCCATCAGCTGATTTCCCAAAGCGAGGTGAGCCCCAGAACTGGGGCTGCTTTTCTTCTGTGTAGTAACTGACCCACAGCATCCTCCTCTGCACTGTCCAGAGCTGCCCTGTGGAAATGGGACCTCTACAACTCCCAATCCCCCTGTTGTAACATTCCAGGGCAAGTTTAGTCAGCTCTTCAGGCGGCACAAGTGTCAGACCTCGGTGTGGTCTCCAACTCAAAATCCTCTGTGGGTGCTGAAGTCCCATCATCCACAGCACAAAACAAGGGATGTGTGCAGGCAGTTGTCAGATCTGGGCTCCTCACTCATTTCTCAGAGCAGGAAGCACTATTTATTACAACTTTTTGCTCCTTCTAAACACAATCAACCATTTCTTGGCATTTCATCAAAGATAAATAGCCTGCTCCTGCTTTCACCCACATGGAAGGAAAGCTTCCCCTCAGCTTCTTCTGCTGAAAACGTGAAAGCTCAAAGAATATCAGCTGATGGTTTTAGAGTTCTTCTCACCTTTTTCCCCCTGTTCTTTCTCTGCCAGGAGACCAAGCTTCAAGTACAGGCCCCTTCTGGGGTTAGCCCTCTCTCCCATCCTCCAGAGGATCATCTTTCCCAAACCATTGTGTTCCACTGCAAAGGAGGAAGCAGCCCTGAAATCTTTAGAGCTTTGTGTGCTAAGTCCAGAGCCATGGAGTAATAGGAGACAGCCTAATGGCACGGATGATGGGGGGACAGCCGTGGCATGAGGGTGCCATGGCTGGCACTGCCACCAGGGTGAGGAGCATCACACACAGTGGCTTCCGTCGCCCCTACACAGGTTTCAATTCCAAGACCCATTCATCCAGCATTTTTCAACAACTCCAAAATGACACAGGCACAAAACCACCCCCATCAAAGCGAAGCAGGAGAGCGCGGCGGTGGGGTTTCTTTTCCCTTTTAAAATCTGTAAGCATGTGTGCTTAGCGCTGGTGAAAATGTCAAATCTGAAGCGGAGGGAACTGGTGCATCATCTGTCAAAACTGCAGCTGGCTTTAGCAGCTCAGAGTGACATTAGCACGGAGCAACACGGGAAGGGGGAAAAACAAACCCGGGGGTGCGCAGCTCAACGCGAACGGGAGCAAACGAAGGCCTGCCTGCTGGATCAGAGGTCATCAGGAATAAAACTGCCACTAAAACAGAGTTAAATGCACTTTAAGTTTGCAGCAAGGTCGTCTTAAAGGCTATTTCTGTCCTCGCCTTCTGCTACAAACACCAGTCTGCCAGAGGACACGGAGCTGTGCTTGCCCTTCTCCATCTCTCTCCCGTCTGGGGCTCCTCTTACCTGGATCCTCCTTTAGCCTTCCTCCTGATAACCAAAACTGGCATCACTGGCCTTCTACCCATGGACCTCAAAGAGCTCCCAGAGCCCTGTTTCCCCCATCTTCAGGGAAAGGGGAGCAGAGAAAAGCAAATGGCATGGCTCAAGGTCACGTGGTGGACCCCAAAATCATGATGCTCCTTCAGCACAGGCAGTGAGCTTCCAACAGACCCACCTTTCTCTCCCTTTTCTCCTCCAAGTCCCCCACAAACCTTGCTTGGTCTTGTCCCCAAGTCCCCCACAAGCCTTGCTTGGTCCTGTCCCCAGCAGCCTTCTCAGCTGGCTGTGCCCCTGGAACTCCACATCTCTCCACGACCTTACCACTTCCCCAAATTTGCTTTCCCTGGATGTTTCCAGGCACTCTGGGGAGCAGGACCTTGCATTTTTAGCGCTGGTGCCGCGAAGTGCTGAGCAAATTCCCAGTGACAGATTATCAATAGTCAGCGCTATTAAAAATTTCCCCCAACTCCAGAGAAAGGAGACCAAGTACCGAGCAAAAAGGAGTCGATTTTGAGTCATTGCAGTCCCCCTTCCTCTGGTGTTTAAAGAGACACTTCCACGCAGAGGCAAACAGGGTCCAGGGATGGGTGTCTGTCCTCTGGGTTTCGTGGAAGATTCTGCCCTGGCAGTGAGCAAAGGTTTGGGCTGAAGTGTTTGGAAGAGCAGAAAAGCTCGAGGTCGAGAGCGAGTTGGCAAGACTTGCTTTGGGTTGAGAGGGAGCAAAGATCCCTTTGCTCCGCAGGGATGGGGGAACTATTTGCTGTAAATCTGCTCTAATTACAGGCAGGTGCCCTCGGGGACACCCACACTCCTGCAGGGAACGCTGGATGCCAGAGATGGATCTTCCAGGGGTCTGGCCTGGCCAAGGAAGGGTGAGCATGTCTCTGCTGCTGGCGCAGCGCTGTCATTGAGACAGATTTAGGGGTGTACTCCTATCTTCTGGAGCAGGTAATGCTGCCTGATTATGAGGAGGGGAGGGAGGAATTAGGAGCCAAGGCAAAGACAGAGCTGTTTAATGGACCCATTAGAGGGCATTAGCTGGCAACGACAGGACATCGCTGGAATTTAAAGGAGAGCACCGGCACAGCCAGAGCTTTGGGCTTGGGGTGTGCTGTGCTCTCCATGTGCCTCTCTGGCCAGTTGCTTCCCTCAGATCTCAGCGGCTTCTGCATGGGCTGTCCAGCCTTCCTGGGTGCTGGAGGAGGTGGGAAGCCAGGGGGTGGCAAGGGGACTGTGCCCAGGATGCACTCCTGGCTCAGGAGATGTGCGGGAGCGGGTGCCTTTGGCAGCCCCAAAACCTCCCTGGCACACCACCACTGCCTTCCCCTCGCTGATCCCCTGGCCACCCCAGGACCCTGCTCCCAGCCCCGTGCTGCAGTGCCAAGAAGTGTCAGTGACTCTGGGAAAGCCACTTGAGCTGCTCCCGTTTTCCCAGCTCATTCCCTGCCGCCTCTGACACCCAGGATCCCTCCTCACTCACCGGGCTTGGAGCAAGGCTGGGGCTGGCAGCACCCCTGGGGCTTCCCTCCCCGTCAGCCCCGTCTAAGATCATCCGCTGCTGCAAGCAGCGAGGCAGATACACCTGAAAACTTAAAAAGAAATAAATATCATCCAGACCACAGCTCTACAAATAGGACCTGGCTGGTGGGGAGGTTGATCTTTACAGACTGCAGGAAAATGGGCACGAGTGATCAGGACGCATTTGGGATGGGGACGGTGGCAAAAGAACTACACCACTCCACCCCAACCCAAAAAAAATAAAACTTCTAATGGAACAGCAGTCCTGTGTATTTCAGTCCTGGTTCCTGACAAGAGGGAATTCCCTCTTCCATGTGCATTTTCCACAGGCCAGGGCTGATGGAAGACCAGGCCAGGACACCACAGAGCTCCATGCTGCCTGAAGAAGAGCCTGCCTTGGCCCTGGGGCAAGGGTAGGCAAGCCCAGCCAGCCCTGCTTGCTGGGAAATGCAGGAATGGGGTGGATGAATGATTTGGGGAGATGGATACTTCAGGACAGAAGCCCTTCCTCTGTACCCCAGGGAAGTTACAGGTCCAGCCTCCCTGGTGTGGGATCCCTCACAGGGACCACAGGCAGCAACCTGGGTGATGCATACAACCCCACACCGCAATGCATTTCTTGTTGCTTTCTCCCTTTCCCCTTTTCTTTCTCTGCCCTCCCTTCTACATCCTCCAGCCCTCCTGCTCCCCACCAGTCCTTTTCAGTTGGTAATTACAGCTGAAGTGGACAATCTGTCTTTTTATTTTTAGGCTGGGAGCACTTCCAGGCCAGCTGAAATGAGGTGACAGCGATGCAGTGGGGATGATGCTGTGGGGTCCCTGTCTCCCTGCTCGGCAGGGACACCCCTCAGGCACTGATGTGAAGGCAGATGTGGGAGGGGGGGATGCCCATGCAGAGATTTTTAGAGCATCCTTTCACCCACACCCTGCGCATCATGTAGCAGTAGCAAAGTTTCCCAAGGCTGGAGTTAATTCCAAGGTGTCTGGGACACCCAGCATCCCTCTAGGTGCCACGTGGAGAGCAGGAAAGCCACCCAAAGTCCCTTTCTGCAGCTCAGAGGGCCTTCTCACTTCCGACCTAAAGTGACCTCACCCCTTGTTTTTTCCTTCCTCTCTCTTTGCTGATGATTTCACTGACACAAAGCAGCCCAAAAACACCCAAAAAAAAGAAAGGATGGAGGAGCCCCAACACAGGGCAGGCGCAGAATCAGAGCGAACAACTTGTGAAATCCAAGCCCAGCTATTCCATACACTCATTAGTAAAAGATACTGTTGCCTGCAGAGGGACAGTTTCTGGGTGATTGAATGTAGAACTGTTTGGAACAAATTCAATAAACCCCAGCATGTCTTTTACTTTCAAATATGCTGTTTTCTCTAAGCTGGCGTTCCTTGTGGAAGAGCACAGGGTGAGGCTGGGAGTTTGCCAGGAAGGTTTCCAAGATGAGACGTGGAGAGATGTGGGGACCCCCAGCCTGGCCTGCCTCCCCTGGGGGCAGACATTTCAACAAACCTCTGGAGGGCTTTGGTGTGCTCCAACATCAATGGAAGTTAATGTCAGAACTTCCAGAAATCACTGCACAGCCCATTTTGGGAGGGTTCTAGTGGTGCAGAGCTCAGGGCAAGCCTGGTTTGAGTTGCCTTGATGCTCAATGCGTTGCACTGGATTGTCACACGTGCCACAGCGACAAGGCTGTCAGGCAGAGGATGGATTCTCCATGGAATTCTCCATGGATTCTCCATGGAATCTGCCTTTGTTCTTATAAATAAGAGCCGCCAGGACAGGCTTCATTGCTGAGGTATGGACCAGCCATTTCCAGTTATGACTACAAGTGAATCAGAGTGCTGAAGCCACTGCTTTAATTAAAAGACACGATACCTATGCCTACCTAGAGTGCAATGGCAACAAAAGCAGGTTGTTAGGAGAAGTAATATCCATTTAATCCAATCTGATCTGTGCAGTTATTGTGCCTAGCTAAGTATTGGTATTGATTTTATTACTAATATCACTGCCACAACAGGAAACCAACCACAGCTCAGAGTTTTGCATCCTTCATAATTTTGTTAATTTGTTTGGCCTCGGAACAGATGATTTTTTTCCTCCATCGCTCAAAATCCACATCCAGGTTTCCTTTTTGGGGTTTTACCTCTTGCTCCTTCCTCTTTATCTCTTCCTCACTACATCTGCTTTTTCCCTCTTGGTTTGCCCCTCGCCCTCTACAAAACAACTTCATGCAGGATCACACCCAACGCTTACATTTTTCTTAGCCTGAACTCTGCCAAAGAAGCTTCCAGCAGTGTGTGAGTCAGAAACACAAGATAGAGCTGCTGGTCACTGAGAGAAATTGCCAGGAATTTGGGGAGGGTGAATCACCCTCAAAGACAGCCGAGAAGAGAAACAGAGAGACAACCTCTTGTCCTTTTTGTCTTTCAGCTCATGTTTTACCCAGCTCTGAGTAAGGAGCACAACATGGGAATTTTCTTGAATGTCCCCACAGGAAGGAGCTTGGTTCTTGCATTTTCCCATAAGGACAACCTGGGAGATTAACAAACCTGGTGCTGAACAGGCTCTCCCTGTGAAGCCACATGCAGTGAGCTGGGAGGAGCTCCTCCCCATGTGCTGCAGCACACAGAGCTTGTCTTTGGCTCCCCAAGTTCCCAGGGAGTTCAATTTAACTCCGGGTTAACTGCAGTTCCCTTGCAAAGCTGTCTATCACCTCTCCTACCTCTCAGCCTCTTCCTTGCTCACTCAAGAAAATAACAGCTCCCACACTCTGAAAATCCCACATAATTGGTACAGCCTCCACAAAGTGCCTCTCAACCAACAGCAGGACGATTTGGAGCTCAAAAGGCAGCCCTGTCTTTTCAGCAGGGTCATGGGTTGACAAACTTGTTTATTTTCCTCAGTGTCTGTCCAAGAGAAAAGAACAAACCAACCCAAAAACACCATCCCAGCTCCTCAAAGCCGAGCCTGGCAGCACCACCTTGGGGCACAGCTGGAGGAAGAGGACATGTTTCCATCCCACAGCTGTGCAAAAGCCTCAGGATTAGCCTTGACCTTCTGGTGATCAAGCAGTCCTCAGCTCTCCTCTTTTTGCCCCACATCTTGGTAAGGATGAAGGATTCTGACGCTGAAGCGCAGAGATCTTGAAAATGCGGAGTCTGTTCCAGCCATCCTGCACATCTTTGGCCCTCTCTCCAATCACACTTGAGCAGAAAATTGCCACTTCATCAATTTGGTGTAGATTTAGGTATTCTGAGGACCAAACCCCATTTGTTTTGCTGTTTTCCCTCCTGACTTGGCAGCCTCGGCCGGGTCCTCTTTAGCATCTCTCCCTCACATAACAGATAAATAGCAATACCTAGAGTCACACAACACTTATAAATAAATAGAAAAGGAGCATCAATTCAGCCATGAATACAAAGCTTAAGGATACTGCATCTCGTTCCTGTTTGCTGCCTCGGGCACCGCAAGCTGACAATCAAAATTCACCCAGCGCCAAAAATATTAGTTTAATATTTGTGTTTGCTCAGCTCCTTCTCGTGCCAGGATGACAAACTGCCCTGCGAAGGCATTGCCAGAGGCACTCACACTTCCATTCTCTCTCACACTGATTCTGGCACGCAGAGGGACCTTTTCAAACCAATAAACACTTTCATTTTTGTCTTCGCTGAAAGGACTTCCTCTGTGGGCTGATGTTTTGCTGGAGGAAATGATTTAAGAGCAGAGATACGGTTGTGATTCAATATGGTTGTGATTCAATATCGTGCTCAGGAATTCCTTGTAAAGCCAAGGGAGAGACAAATTCTGACATTACCTGAGCCTCGTTGAACTTAGAGTATTTCTGGAGTGAGAATCCAGCTACAAAGACTGTGACACTTTTTTACGTGGTGTCTGGTAGCTCTTGTTCTCAGGTGGAACGGCAGCAACACCATCTCTGTCGTGTAAGTTACATCTTGACTCGTGTAAGAACATGCAGAAAGAAGGGAAGAAGAGAAAAGAAGGAGAGAGAGCTTCTCCAAGCCCTCTGTTAGGGCTGGATAAAGAGGCTGGGGTTCAGATCAGCAGCAGTGTCAGAGCTGGTCCCTCATACCGTTCCCTACTTGGGATGCATCAACCCTTGACTCAGAATTGGCAAGCTGATCCAGCAGGAAGAAAGTCAGACCAACCATGAGGAAGAGATTTCCTCTTTGCTTTCCCTCCTCACGACCTTCTCATTGCTGAAAGGATGCCCTGAGCTCATCACGGAATCGTGGAACGGTTTGGGTTGGAAAGGATCTCAAAAATCACCTGGCTCCAAACCCTGCTTTAGGCAGGGAACACCTCCTACTATCCCAGGTTTCTCCAAGCCCCCTCCAAGCCGGCTTTGATGTACACCAGAAAGTGGGACAAAGCAGAAACCCTCTCCAGAGACAGATGTGTGAGCTGGAGCTCAGCAGTGTGACCGAGTCACCTGGGGGCACTGCCAGGGGCTGGGCTCACACCCTGCTCCTGCTGCCCTGGGGACATGCCCGTTTCCCCCAGGTCAGCCCAAAGTCCAGTCTCAGGGAGCAGCTCCCTCCCACCCGTAACATCCTTCTTTCTGGCCTCAGGAGATGTTCTGGGCATGTTTGCTGGGGAGCTGGAGAGAAGAACAATGATGGCTGTCTCCTCATCAAGGTGGGCTGTGGCAAGGCAGAGTCCTGCTTTCACTCCAGCACTACCCTGAAACACAAAGCTTTGTATTTGCCTGTCAATATCCCAGTTGGATTCTGCTTCTCTATATTTAATTTGAGATGAGTACTGCAGGACTTCTTTTGTTAGCTGGATACCTCGTGCCCATTGTTATTATTTCTTTCATAAAAATCAATAAAGACTTAGGAACAACAACCACCAATAATAACAGTACATCTCTCTTTGTGTCTTTGTGTTGCAACTTGCTGAATGCCTCAGAAAAGCAGCAGACAACAGTCAAGAGAGAAGATTTAAAAAGATGTTGTTTCCAAACTGGACCTGCTCTTCCTTTGGAAAAAGTTTCCAGCCACGTAGAACTGCAGCACCATCTCAGCACACAAGAATTCAGTAGCAGAGGCTAAGGATGGGCAGAAATGCTCAGAGGATGAGGCACCAGACAGAGCTCCTCTAATCTGGTGTCCTTCTTATCTTGCCTGTGAAACACAAGCAAAAATGATGGAAATTTAAGGGCACCACTTTGAAAGTCACAGGCAACTCATTCCTACTGAAGTCCCTTCCTGGGCACTACCAAACCCCAAGGAGACATATTCCTTGCTGGTTTCCATGCTGCTGTGAAACGAGGAGAGAGCAAGAAAGGTAATACAAGGATATGGAGCTGCTGGAGGGAGTCCAGAGGAGGCCACAGAGCTGCTCCCAGGGCTGGAGCCCCTCTGCTCTGGAGCCAGGCTGGGAGAGCTGGGGGTGCTCACCTGGAGAGAAGAAGGATCTGGGGGAGAACTTAGAGCCCCTTCCAGGACCTAAAGTGGCTCCAGGAGAGCTGGAGAGGGACGTGGGACAAGGGATGGAGGAACAGGACAGGGGGAATGGCTTCCCAGTGCCAGAGGGCAGGGCTGGATGGGATCTTGGGCAGGAATTTTTCCCTGGGAGGGTGGGCAGGCCCTGGCACAGGGTGCCCAGAGCAGCTGTGGCTGCCCCTGGATCCCTGGCAGTGTGCAAGGCCAGGTTGGACACTGGGGCTTGGAGCAGCCTGGGACAGTGGGAGGTGTCCCTGGCCATGGCAGGGGGGTGGAATTAGTCGCTCTTTCAGGTCCCTTCCAACCCAAAGCATTCCATGATTTCCCTGCCATCCAGTTCCAGGAAACAGCCACAGAAACAGGAGTGGAAATCACACAGGAGCTCTACAGCTCCCCTTTATTTACTCTACATGAGAGGTCAAATATCCACCACACACCTTGATGCAACACTTTCTCCACTCCCTGTGCTGTCCTGAGCTGTTCCTGCAGCTCCAGCTGGGATCCCCATGGACACAGCAGACAGCAGCACCCATGCAACCACACACTGTCTCAGGGACCCCATTGGCTTTGCCTGGCCTTCCCTGGTAGCCACAAAGTCCAGGAAGGACAGAGCCCAGTCCTCCAGGTCAGCACCACCTGCAGAGGAATTCCAACAGGCTGAGTGCTCCTTCATAAATAAACCCCCCAAAATCCAATTTCCTCAGGGACCAGTAGCTCAACACGACCTGCCCTTCGCATTTACCAGGTTTCCAGCATTTTGGTTAAAGAAAATATATAAAACTCTAATACTATTGTTTTAAAGGTTAATGTATTCCCAGCCACAACTCAGAGCAGGGATTTGAGTCCAGGAACAATCATCTGGTGGCAGGAAAGCATTGAGCAGATGACCTAGGTCTTATCCATCTCTATTTTTTATGCATGTGTGGCTCTTTTTTCATTTCTTTCCTTTTCCGGTTCAGCCATCCAAAGCAATATAAAACTGAAGCTAAACACAGCTGGGGTTTTATCCACATCCCAGCGATTACACACACACAGCATCAGCACATATCACAGCACCAGGGCTCTTTTTTCCTTCCCATATCAAGGGTTGCTGCTGTTCCTACACTCAGGCCAAGATGCTTTTCAGCAGGCATCTTTCCTGGCTTCCCCTCAGGCACCATTTGTGGCTTCCCAGCCATTCCCATGTGCAGTTGTCACAAACCAAAAGGCTGCTGTAAGTGCCACCAGATAAGGGAATTCAGGCACTAAAGAGAAAGAAAAAGCTGGTGCTTCTGACTCTCTTAACAGCTGATGAAAAGATGAGCTCTACTTTCCCAAGATCTTCTCCTATACCATGAAAGAAAACCTGCAGAAAGCCAGGAAGTTGTTTGGCTCTTAAAGTAAAGGAAAAGTGAGTAAATGCTGGCCTCAGTTACAGACCTGGAGCTCTTCCCACAGACACCCAGCACAGAGGAGCTCCTGCCCTGCCAGCAGCTCCTGACCTACCCAAGACTGCTCAGGTGGTCCCTTTTTATCCCCCAGCAGCTGGGTCCACTCAACAAAACAGCCTTAGCAGGGATTGTGCCTCACCTGTTATCCCATCCCATCCCATCCCATCCCATCCCATCCCATCCCATCCCATCCCATCTCCCTGCAGCTGAGCAGCAAAGGAAGGTCAGAGACCCTCAAAGTCAACCAGAATTTACAGCACAGCCTGATTTATGAAGGGGGGTGCTTTGGGGAAACAGAGTTCCCTGAGTTCGAGGGAAAGGTTTGGTTAGAGCTGGAACAGCCCTCCTGGGTGTGTGGAATTGTGCAGTACCTGTTTAAACCAGCAGCTTTTTAATGGCCCCTACAAGGGATGGTGTTGGTCTTAACTTTTAATTTGAAGGCCAGGTTTTAGTCTTCCTCCAACCCTGCTAATACTGAGAAAAAAAGTAAAAGCTCCTAAGTCTTACACCCTGGCAAATCCAGGGTGGATCCTCCTCTCCAGAGAAGCACAGGGAGAGGCAGGGAATGCTGGCAGAGGGCACAGACCACCCTGGTGAAGAAGGTCCCTCAAGGACCCTTGGAGAGAGTGTGAGCCACTCCAAGGAGCTCCACAGCACGAGGTAACAAATTTTAGCCAAACATCACCCTCCTTTCCATGCTCTGCTTTGCTTGACCTCAGCACAGCCCACAGAGCTGGTGTGAGCACCCAGCCTGGGCACAGCTCCATCACTGCCCAGCTGGGGACATCTCCCAGCCTTTTAAATTCCAGGTCAGCACAATCCAGGGGTACAACTCACCCCTGTACCAGACCCAGCAAACTCCTTTGGAGCCTCAATGCTGGCCTCAACCCAAGGCTGAGTGACAATAGGAAACACAGAGACAGAAAACACAACAAACCCAGAGCAAATGAAGGAGAAGAAAGGCACTGCTAACGTGACTCAGAAGAAATTTAGGCCATCAAAACACTGCCCTGCTGTTTCCTGCTGGGCCAGTGACTTTGAAAGCTCAAAGAGTGCCAGTGGGAAATAGGAGAGGTAAAGGATGTAGGATGTGTCACTGTGGCCTTAATCCTACAGCCCAGTTGTGCCTCCTGGCATGTGCTGAGATGTGGTGCTTTCCCACTGGAGAAGGAAACACAGGCACCAGCAGAAGCAGAACTAGACAAAAAAAATTAATTCTTTTTTTATTTAAAACTAACATTCTAGGGAGAAATTTTTTTTCATTCACATGCAATTTTCCATGGGAATTACACAATCTGGATGTTTTCTGTTCTTGCTTGTTTTTGGTGTTGAAGAACTGACATGCACAAAATTTTTTAAAAGAAAGGAAAGGGGTATTTTTATGTTGCAAAGCTGAGAGCTGAACAGTTTTGATTGACTGGATGAAAGCACTGAGGAATGTTCCAGATTAAATGTGGTAAATTGTCCAAGTGAAACGGTGCTTTTTGGCATCAGAGCTCTTCTCTAAATAAAAATGTTGATGCCAGGAGGAAAGGCAGAAAGGGAAGAAAAGCTGTCCTAGCAAACTTCACCTCTAATTCCCCTTAAAACTGCAAAAGAAATAATTTTCCTTCTTTTTTCGGTGGCAAAAGTGGTTTCACCAGATTATGACAACCAACTGTGGGGGAAGAAAACTCCTGTGATAATACCTAATTATTGAACTATAGAAAACAGAAATCTAGATAATCAGAGGGGAGAAAACCTCTCTGGTGCCGTGTTGGACGGGCAGTTTTCCTGGTCTGGGTCTGGCACCTCTGTGCACTCAGTGGGCAGCTCAGTGTCTCACATCTCCCCAGGATTAAGGGATTACCATTAATTAACAGAGCCCTGCCTGCCTTGCCTGTGATACACTATCTTTCCATCAGAAAGAACCAGATGGAGCCGAATTTCCAAACTCTCTGAGATGGAAAGAGCAGGTATGAGATAAGAGCTGGGGGTACTGGGTGAGGCAGGAGGCTGTGGATCATCAGAGAGGAAACCTAAATCTCAGTAATTTACTTTTCTTCTCATTTCCTAAGGAGAAAAGGCACGTGGGATCCCCCTCCTGTCGGCCTGGCCCCTGCTATTTTCACTGTGTTTTCTTTTAAAGGAAATCTGTGGAGAGGCCACTGCCCCCAAAGCAACAAATCCCCATAACAGGTGGAACAGACTGCCCAGAGAAACTGTGGATGCTTCATCCCTGGAACTGCTCAAGGCCAGGCTGGATGGAGCCCTGAGCAACCTAGTCTAGTGGAGGCTGTCCCAGCCCTTTCAGAGGGTTGGAGCAAGATGATCTTTTATGTCCCTTCCAAGCCAAACCATCCCGCGGTTCTGATTCTCCGGATTTGGGGCGAACGCTGCGAGAGGCTGTTCCTGTGAGTGTCCCTGCTCACGGCAAAACAAAGGTAATTCCATGGGACAGGATCCTTCTGGAAAGAGGATTGAAGTGGCTCAGCTAAATGAGGAGAAGATCTCTCCTTGGATGCAGTTTTTACCCAGAATAAGGGGTTTGCTGTCAGTACTGGTCCCAGTGTGCGTCTGTCACCTCTGGGGCGGTTCCCCACGCTTGGCAGGAGACCATCATCAGTTATCCCTGCCCTTCTAGAGAAGGAAACATCAAACACGTTCCCTAGACAGCCTGGCCAAGAGCTTCCCCGGGAGGGGAAGATGAAGGTGTCAGACATAGCAGGAGTCCAGCTGATATTGTGTTCTCACTCTTTTTTTCCTCTGTATTAATTAAAACCCCACACTTTCCTGAGGATAAACTGGTTCAATTCCTTGGAATCAAAGTGCCAGCAGCATCAGGCAAACTGTATCCAAATCCCAGTACCTTAATGGGGCTAGAGGTCTGTCTTTGAGAAGAGCCTGCCCACAGAGGTGGCACTGAATCAGGTCCCAGGAGAGCAGGACGGCTCTGGCACCGCCATGGCAGGAGAAGTTCCCTGGGATAATCCTTCCCCAGGGCTTTCCTGGCTGAGAGAGCTTCCTCAGCCACAGCCTTCATGTCTAAATGAACTTTGCACTTTGAACCTTTCCCAGTGGCGCTTCCAGGTGTCACAGGCCACGCCATCAGTAGGATCTGCTGGCTGTACATCCCCACATCCCTGCCCTGGCCTGTGTGGACACAAATACCAGGACTCCTTGACAAAATTTGGGAGCATGATTTGAGAGCAGGGAGAGCTCCTGGCCCTCCCCATTCTCACATCTCCACCACCTTGTGATGACAGCAGGATCAGGGATTGTAGCAGTTCATTCAGCTCCCAGTCCCATCTCAGGTTTGGCTCTTTGCCTTGCTGCTTTTTTCCTTAAAAAATAGAGTAGGCAAGGAGTGACTGGTTAAAAGCTAATTCCCCAGCCCTCTTAAATCACCAAGATTAAAAGCTTTCTTCCTGATGGCTGCTTCGTAAAAGACCCAAAAGGTTTCTACTCGGTTATTCCTTTCAAAAGGAATGCCTTATCTATTTGAAACCATTTGGGTTTACGGGTAAAACACGCAGCGACGCTGCATCTCCGGAACCTGCGCTCCGCTGATTTTCCAGACAAAAATGACCTCCAAAAAGCACACCTGAGCAAAATGAGAAGTTTTGGCCAACTCCAGCCTCACTGTGCAGGCTTTTGAGAGGTGTAAAAGCCCCCTGAAAACATGGGAGTTCTGTTGGTTGGATGCTTTCAGCCAGGTGAGATGGCCCTTTCCTCCCTGGAGGGGTTACAGCTGCTCAGAAAGCAGCACTTTTGGAGATTTAAGCCCAAGGATTCAGGGGTAGGAAAGGAAATACGGCAGGCACGGCCCTCTTAATATGTGTAAGCCAAATAAATGCTCCTATTTCAAGGCAGGTGGAGCAATAATAAATACCAGGTAGGAGAAGTGAGCACAACCGCCCCTTCTCATTTGTATGCACAGCGTTTTTTCTTTTATTAAACAAAAATTACCTCTCCAGAAATGCAGCCCGGCCCTGCTGGCTCAGGCCAGCTCTTGTTAAAATGATTATTAATGGCACTGCACCTCTCCCTAATGGGAATGAATGGTCCAGCCACCTTTCAGTTACACACATATTCCTGACTTATTCCTTCAGCTTCCTCTCAGCTGCAATATTCCCCACAGCCTCCTTCCCCTGCAGCCCTGGAAGATCTGCATGTGGGTGATCCATCTTGGAACTTTTAACGTTTATTTTTCTAGAGAGATAAAAATAAACCCTTCCATTTGGATGAAAAATAGGGGATGTAGGCCCAAGCCCACCAAGGGAGATGGAGGCGGCAGGGAAGAAGGGAGAAGAGTATTTTCTCCCTTTTTCCTATATTGAAACCACAAATGCATAATCTATCTCCCTTAACAGCCCCTCCCTTCCTAAAGAAATAATTTCCTCACCGTGTGGAGCGGGGGGGTGACAGGAGGAGGATCATAAGTCATGGACAGGAGGTAAAGGCAGAGGTCTCTCAGGGAGTTTCTCACGGAGCACCACCCAATCCAAGTATCTGCTCTAGCAAGGGCACTTTGGCCATTGAGAATTCCTGCAAAGCCAATTTTTAAAGCAAGGACAACTTCCGAGCCCTTTGCATGGCTCTTCCCATATGAGTCTGCGGGGCCAGCAGGAAAGGCATCCCTGTGGATAACCAGGAGAGCAGGGGGAAAGGCAGGAAGAGGGGTGAGGGGATTCCTCACCTTTGCTCCTGCCTCTCTCTGCCTGCCAATCGAGGGTGGCTGTGTTTCCACGCCTGCTTAATCACCTGTAATCCCACGGAGGGAGATTTCCAGGGACGGGAGAATGGGATACAAGGATCTTCCCCCACCAGCTGCTCCAGTGTGGGTCTGGGCATTTCCAAAATGCCAGAAGCTCTTTCAGACGTTCCAGACTAGAACGCACAGATATCACAAATCCCATCCGAGTACCACAAGCCTGCCCTCCGTATCCCACAAACATCCTAAATCTCACCAACTCCTCACCCCTCAAATACCCCACAAACATCATCACCAGCGCTACACATCTTCAAAACACCTCAACCCCACTGATCCCCTGACATGTTCCCCCGAGGTTGTCCCCAAAATATCACCACAGAGGTCCCCAAACAGGCTCTAAAGACTGGCTACAGGTGACCCTCCTGCTTTTGGGGTTGGCACCATCCCCAGCACCTCCTCGCCGCTAACGAGCAGATGTTGAAGAGCCACTTGGCTGTGGTGTCTTGGTTCTGATACACCAAAATATATGGGTTAATACCATGAGAATTATGGATTTTAGCACAGGACCACTCCTGGAAAAAGCAGGCTGAAGGAACGCAGCCCCAGGCAACGCTTGCAGGGACCAAGCATGGGAGCAGCTCCACGGGCCTGCTGGATCATGCTAAGACAGCCACAGGAAGTACAGGATAACCTCTCTGCTCTCCCCCAGACTGATACCTGCTGAGAATTTCAGCTGAATTTTTAAAAGCTGGTTGATTCACATTTGCTGTTTAGTTGATTTTCTTAAAAAAACCCCAAACTCAGTGAACCAAGAAAAAGGCCAACAAACCCTATGTCTACTGGTTTTCAGGGAAATCAAACCTGATTTCAGCTCGGTTTTGGTTGAAATTTGACCAGTGGTCAGTACTGGTGGTTTCCAGCCACAGTCCAAGGGCTTGTGGCCACATCCCTTCTCCCATTTCTCACATGGCTCCGGCTCCATCCCCACCTGCAGGCACGGATGGAGGGAATATTTGCCCACACGTATGTAAAAGCGATTACAGGCAGAAGCCTGGGGGATTTGTTTGGGAACAATGTTGTAATGAGCCCAAGGATAATCTGCTGCCCAGAGACAGGGATTTTTCCCAGAGGGATGGCAGCCACAAATGAGACAGTCACATCCGGTTATTTCCAGCAAGTTAACTCCCAACGCTGCTCCCCCAGCCCGGCCAGGAGGGGCACGGCGCAGATCCAAGCAGCCCCAGCAGATGTGCCCCAAATCCAAGACATTTCAGGTGGGGAAAGGGGCCGGCCTGAGGATTTTTAATGGCCCAAAGTGGTGGAAATTCATGACTCTGATAAGGCTCAGGGAGTTGGTGGTTTGAACTTCAAACATGGCCAGTCCCTGGAGAAATTACACCATGTTCGAGCTAATCTTCTTATAAACATTGTTGTGGGGTTTTTTTTAATTTTATCTGACATGTGTCAAGCAGGACCACTAAGCCTATTACATCTCCAGGGAGGTTGGTGCTTTCTCTTCTTCCTATCCCTCCCATCTGAATGCTGCTTGTCTCCTTTTTGGCTCCTTTGGACATTTCTCCATCACTACAAACCAATCTTTTATAATTAGCACTGACGAAAAAGACATCTCAGTGTGTTTGGAGGCTCAGGTGAGATAAGCAGCCAGGTTCCAGCTAGACATTCAAAATTTTTGGAGCTTGTAGGCTTCTGAAGTGAACAAAAAACTTGCTGGACCATTCCTTCTTCCTGTGTTCATTTATTTTTCTTTCCAACAAACCCTCAAAATAAATAGATAAAGAGTTGACTGGATATTTTTTTGTTCTCCAGAACAAAATAGTTCAAGTTATTGGGAAATCCCTGGGTGGGTACTGCCTTTATTTGAGTTATTCCCTCTGTCTGAGTTTGCAGGCAGAAATTTGCAGGGATTAGACCTCTGGAACAGATGGTGTTAAAGGACAGGGTGAATACGAAGCTGCTTTGAGCTTCAGGTTGAGGGATACATGTTGGTGAAAGGACATTTTTTCCAGAGACCTCTCTCCCCACTCTGGTGGGAAGTTCATCGGAAGGCAATAGAAAGGGTGAACAGGAGGTGTAAAAAAACCCCAAACCCTAAAAATTTGTGCTGCAAATGGTCATCTTCTGGAGGAAGCATCACGCTCTCTCCATGAGAAACAGGAAATAGAGAATTAGGAATACCTAAGGATTGAGAAACTTTCATGCACTCACTTGCACGGACATCACCCACGCTCACTCTGGAGACTTGGCTACAGAAAATCAATGGGAGCTTATCAGCCTGCGGCAGAGTCGGGACAATTAAACCTTTCCCTCTCTGCCTTGCTATATTGGATTTAAGTTTTGAAGTTATTCTTACCTGTGGATGGAGAGAAAGAAACATCCGAGCCAGCATCTCTTACGGAGAGTTATCTCTAACACAGGCAGTAGCCCAAATTATTTCCGTGCCTAATCGTTGCCTTCTTTGTCCTCAAAAAAACAAGTTAAAAAATCCCATCTCGGGCAAAAAAAAGGGATATTGTGCATACGACTACAATTTCTTTGCTCTCCTTCCACACAAACCTCTGTACTCACGGGAAAACTCCTTCCCCAAAAGCTGAGCTTTTGTCATCAGGTTTTTCTCTGGCACAGAGAAAAGCTTTGCAGAAGGAGACCAGCAGAAACCCAAACAGGGCCTAAGTGACAAAACTGAGCCTGGATTTGGAGCTGTCCCCCAGATCTGTGGGGACAAGGTGAGGGACCTGCTACAAACCCAATCAGTTGAAGCACTGGCACTGAATTCCACAGCAGCCAAAGGATGTTTGAGGCCCCAAAGCAGCATCCAGACACTTCCCCGTTTGATTGCCCGGTTTGTACTGAAAACCAACTGCTCCAGCCCCAAGTGCTTGGAGGAATGGAAAAACACCGAGATAAACCAAATAATTAACAAGCTCAATGACTAAAAAGGCAGTGATTGCTTCTCCTAGTGCCTGCTCCAACCACCTCCATGTGCAGGTTTGGGTGGATCACAGAGCTTTCTGGAAGGACATCGGCACCCCCAAGCCCCTGGCTGATCCTACAAGCACTTGCCATCTTCTGGGGACTCAGGCTGGAAGCAGTAGCTACCTTTTTTATTTATTTCATTCTTTATCTCCCCCAGTCAAAATGGACAGTGCAGATAATCTGGGCTTACAGCCCTTTGAAGTCAGTCAGAAAAGACTTTCAACTTGAGCGAGCGGGACCCCAGGCCTCCATCTACCTGATCCCCAGGCCTTGCCAGGGATTTGGGCAAGCCAGGCTCCATCCACGTGGACCTGGCTTTAAAGCCATCAGGTCCAAGCCCTGCCTTGGCGAGAGATCAAGCACAGCAGATTTCCTACAGCCCTCCCGTCTTATCACACGTTAGCCCCGGCCAGATGTCAGGCCCTGTCCCTCTGCTCACAATCCCCCTTTCCCATCTTCTTTTATCTCTCCATTAAATTGCTGACAAGGCCATCCTGGTGGCCTTTTCAAAAGTAGAGGGGATCAAAAAAATCAACGGAATATTTCAAAAGTCCTTAGGGAAAATAAGAAGGCGGAGGGAAATCAAACAGGAGGGAGGAGGAGCCTGCAAGGCTGTTACCGTGCACAGAGCCCAGAGCAAGACCCCGGGGTTTGCAAGTGCTTTAACTCCCTTCTGGTAGGGAATGGTTTGGGCTGCCAGGGAGCTGCCTCACAAGCACCACTGGTACCTCCAGCATCACCCTTGCAAATGCTCAGCACGCAGAACAGCCTTAAAAAAAGGCAAACCTGGTTGCAGCCACGCCAAAAACTCCAGCGTGGCATCACATCCCCAACGCAGCTAGACAGCAGCTAGGGACTAGAGTTGTGGGGTTTTTTGGTTTGGTTTTTGGTTTATTTTTTGATGGGCAGGAAAAGGCAATTTATCTCCTGTACCCTTCCTGCCACTTTCCCCCAGCATTCCAGCAAAGCTGTAGAAGAGTTCCAGCTTCACATTGGCTTTTGAAAAGGTGACAGCGCTGGCTTTCAAAGGACATCAGAGCAGGGGTGATGGAGGAGGTGACTCCATCCCAGCAGCTGAAAGCAGCAGGCAGAGAGCACCAGAGGAAAAAACAACCCAACACACTCCCAGCCTTCGCTGACACGGGCAGAGCTATGTCAGCAGTGTCATTCTGTGTGCACAGGGAGAAAAACCCAGCCAAAAAAAAAGCAGCAACATTGAGCAAACCCTCATCTTAATTTCGTTTTGCTACCTGGCTGATCATATTTGGTTCTTTATTTAACTGGTGGAACAAACAATCTTGGGGTCAGGTTCCTCCCCTCCCCCAAGGGGGTTATTATATATAGTTTTCCTTTGCTCTACAGTGGATTCGGAGTTGGCTGAATCCTAGAATGGTTTGGGTTGGAAGGGACCCAAGGTTCGTCTTCTTCCACCCCCTGCCGTGGGCAGGGACTCCTTCCACTGCTGAAAGCTCCATCCTTGAACACTTCCAGGATGGGTCACTCACAACTTTCCTGAGCAACCTGTCCAAAATGCTGCCAGCCCTCCTGGCTAATGCACATCCAGACAGCTCTTTGCTTTCAGTTCCACTGGGACAACACCCCCAAAGCCATCACACCAATAAAAAGTCATGGGCAGAGGAGAGCAAGAGCAGAGAAGTCCTCGTTTCGGCAGGCAAAGAAGGACCCCTTGGCACAAGCAGAGGCACTTGTTATTCACTCCTCTGGATTTGTTATTTATGATCCCACTTCTCCCAAAATTGCAGGAATCTAATCAGAGCGCAGAAGCCAGAGCGAGTGATGCCGGTGATCAGTCACACGCTCCAAGGAATAAAAAACGGCTGGAGTGACCACTCCAGATGATCCACAGGCTGATGCTGGCTCAGTGCTCGCTGAGCAGGATCTCAGGCCAAACATCCCCTCAAGGCCATCCTGAATGCCAAGCCTTTGCCATCCCATCAGTGCTTGGATTATCTACACACTCAGGATGCGAGGCTGAGCCTCTGGATCAGGGCTGAGTTCCCTCCTCTGCCTGCCAGCACCTCTGTCCTCTCTTGCTTAGGAGATGAGGAAAAAAATTGATAAATATAAAAGAAGCCTCCTGCACCCTAGAATGATAGAAAATTTATTATGAAGATAAAGTTTCCTGGTCTAAGAATGAGGTAGAGAACTACATCACAAGACAATGATATTTAATTTTACCACAGACTTTTGGATCCAGCTGTCTGGAGTAACCTGGTCTAGTGGATAGTGTCCCTGTCCATGGCAGAGGGTTGGAATGGGATGGTCTTTAAGATCCCTTCCAATCCAAACCACTCGAGGATTCCATGCTGTAAATGCCTTTCTGGTCCTCATCTTTGGGAACACATTCCAGGATGCAGCTCCAGCTTAACTCTTCATGATGCCCATGCTCCTAAAAATACAGCACAGCAATTGCTCTACTTTACCTGTCAGGTGTGCTATAGGCTTTCTTCCCCTTTGAAAAATAAGAGGACCCCATTTTTGGCAGAGCTGCTGGATTATACCTATACACATAAATATAAGTATATATTTCCTCCTTTCAGTACGAATTTTGCCAAATGCTTCCACATGTTGCTTTTTTTAAAAATCCTTTTCAAAGTCTACTCTTGGTACCCCACCTGATAGTCCCAGCTGCCTCGGGATCCTCTCCCATGGTGCTGCCTCTGCCCTGGGTTACGTCCTGGTTATGCCATTCCAGGGCTGAAGGGATTACTGCTGCCTCAGGATTTGGCTGTTGTGCCCTCCTAGCTCCCCCTGGACCATCCCTAACAAGACCCTTGTCTTATACATCTGCACACACTGCTTCAAAACAAAAACCTTTCTCCCGGAACAGGGAAGACTCTGGCTTTGCCCACCTTGGAAAGCTGAAAAAAAGCCTGTGATGTCTTCTCCAGGAAGCCCTGCCTGAGTCAGGGTTTTTACCACAACCCTTGGAGAACACGTTTCTCCTTTTGGTTTTCCAAGGTTATCTTCCCACCACTTGCATCCTGGGCCACGTTTCTGGAAAGCCATCCTTGAAAAGGTTGGGATGACACAAGGCAGAAACGCCTGTGCTTGTATCAATAACCCAGGGTCAAAGAAACTTGGTACTAGCAATTGGCACAAACCAAATGAAATCCCCATAGCAGCCTTCCTGTGGGACCAGCAGGGCTCCCCTGGCTTCACAGGGGCCACCCTGAAGCAAATTTCTTGTGGGAGAATCTTCTCTGTGTGGGAGTCAGCTCTTCAGGTGCCTTTGGGATGGCCCAGAAGCAGAAATTTTGGTGAAAGAAGGTTGGGACCTCTTGACAGTTCCCTCTTGCTGCTGTGCCAGCTCAGGGCAAGCAGCAAAGCAGCAGGAAATACGTTTCCACCTCTAATTAAGCCGAAGTCCATCCAAGCACTGGAGTCAGGCTCTCATTAGCCAAGCCACAGCAGAAATTCCCGCTCCGGCTGCCTTGCAGTGGGATCTCCTCCTCTGAGGAGTTGTCCTCTCCTGGATGCCCACCCTGGGATAACACCTTGGCTGTCTCCTGGGGTAGTGTTATCTCCTGTCAGATCCTATGAAACACTCCAGACTCAAAAGATGCAGGAGATTTAGGGACCAAACCAGCAATTAAGAAAATCCGTAACCATTGCAAGGGAGAGCACGTCAGCTATCCTGACACAAGATACACAGCACAGCATCACCCCAAGGACTTGGATAAAGACCTTAAAATACTGGATGCAATACTGTCATCCCCATCTAGATTTGGGGATGTTTCTCACGGATTTTTAAACAGAAATGGTTAAAACCAGCACATTTTTTACTTCAGCAGGACCAAAACACCCAGCTTTGACCACCATGGGCTAAAGGGAAGAAATGCAGACAGAAAGTTAATCAGGTTGAGATCAAAGTGAAAAGCCCAAACGAACCAGCAAACAAACCTCATCCAAACCCCTACAAGCCAAGAGTGTGCTGTAACTCCTTCCCCCCACTGCTGTTCACTTTCATCCTCCTGACCTTCTCTGTTCCAGCCAGGAGGGAATAGGAATGTTCGAAGAAAGCTATTCCTGTGTTATTTTTAGCCGAGCCAGAAGAAAAGTGACTGGAAATAATCCATGAAAGCAAGCTTTCACCTTGATTTTCAGCCTCTGGAGATTTCGATAGCCTTGATAGCAATCACAACTTAACCATAGGCATAGAAAATGCTGAGGGATATCAAGAGCATAAATTGAGCTCTTTCTTTCTTCCTTTCTTTCTTTTTTCCCACTCCACATTAAGAACCTGGTGAACCATTGAAGGGAGACTGAGGGAAGCACTTTCCCCCACCAACCAGTGAATTGGTGGCCACACCATGGCAGGAGAAGGGAGAGCCAGGTTTGACTGTGTTTCAGCCCAGATATGCAGCCAGCTACATTACAACTGAATGCATTTAAAATAGATGTGGATTTTGGAATCTTCCACAAGCTTCTTGTGGGAAAAAGCCACACTTTCCTAACCAGGATTAAGAAGACCTCTTCTGAACAACCTGGTCCCGTGGGAGGTGTCCCTGCCCATGGCAGGGGGTTGGGATGAGATGAGCATTAAGGTCCCTTCTGACCCAAACCGTTCCGGGATCCTGGCACTGACTGACCACACAGGGACCTCGGTGCTTCCCTGCCTGTCCTGGCCCACAGACACCAGCCCAAGCAGCCACTGATGGGACATAGGCCTCAGCTGCACGTCTGAGAGACCAAAGGAATTAATTAAGAGAAGCTGCGCACCCAAGGTGCTGATAATAAGAACAAAATGAGGGCTGATCCCATTAAGTCAATCTTCTCTGCTGGTTGCTACCATCTGATGTCTCCCACTTCCCCTTGCTCCGTGCTGCCTGTTCCCACCGTAGATCTAAACCCACTTTATTTCTGCTGATCCATTTTAAAGTGGCCACAACCATGAGACTGATTCACGGGCTGGGTTTGAAAAATCTATCACTTCCCCATGCTGTTCCCACCATCAGCTTTTCTTCTGCTATTAAACACCTCCTTTTCCCTCTGTGGCCAGGGCTGTTGAGAGCATCCCTTCCTGGGGTGGCTGTCCTCAGGCTCTCACCCAGACCAGAGGCAGCAAACCCCCCCAGCCTGGTGCTGCCACATCCCCATCTCCTCCTGGTTTCAGCCTGTGCACGAGGCATCGGGTTTAGCCATTCCTGGGCTCCAGGCTGGTTTTGCTCAGAGCAGGAGAGGCAGGGTGAGTCCCTGGCATGGAGCATTCTCCCAGCCGTGGCAGTTCTGGTTTTGTGGAGTGAGGGAAGCCCAGCCCTGTGGGGAAACCAGCCCAGGTTGGTTTGCATCCAGCACAGTCAGACCTGCTGCTGCCTGAAGAGGACTCGACCACATTTGCCTGGGCCCAGAGACGCTCAGAGAGAACTTTTGTCCCAGCTGATGGCTTTTCTTTGCAATCTGCATCAGCCCAACAACCAAGAGGCCACGCTGAGCACCCCCACTGCTGGAAAACTGTCCTGGGGCAAAGGAGCCAGGCAGGTCGTGTCGAAAGCACGCTGTGGTGTCATCATCTCCTCATGGTGGGAAAGAGCTGCTCTGGACTAGAACAAACCCCTTGGAAGGGGACAGCAGCTGCAAACCTGCCCCCTTCCATCAGCCTGGGGAGAAGTTTTCCTCAGAGTCATCCTCTGCCTTACAGGGCCACTTGGGCCAGTGTTGGAGCTCCCTAGGGAACCACAAACTGCATCCATGCTCCCCTCACCCTGACTGGGGACAGCCAGGGCAGCTGCAACCAGCAAGTAGAGAGGCATTAAAACAACAAAGATATCCCACTTTGCTGCGTTTTAAAGCATTTCCCTGGATCGAAGAGGCTCTGGTGAGCGTTGTCGTGGCAGGGGATATTTATTGCCATCTCAGGAAATGTTTCATTATTCTTTGGTAAGTGCTGGCCATGAATTTCAGCCTGTCTGCCCGGCCATAACGGGGACCATCGGGCACATTGCATCCAGCAGCCAGGCTCTGCTGAGGAATGAAGCATCACCTCGAGCTCCGAGGGTGCTGTGCCTGCAAAACCCTGGCTGGCTCCCTCTGCAGCAGGGAACCAGACCCAGGCCCCGGAGATCCCCTGGGGAGAGGGCGGCTGGGCAGCCAAGCAGGCTGGGGGGCTGCTCCCAATGGGTTTGCAACAGAGGGAAAACACCAGGAGCGCCTTCAGCGCACGGTTTAAATACTCACAGTAAAAATACCGAGTTGAATTCCATGTTTGGCCAGCAAAGGTGTTCCAGAGGCTGTTTCTGTCCACTCAGAATCCTCAGGAAACAGCTCAGCAGGTCTGGATGGAAGTGGAAAAGGCAAAGAGCCCAAGACATCAACTGGATGGGACACAAGGCAGCTCCTAGTGAGCCTCTGGCAAGGCTCCTTTGTCTTCTCACACCAACTGCTCTGGAACAGGATGGGAGAAACAACCATTTCATCCCTTTATTTTTTCCCCTGTGAAAACACCTAGCCACTTTACAAGTCTATGTAAGTCTCCAGTACCTAAAATTTCCTGTGGCAAGTCCTACTTTTTAAAAGGCTACTGGATAAAGGGTTTGCCTTCACTTCTTGGAACTTCTCGAGATCTTCCCTGTGTCTAGAACAGAAGGGATGGCATCCAGAGGGACAGGTGGAGAGGTGGGACTATGTGAACCTCATGAAGTTCAACAGGTGAAGTGTCCCAGGCCAGGTTGGACAGGGCCTGGACCGACCTGAGACGGTGGAAGGTGTCTCTGCCCATGGCAGGGGGTTGGAATTGGATCATCTCTAAGGTCCCTTCCATCCCAAACCATTCTGGGGTTCTGTGATACTCCTGATTCCAAGGGTTTCTTGAACTAAGCCGTCATTGCTGATTAATTCTTCAGCTTTACAACACAAACTATTTCATGTCTGGCCCTTCCTTTATCAATCCTTGCCTTTTGTGGATAATTTTCTAGGCTTCTTCCCATCCATTTTTTTGTGGGCTTCTCACAAATTACTCAAGGCATTAGATACCAGACATTCATTAAGCAGCACAGTAACATTCCCCATTCCAGCCTCTCTTACCTCCCTGGTTTTTTGGACTGCTATGGGCCAGCAGTGTCATTTTGACAGATATTTCCAGCATAACTCTCAGATCTCCTTCCCAAGCAATAACAGCCATTTCAGAGCCCAATGGTTTCCCCCCTGTGCATTGTTTTTCATTTAGCAGCCTTGAATTTCATCTGCCGTTTTATTATCTGCTCACTAAATAACATAAGGTCCTTTTCCCATTCTCGGAGGTTGGCTGTGTTTTAATATCTTTGGTATTAACTACGCATTGCTATCAAATGTTCTTTCTTCTTTTTTTATTTTCTCCCAGACTCACCTGGACTCCCCAAATTCAGGGGGCTGACTCACGAGAAAAGGCCTGTCAATATTAAATTGTCACAAAGTGCAAAAGCACCTTCTCAAGGCTCCATAGGGTAGAGAATTCAGGTGACGAAGTCACATCCACCACCATGCACAGTGGCTTTATAGACAATAAGTTTGTCGAATTTTAGCATAGCTACCACGAGCTGAAATGAGAAAAAGACTCTCTAAAACAAGAAGTCTTTTAAAATTCCTTGTCAGTTCTCCTCTAGAATTCTAACTGCAGTGTTTACCAGCAACACTGTGAAAGTGGGTGATCTCAGAGCCTGAGGAGAGCAAAAGTTTTGAGGTTCCCACCCTAGGGGAAGGAGTTACGAGAGGAAATCAAGCGCAGCAGGGAGCAAACAGAGACTCAGGATTTAAAGGGTTTCCTAGCATGGAGGTTCTGGGGCTTTAGAGCCACTGGGCCTCATCATCTAAAATCAGGTTTGGTTGAGGGTTTTTTTTGTTTTGAAATGTATATCCAGTGGCAATGGATCCTTTAAAGTGTCAGGCCTCAGCAGGAAAAGGCTGCCCCTGATGGAGGCTCCTGTTCTCTCACTGGAGGGACCAACAGAGAAAAACCCCTTTTTTCCCAGTGACAGAACGTGCCACCCTCATGTCCAGCAGAACAGAGCATGGAAGGACTGGAAATGGAAATGGCAAATGGGAAATGCTCCACAAAAGGCTCTGCCTCTGTTTACAGCCCTGTCAAGCTCTCTGGTTCCCTGGTTTTCAGAAACAGCTGTTTTCTAAGCCCTTTTAGCCAATGGGCCATGGACACCTTGGAAAAGTGCCCATTAAAATGAGCCATGGGCCCTGCATCAGCCATCCCTCGAAGCCAGGTGGGAGAAAATAGTTTATTAACTGCTAAAGGATGGCTTTGCTCTATAATGAACCTTTCTGCAGTATTGAAGAAAAGCCATGTCTTACTTCCCCTTCCTAATAAATGGCTTCTTCAGAGTTTAATTAACTTCTCGCTGTTCTTCTTTTGTGGCAAAGTGTCACCCTGACCAGGAGACAAACTCTGTTTGTTCCTTTATCTGGGAGAGCGCTGGCCTGGCAGATAAACTGCTCTGCCTGATTTTCTGGGGCTTTTTCTCTTCCAGTTTTGCATATTCCAGGGAGGGAGGCAGTAATAACAGAAAGCAGCTGGATACCTTTGGGATTGGGAAGGAGCACCTCCTTAAAATACAACCTGGACCATACTCCTGAGCGCTGGCAGGGGCTGGGAATGGGGATCCATCTCGTAGACCCACCAGAAACTGGGTCAGGCTCTCTGCCTGCTCTTTTGTTTCCTTAGGCTTGAAAACAAACCTGGAGGAAACAATTTTTGCCCTTCCAGGGGTACAGGATTTTGTATTTTCAGCAGCGCTGCTCTGTCCCCATGTGTGTGTACAAATATAGCTCAAAATCAATAGGAGTGAGATTAGGTCACCGTATTTCTGAGAAATGTGCTCCTGATCACTCATAAACCCAAGCTGCTCCTGCTCCTTCACGCTTCCTGTGGTGCTCCAGGACCGGCTACGTGTGCCAAGACAGCAGCACAGCCTGGAGAAGGTGAGGGCTGTTCTCTTTCAAAAAGGGATGGATTTGGGCCAAGTCAAGAGGGACCATCACAAACTTCTGCTTTGGCTTTCGAGCTCAGCTCTCAGACCATCCCACAGCAGAAGGCTGGAGCAGGAGCTCCCATTTGGGGGTGGGAGAGAGGTAGGAACTCCAGAGTACCACCTGGAGAAATGGGTGGCCTTTTCCATGCAATGCCTGGGCTCCCTCTCAGGAAAAGATCCCAGGGCCAGCCTCGTTAAACACAGGCCTGAGTGGCGCCACTTGATTAATTGTGCCAGGCCAGGAGCAGCCAGGGACTTTTGTGACACCAATGTAGTAATGGTCTCCAGCGCACAGACAATCCCAGAGGATGTGTCCTTCCTACCCATACGAAATTAATTAATGGTGGCAATAAATAAACCACCCCAGACAAACAAGAGCAGCCGCCAGTGCAACAGAAAATAGGGAAAGGAGAACATTTTGCAGTACATTTCTGAGGAAGGAAGAGATGGGGAGGGCTAACACTCACTTCTTTTGGATACCCTGGGTGAAATGGGGCTGCAGGAGGAGGATGGGCCAGCACAGAGCATCCCAGGGGAGCAACAGCAGCTGTGGCTGACCATTCATGCCTTTGCTGTGCTCAGCATAAGCTCTGCCCCCAGGTGCAGCTGGCGGACTCCAAGGACTCTCCTCCACAGCCATGATCCTGCCTGGCCTGCCCTGACTCTGCCTGGTGCACCCAGCTGGTTTATCCACAGCCCTGGTGGCATAACCAAAACCACGGCCTGTGCCTGACTCCGATGGCCTTAATCCATGGCAGGCAAGGCGGGGATGGTGACAGGGCTGATGACAGGGCTGATGACCAGGGCCTGGCACACCCCTGTGCTCACCCCGGCCCTGCCGGGCCCTGCCTGGGCATTCCCGTGGATCCCCACCCCGAGGTCTGGCCACCAGGCTCTGGAGCAGCTTTGGGCACTCCTAATTGGCATGTGACAAAGTGCCTGCCACACACCAGTCAATAGCAATTAGCATACTTATTAAATGAACCCGTGTGTTGGCAGCAGTTATCTAATTACCTTAACAAGCGCGTCAGGGAGAGGCATCCAGCCCTGTGCAGCAGCAGGAAAACGACCTGCCGTGGGATAAGGGGCAGGACAGGACTTTTGGAGCAAATCCGGGGTGAGCCACGAAGATGATTAGAGGGAAGGAACACGAATCCTACAGGGAAGGGTTGAGAGAAGTGGGATTGCTCAGCCTGGAAGAAGAGAGGCCTCAAGGAGAACTTAGAGCTTCTTCCAGTGCCTAAAGGCCTCCAAGAGATATTGAGAGGGACTTTGGAGAAGGGCCTGGAGTGTCAGAACAAGGGGGAATGGGTTCCCACTGCCTGAGGGCAGGGTTAGGTGGGATATTGGGAAGGAATTCTTCACTGTGGTGGTGGTGAGGCCCTGGCACAGGTTGTGCAGAAGAAGCCGTGACTGCCCCATCCCTGGAGGTGTCCAGGTTGGACAGGCCTTGGCGCAGCCATGCCCCTGCCCATGGCAGGGGGTTTGGAACACAATGAGCTTTAAAGATTCGACCCAGACCACTCCCTGACTCCCTGAAATCCCTGCTCCCTGGCCAGGACTCACTGTCTAACACCAGTGAGTTTGCTGAGCAGCTCCCAGCTCCCACCACTTCCAGGGTAACGCGACTCAGACGTTTGGGGTTTTCCTCCTGCAGAATTAATTTCTTGAAAGCCAGGGAACAGGAGTAACAAGGCCAAGACACCTGAAATTACATTTACCAGGCTACACAAGGCTGGTGCTTTTTATTTCTTTCTCTCTTTTGCATATCACCCCCAGGCTGAGCTTAGCCTATGGGTACCACTGTTATCAGAGAGCAGGCAGGGGGAGAGTTGAGACTTTGTGTTTGTGCCTAGGAACCAAAACAGACTCTGTGCACTGTTTTAATTTAATGCTCATGAAAGTCTGCAATTCTGCTTTCTTCTTTTTCTTTTCCCCTCCTTGGAATTGGTATGGCAGAGCCTGGCTGGTGGAAGTTTCTCTGCCTTTTATGTCAGGGCTGGCATGGAATCAGAATCACAGAATGGTTTGGGTGGGAAGGGACTTTTAAGACCCTCTCGTTCCACCCCCTGCCATGGGCAGGGACACCTTCCACTATCCCAGGTTGCTCCAAGCCCCGTCCAGTCTGGCCCTGGACACTTCCATGGATTCAGGGGCAGGCACAGCTTCTCTGGGCACCCTGTGCCAGGGCCAACCACTCTTCCCCCTGCAAGGGAGAGGGCCACTCTTATGGGTGGAGAAGATGCCAGCTTTGCATTTTCAGATGTGAAAATAAACAAGACCACAGGGTTCTGGCTGCTACAACAGACCGAGAGCAGAGTAAGGGCCTGGGGGAAGAGGGAGGAAAATCTGTGATCCCATTGAAGCAGCACTCAGCTCTACTCACCATTTTGCCTTTTCTGTCCAACCTTGTCTTTTTCCCCCTCCATTTTCCCTAAGTTTCTCCATCCCTTGACAAGCTGAGAAGCACCATCAGTCCCTCCAGCACTCTCCTCACACCCAGAGGCTGATCCAGGATGGATGGAGGGCATCAGTCTTCCCTACTGCTGACTCTACCACGTATCAAATGCAAGCAGCACACCGAGTAAGTCATCTTTCCTGCGTGCCTATTAAGCAAAAATTAAAAGAAAATTACATGGGGAAGTCAGCAGCAAGTAAGAGGGGATGGGTTGTAATTATCTGGCTATTAATTGGCGTAAAGTTCCAGTTTAATGCTCTCAGGTCCATGTCGCTATTTCCTAGGGAAATTTTCTCTCTATTAGTTTTGGATGAGAACTGGGATTCTCTCTGGAAGCTCCGAGTCCACCCAAAAAGGTGACTTTCAGCTTCAGTCCCCCAGCAGGTTTTTGTTTTCACGCACTGTGGGACAAAATTAAGGGGTCGTTTCTGACACAGCTTCATCAGCCCAAGGTGGAGGTTGGAAAAGCCAAGTTCCAACTTTTACCATTGGATGAGGATAACTAAGCATGGGCCTTTTAAAATTCAGCCCACATGGAAATGTTTGCTCCAAACACAAAATTCAGAAATAAAAGAACTCAAGGGATTGTTCCCCCACGGCTTCTGCCAGCCCTGGGAATTCCCCAGGGAGAGGTGAGAGCCTCCTGCCCGAGCGGCTGCCTCCTCAAAACCTGCCAATTAAACAGACCCAAAATGTTCTGAGCTGCAAGCATCCATCAAACCCCGTGGAGAATTTCAAGGAGTGATGTGCAGGTTGCTGCCAACTCACCTGGCAAGGGACCAGGCAAGCCATCCTCCTGCTCCGTGCTGCTCCTGCCACGGCTGTGCCGCGGAACAGGGGGAGCTGCAGATGTTTGCTGCTGAACCAACACACACAGGTATTCACAGCTCCACAAAAGAGGTGGGAAGCGTGGCCTTTCCTCCCCAGGAATCCCACAGGCAGCTGGAAGAAGCTGGAGCAGCAGGCAAATCTGCTGTGCTATAACAGACTGGGGGCAGGGGGGAGAAAATAAAAGTTTTTCGATTTTTCTTTGCTAAAACAAGGTACTTCCATGGGTAAATCAAAGCGCTCTCAATTTTGCATCAAATTTCCTCTGGAAGTCAAAGGTTTCCTTCCAAGGGGGAAAGGCAGGTCAGCCCTGCTCCAGTGGATACAAACACCCTTCAAGCCGCTCTTGCAGCCCCCCAGCAGGAGTTGTGGGGACCTAAAGATTTATCTTTAAGCTACAGCCCCTTCTCCTTCAATTCTCAAGCAGGAGAAAAGCACTTGCCAAAGTGAACTCGGGAAAAAAAAAAAGATAAAGGAAAAAGGGGACGTAGGGGAGAAATAGGGAAAAAACAAACAGGAAGAAACACCAGGGGAAAAAGGAAAAAAATCCCAGGAAATAGGATGGAGGGATTTTATTCAGTTCACAGCTTGGAAGCTCAGAGCAGAGAATAAGGAATTCTCCCTTCATGCCATGGTTCTCCATGGACTGCAGTAACATGGAACTTTTGAAAAAAAAAAAAGGCTTCCACTGTGGTTAATGGTCAGCATTCCAAACCCTTAAGAATTTAAAAAAATTCTGGTTTTCTCTCCATATCTCCCTGCAGTTTCCAAACCCAGTAGAGCAAACCTGTCTGTGCTACACCAAGGCCTAGGAATCTTCTCTGTCACCTGGCTGCAGCAGCCAGAGTCATGAATCCCTGCACGTAGCATGGGGGTTGGGATGAGATGATCTTTAAGGTCCCAAGCCCCCAACCTTCCCAACCCAAACCATTTTGTGACTCCATGAAAAAAAATGAGGATTTTATGAAACTTCAGAGAAAATCCCCAGCTGTGGAGGCTCAGCACACTGCTCTGGAAAAGACTTGACTTTGCCACTTGTCCCAGCAGAGTCATTCCCTTTAAAATTTAAAATTATTTTTAGTCCACCTAGAGGTTGATAAGTTGCTTTTTCTGTGTGGTTTTGTACCTCAGCAGGGAGAAGGGAAACACTGGTGCCACCATCAGAGGTACCAACAGCTCCCAGCAGCTGCCAACAGCTGTATCCACCCAGGATGGGGAGTTGCTGGTGGATTCAGAGCCTGCCAGCTCTGAAAACATCCAGCATCCTCTGGCTCCAAAGGTGCTCCAGCATCTGCTGGCAGAGAGGCAGCGGGAGCAGAGGAAGGAGAATGGGAATGTGGGCTGGGGAACACAGCAACAGTGGGAGTGGAAAAAGGCCACAGGACCCCCCGTGCTGGAAAAAAACAATCTCCCCCAGCAGCCAGGGCTGAGTCAGAGCCCCTCCAGCCCTGCCAGGGGTGACAGGGCAGCGTTGCCACCACTTTGATTCACCGGCAGCTGCGGAGCTGGAAGGGATCCGGGGAAGATCAATGCACCATTAGAGAGAGCACCCAGGGCTGCCAGTCAATACCCTGGAAAGACACTGCAGCCCCTGACAACCACACCAGCACCCTGCTGCTATTGACACCAGAATGGCAGGCTTCAAAATCCAGCAGCTTCTGCTTCCCTCCTCACCATCCTGAGTAAATTAACCCCAAACCTCACTGTTTACCCTCACCCCAATAAGCTCTCGTGGCTCACAGAAAATGGTATTCCAGGCTCTTTCCTGAGCAGGCAAGAGCCTTTGTTCCCTTTCATCCTGGGGAAAAGAAAGGTTTAGATAATCTCAGAATGCCAGAAAGCAATTTATTCTGACCTAGACTGTTTCTGCAATGTCATCTCTCGGCTCCAGCACGTGGGAAGCTTTGGCAGCTGGCGTTGGCACCACACAGTTCCAAAGGGCTGCGTGTCCCGGCACTGGGAGCGCCCGCAGCACTGTGGCCTGGATGGGGACAAGGCTGTGCCACACAGCTCTGTGCCCAGGCAGCACTTCCAAAGGTCTGAGCTGTGGGACAGCTGGGCACTGCAGTTGGGAGTGGGGGGTTATGCTGGGTATTGCACATCCCAAGTCCCTGATGTGGACATGGAAGAGACTCCAGAGGGAATCCTGTCATAAAACCATCACAGGACGGTTTGGGTTGGA
>WAAE01004849.1:0-48406 GCA_013400495.1 Nicator chloris
CTAGGGAAAATGTGGGTCCTCTCAGGAGGCATACTAGTGACCTGGTTACCAGGACATGGAGAAGGCTGAGGCTCCCAATGCCATTTTTTACCTCTGTCTTCACCAGCAAGTATCCCAGCCACATTACCCAAGCTGCAAAAGGCGAAAGCAGGAACTGGGAGAGTGAAGAACTACTCAGTGTAGGAGGCTGGGTTTGAGAAGATCTAACAAACTTCGCTCTGGAACAGGTTGCCCAGAGAGGTTGTGGACTCCACCTGTTGTAGGCAGACTAAATGAGGCTGTGAGCAACCTGATCTAGTGGAATGTTTCCTGCCCATGGCAGGGAGGTTTGAGATAGATGATTTTTAAGATTCCTTCCAATCCAAATCATTCTACGATAACACCAATAAAGAAACAAGGGACAAATCTATTTGTCAGTTTTTAGGAAGGGTATTTAACTTAATTCAGTAACTGAGCAAAAAAGGAAAGACAAAAAGCCTGCTACCCAAGTTTGTCTTCATCCATTAATTATCTAGATAAACTCCTGACACAGGCATCTCTAGTAAATATCTCAGGCTAGGACCAACTCCAACCACATATGCTTATATACATATTGCACAGCCATATTTATTATTTATATTTACCAGAGCTTTATTTGCCTCTAAAACAAACCTGAAAAGAAAATTGGTATTGGAATGGCACCAGCAGCCTGTTCCCTACCTCATCCTAAAATCTAAGGGAAGGTTGTTTTCCCAAGATTTCCAGTTAAGTGGACATACATAAGTATGAGCATACAAATTTAGAAGTCTGTTGCATAAAAGTTTGCTTACTTTTGGGAAAGAAAATTGGGAACAATCTAAATGTATTTTCATTCTTCAGTTATTAAAGTACTTATCACTGAAGACATTTTCTCTCATTAAAGGAAAAACCAGACATAGATTTTCTAATTAAAAAAAAAAAATCAAAGCCTCTGTAGGGCAAGAGCAACAGTATCTAATTCCCCAAGGCCAGGTGGCAAAGTCCTGAGTAGCAGTTATAAAAAAGAGCAGTAAAAAAAGTGTAAGATTATCAAGTCAAAGTACATGCAGAGGCTGAGACAAAGTGCCTTGCCTAAGTCCTGTCCCCATGTGAATAGATGAGGGTAGCAGAGTGCTGGCAGCTGAACTGTTTTCACTCTGTCCCAGAAGCACTGGAGATCTGAGGAGAATATGAAATTTAACCAGCAGTCTGGTTCCTGAGGTCTCTGTCTTAGCCTGGGCACAGCATCAGGCTACCTCATAATTTATGTTAACCATATTCACATCTTAGGTCTGGTCATGACTCATCATGGCTTTGAAATCCACGTCATATTTGGTGTATGTATGTAAATCAGAATTAAAGATGCACTAGGAACAGAGGGCTAGATATATCTGTATATGACAATCTGCTGAAGTAGAAACTAAATTATAAAGTAATGTGACAAATCTTTACATAGAAAGGCAATATTTGATAGCACCTGATGTAGCCGCTTTTCCTAAAACTGAAAATTCATGAAAACGGTAGACTCCTAAAATATTGGAAGTTATTGTAGTAGTAGAAGCTTTCTAAAGGGCAAAAACATTATTTTAAGATGCTTCATTTTCTCTTAAAACCTTAGAAGTGGAATTTGGTTGCATGTGGAAAATCTGCAGTTCATGTACATTTTTCATTAACCAGAAAAAACCCCTCAACTCTTTCACTGTACAAGACTTCATACCACAGTAAGAATATTTAATATGCTAATATTTGCTTCCCATCTGTACTGCACAGGAAAGGTACAGCTGCCTTATTGACAACGAATGTTGCACCTATCTCATGTCCAGTTATCTATCAGTAACCATCCACCACCTCCTGCAAGACAAAATCAAGTAAATAAATTTGCAGAAATGGAAGAATAAAGGGTCAGCAACCAGAATTGCTGCGATATGCTGGTAAATTCCTTTTGGAAGTCTGTGGCATAACTGTAACAAATACTTGATTTGCTACCACTAGTCAGAATATGGGAAACATTAACTCTTATTAAAACTTAATTTAAAGGGTTTTCTAATTTTAATTTTTTTTATTAAAAAGTGAAATTAAAAGTTTTAGAAATAAATAGGAAAGTCAGAGCTCTTATTATCCCAGAGCTGTTTGGTGGCTGGAAAACAACAGGAAAAGGACTAGAATAGCCATTACAGCCTTTATTGCCATGGTACATTAAGAAAGACAACAGCACACAAAGAACAAACATTTTAGACACAAAATAACATTTTGCCAAAGCCCTGTTTTACATCTAACAGTTCTTGCAGTCACAAGCCAAACTGCACTTGGCAAGTAAATATGGGGAATTTTTCATTACAAAGATATGCAATATGCAAATGGGTAGTGGTTGTCATGGTGGTCATATTTTAATATTTTATTTTTTCATATTGTAAGGAGAACATCTAATTTGGACCAAACACCAAGTTTTTTTATTAGCAAAATCTACAAGTGCAAAAATTGTTACTTTCTGTGCTGGATGCTGTAATAGATACAAAAACTAATTAATTCAGTGTATTTCCAGTACACATTTCTCACAGGATGCCCAAATAACCTTCCGTTGGTCCTTCATTGTTCATGATAACTCCAAGGTTGAAAATCATCTTTACAATCTGGCTTATATGGCTTGATGGCTCTTTTGCCTCTCTGTTTCACTTGCTCACACATACCATATAGGAATCTACACAAAATCCATTTAAATGTCAGGATAACTGAATATTTTATGTAATACTGCATTGATTACCATTTTTAAGTGGCATTTGTATACCAAATAAGTTTGACCGAGAAACAAGAGAAGCTTTGTTAACGAATTCACCTGAAAATTTTGACTCAGACCCGAAAAACTGTGTGAGGGAATCAAAAATATTTCTCAGTGAAGAAGTACCCTGCAAATTAATTTGGAAAACCTATGTTTTCCTGGATTGTATCTGTTGAAAAGTGCATTACTAAATTAAAGTTAAGAACTTAATGAGATCCAGTTGTAACTAGTCAATTTAATTACTTAATTGATAGTATAACAGATGATAAATTACTGTAACTATAAAATACAATTTACTTTTTTAAAAAAAAAATTTTTAACTTGGAAGAAGTTTCTTCACTTGAAGTTTCATTCACTTCCTGAATGAAGTTATGAAATAATTCTACCAGCAGTACAGCTCCTGTTGAACTTTTATCTTCATGTATTCCAATTAAAATAATCTTTAATCACGGCTGACGGTCATCTCCCACAACTCATGGGAATGTTCTATAACACAAGTATGTGAAATTTAAAGACAAGCAATCTCTTTTGAACTTACAGGTTGAATACTGACTAAAAAGATTCTCACAGTATTTTCTGGGGGGCCAGTCAGAGCCTTGGTCTTTCCTTATGTATGGAAAACTACAGCTTATATTGTAGCAGTATCAGCATAATTTATCCTCAGCTTCACATGAAAATTTCATCAGTGTTCGCCAAGACGCTGATTTACCAGCCTTCCCCAATTTTGTCCTGGCACAGTAGATTAAAAAAAAATTATTCATTTTTGCAGTTCAAATCCTTACTATTAGGAAAAGCTTCCATGTCTACTATATTTGTTTCTCCTCTGCTTCCCTTTTGAGGACATCGCTCAGGCCCAAGCTTTATTTCACCATCTATCTAAAACTGTTCTAAACACAGCATAATATATCTGACTGCTTATAAAGAGGCAACTTGAAGCATTCCCTGCTGTC
This sequence comes from Nicator chloris, assembly GCA_013400495.1. NCBI lineage: Eukaryota > Metazoa > Chordata > Aves > Passeriformes > Pycnonotidae > Nicator > Nicator chloris. The sequence goes on from WAAE01004849.1 coordinate 3,724, forward strand.
AATTTGCTATTTCTAAGTGCAAATACTGAGACGTAACGGAGACAGATCGAATGGACAGTAAATTGCCTTAAAACATGTAAGAGTGGAGCACAGCTTTTCAAGAGGGATCCCAGGCTCTTCATACAGTAATGACAATCAGTTCTCTGTGCAGTCACAGTGGGACTGAAGATCTTCCTTGGTAAGGGTCGAAAACTGCTTCAGTATCTGAAGAAAACAGGAAAGTTTCCTTCCCATTGTTTCTGTCCAGTCTGACTATCGTAACAGTTCAGTGTAACTAAACATGGGAAAAAGTCCCTTTATTTCCTGTGAGGACAACCTCACAGCATATGGGAAGAAATTAACACACTCCTACAGAATATAACTGCCAGCTTCCAGGCATTATTCTTAATAAACAGGATCCCATGCAGTGTCAAAGAGACAAATGAATCCTTAAGTAAATGAAAAGTTATTGCTAGCAGCTCTTCACTCTTCTGCCCCTGCCCACAGAAAGAATCCTTCCAGGTATATTACAAGATATTTAAATGTCGTCTATGACTAATTAATGTAATTTCCATTCATTAATTCCATATGATTGTTAATACTGTTTATGTGTTTTTCTGTGCAACTGAATTACAGAATTGACATGTTAATAGAAAATGAACCCTTCCACTTAGAGAAAACAAACACAATCCTTCTACTTAATATGTCTCTGCTGTAACTCTAAGCCACAGAAAGATCTCAGCTGTGCCAAAAATATTTCCAATATTATGGAAGCAATCTACAACTTAGCACTTTTGAAAAGTTCAAGCAGTCACATCCTTCTGAAAACCTGGAGATGTATTTTACTGATAAGAGAGATTAACTAAAAACAGCTCACGTGATGCTCTCTTCAATAAAAAATTCTCAATTATCTTTTGATAATTAGTGACATTTCATATTTTATCATAAAATAAAGGCAAATTAACACACAACAACAAAATTCAAAGATAATGGCATTTTCACACCTCAAGCTGACTGTATTTGACCATGTCGAAGAAACAGCGCATTTTGTACTGCTCCACACTCACAGCAAACATCCAATAACACAGTTAACTTCTGGCACCATGAGCAGCATCTAATTTAACACTGCAAAAACCAGTAATGCCTGTCCTATAAAAACATACTACATATATGAGGAAATCTCATCACATACTTGCCAAGTGTCAAAGGGGATTTTTGTGCAAGTTTGTGTGAACTGATTTTAGTAAACCTTTCCTCTTCCTTTTCTACCTTGCTAGTGTATTTTTCAATAATATTTTCTCCTTCCTATTTCCAGAGCACAGAAATGCAATCTCAGAGCTCTTACTGTTCGTATTTATTCTTGGTATTATTCCTGGCTGGCTACTTAATCTGTCACTGAGACCTCTTTCTAGATCTTTTCCCCACTGACACAGCAAAACAGAACGGTAAAGAAAATCAAATAGCAGCTACAAGTCATACTTCAAGAATCTTGCCCAATCTCTAAAAATACCACTTTTGATATTTAAAGGTAAGTAAAGAGCCGAAAAAAGGGCCTAGGTAAGGTGCTAACTACACATTGCAGAAAGATAAACGGAATTCTAACATATTTCAGTCAAGAAAGATGTTATTGTGACAAGTATGAGGTTACTGAATTATGACTTGTCAATATCTATATAATATCTACCTCAAATATCTATTACACACTTTTGGGGATGCTAGTTTTTGCCCTCTAGAAAACTGTATGCAAAAGACTAAGAATGAAACTAGGCAAAAGATCAATGATACTGACACCAGAAGAATTCATCACAAAGGAATTTGAAAGATGACTGAATGTATGAAAGGGGTTTCATAAAAAAGAATAATTAGATTTCCAACAAGAACAATAGTGATGCAAGTACTTAGCAAATTTTTTAGACAGGATATTTAAAATGTATAAAAGGAATTATTCTTATGGGATAAACATTCAGAAGTTACAGATGACAAAAAAAATATACAAATACAAAAATAAAGTAATCAAACTCAGAAATCACTCAGTTTGCAACCAGGTACTAAACCTACACTCTTCAGGAGAGACAGCACTCAATCGTGAAGCACAATCTCCCTAAGTAATGCTACTACTTCCATTATAAAAAAAACCCCACCGAGTTGTAGTTTAGTAATGGTATTCCTCAGTTGAGTGCTCCCACTGAAACCACACATCACTGCCTCACTCAGCCCCTGCTCCCCCCTCCCTTTGGGGAGGGCTGGAGAGGGGAATTCGAGGCACCAAAGGTGAAGATCACAGATTGAGATAAGAACAATTTACTGGAAACAACGAGATAAGAAAACAAATAGTAACAGCAACATTACTAATGGCAGAAGGCACAAGAAAGAGGCGAAGAATTCAGATGGAAACAGCAACACCTGACCACTGCCTCCGCCATGCTACCCTGACCAGAAGGGATCCCTTTCTCCCCAGAACAGATTCCCTTTTCCCCCTCCATCAACGAGGTGACATGGTACAGAATCATCTCCAAGTCCTAGCCATGCCCCCTCCTGCGTACTGCAAAAATTAACCCTCTCCTGGGCAGAATCAGGGCAGTGGGATAGACCTTTTTTTAAATCTGTCACAGCAATTCACAGGTTCCTCCCAGCACATCTCATTTTAGGTCTTTATCATATTCTGCAAGTTCATTTTTAAGCAGTATTTTATCATACCTTTCATGAACAAAAACCAACAGACACTAGAAGGAAGGAAGCAGCTCTCATTATAAATGTAGGGTGGCCATTTTTACAAAGACATTCTATGAATCAGGACTTATTTATTGCCTTCCTGCTTCCTATGGCTTCTGCAAAATAGCTCTCCCTCCCAGACAACAAAAAGATAAATACAAACTATTCAGCCACAACCATTTTACAAGTGGCACAACAGTAACTCTACAGGTGTGTGCCACTTTTTCTTCCCTCTACCTTGTCAGGCTGTGGTATCTTTTTAATGGAACTGGTGTTTATACGCTGCAGAGCTTTAAATGCTGCCACATCTGTTTGAGTCTCAAATGCCTCTGTGACTCTTAGAGCAAAGACCACACTCACACTACAGGCAGAGGATGGTGTCTCAAAGCATGCCACTGCACTCTATTTCTTCTAGGAATCCAGATACCTTACCCAAGGAATTGATGGGCATGGTGTAACTTAGCACATACTAAGCACTACAGTGAAGTGGTTTTCCAGCCTTGTCGCACAAATTCATAGCATCCCAGACACCAATCACTCTGTCACAACATATTTGATTTAGGCATAAAGAGACTGGGATTTTTAAGTCAACATGTAGAAGATATTCATCCCTCACTCTAGGAATGACTCCTTTTAAACAGCCTTAGAAAATTCACAATTTTTTTCACAGGTCAAATAATAAAACACTTTTTTAAGTAAATTCACCATCATTTTAGTTGATAATGGTCACTTGCTCTAGTTAGTATAATAGGCAAAAATGTATTTAGAAAATAAACATGCCAATACATATAATGTATTTAAAATTCAGGCACAAGTATTAGCACCCACAGACAAATTTCATTTTGAAGTGAGAATTCATATAAAATTTCCCTAGGAAGGTCAAGGATTAGATTATTTATTCTGTCTCACTCATCAAGATATTATTAATTTGTCAAGGGGCCTGTATCACACAAATTACACTGAAATAAAGCAAGCCACCTTACTACAATGTATTACTGTTTTTTTCCTGTACTCACTTCAGTGCTATCTGTTTCTCCTGCACATTCCCTTCATGTTCTTCAGCCTTGAAGTTGAAAGCTCATCAGGGATGCCAGATGACTTGGCAGCTAGACTGCCAAAAGCACAAAGGACGATCTGGAGATCTCGTGAGACCTAAAATAAGTGTCAAACCCTAATTTCTCAGTTCTGTCCCTACAACAGGATAAATTCAACTGTGAGCAGCCTATGAGACAATCCCAGGAGCAATCAAGCTTGCACAAAATGAAGCTGGCTTAGAAGAGTTATCCTTGCAGCTTCTGACATTTTAAGTACACAAACATTCTTTTAGCATCAATTTTATATGAAGGGAAAGGGTTGCTTTGCTGTCAGAGTAGTGAACTGGGCATCATGACATCAGATTGTATTTCTGGTTCTGGCACAAGCTTCCACAGGGACCCAAAAATCAAGATCTAAGTTTCCCATTTGTAAAACTACACAGGTTTGATTTATTAATGAAAGCAATGCACTGAGACATCTCTAAATAGAAAATAGTACAAAAGTGCCAGCCTGTCTCCTGAGTACGTATAATACAGTTGAAATTTTTAAAAAACCCTGTGACCGTGTACCTGAGTTTTCTCCTGAATTTTGAATAATTGTTTGCTGAACAGTACAGCCTGGCCATTTGCACTGCAATTTCAGAGTATAAAGGAAACAAAGCAGAGATGTAACCCTGAAAATTCTGTTCCCCTGAAACTGGCTGAAACTTCAAGGCAGTCAGCCTTTTTTTTCTGTCATACCAATAAATTGCAAATTGATGAGTCATGGAGGTTGGAAAGGAGGTCATCTAGCACAACTGCTTGAACAGAGCAGTGTCAACTAGAACAGGTAGTCCAGTCTTGCCTAGATGATCTTTAAGCAAAATAAAAAACAGCCTCTGATCAGCTTATACCAGTTTTTGACCAGTTTTATTGTAAGCAATGTTTTTTCCCTTCACATTGCACTGGAATTCTCATTTTCCATGGCCTCTCCTTCTTCAACTGTGCACCACAAGATAAATGTGGCTGCATCCTGCCCACATCTATCCATCGAGGAATTGTAGACAATAATAATTCCACTGAGCCTTCTCAAGGCCAAAGAAACCTTGCTCTCTCAGCCTCTTTGCAGCAATATGCTCCTGGCCCTTCCTCACCTTGCTGGTCAGTCCCAGCACCACACCACTTGTGCCAGTAGGTAAAATTATTTCTTCAATTAGGGTGCCAAAAATTTGACTCTCAGAAGTCTCACAGGTGTAGGGCAGAGAGTAAAGAATCACCTCCCTCGACCTACTGGCAACACCCTTGCTAGAACCATCCCAGGATGCTGATTCTTTTCTGCACTGCAAGGGTGCAATGCTGATTCATATTCCAGTTCTTGTCCACAAGCACTCCCAGGGTAACCTCTGTAAACCTGCTTTCTAGCCCCCAGCCTGTACAGGTGAACAGGATTATTCCATCCCAGGCACAGGACTCTATCACTAAAGCATATCACCCAGCACCAAATTCAGACACCTCTTGAACACCTCCAGAAGTGGTGACTCCACTTTGCTATCTTCATTCTTGCATTCCTCCTGAGTAGCCAATCCCACACCAATCCACATATTCACCAAAAGCAGTGATAATCCTGCTCAACCCCAGACAGAAAAGTGAATCAATACACATGTAGTTGGGTCCTGAAGGAAAAACAGTTGGACAAAATTTCTGAAAAAGAATGTGCATGAGTATGTGAGTCCAAGAAGTTCTTCAAGACACTTGTATAAAAAGGTAGTCTCTTAAATAAAATTCATTACTTTGCTCAAGCCTATACTTCATTCATGGGTAATCCAACTCCTTTCCAAACAGTGACATATACTTAACTTAGAGATACACAGTTATAGTCTTCTACAGATCAGCAAATCATGCCAACCAGTATCTTAGGTCAACTACAGCCAGTTTGGATTTATTTTGGCCAAAAGACAGTTCCTTTTGATTTCCAATGTAAAGAACTTTTCAATTTCCCATATGTTGTAATACTGTTACAATGACTTCAACTTTGTCTAATTGACAAAATTGCTCTTCGTGCTAACCTTACCAATTAAATACAAACCAATCTTGGGATATCTCGTTTTAAAGCTTGATGTTTATAAAACAGTGACAAAAATTACTACTGAAGGGTGTTGAAAAATCTGTCTCCATAAATATATGAAATCACTGCAAACAGCATACTATTCAACAGCATTAGGCCGCATGGAGTAATTTAAACCTGGACTTTTTGGTGGATGGTGCCCTCCAAGAAGCCTCTTCTAAATTAGCGGCTCACACTACAAATTTGTGGAACACGTGTCAGGAGAGTTAGGACTGAGCTATAAGGCAGAGCAAAGAAATAACTGGAACTCTGCAAATATTATTTATAAATACAGATAAATCATGAAGTTGTACAACACTTCTAAGCATACTGTAGTCTTCAAAAGATTAAGTCTTAGTCTACCATAAGGCTTTAAGAACATTTTCTTAAATGCTGTGGAACAAAGATTTCTCCTTTCAGTATTCTAAACTTTTCACTCAGCTCAACAAGCCACCTTTCTTCTTAAAGAAGAGTTTTTCACAATACAATCTAAGTGCATCTGAGAGCAGTAAGAGGAAATCCATTGAAAAGTATGAAACATTTGTTGTTGTCTAGCATAAATCCCTCCAATTCCAAACAAGATATGTACTTGAAAATTCTTTGGGAAAAACTCTGCTTTTTGCCATTGTCCTACATTGCACGAACTCTGCACTCACCTAGTAGATGTACACACACACAAAAAAAAAACTCAAAAAAAATCTCTCTTGCTAATCCACTCCATAAAGCAGAGTGTTCAGCCATGGGGCAGGGGTTACCAAGAAATAAACAGCTTTTAAGCAGTTACTTTTACTCTGATAGGGACCACAGGTGGTGCCATTGATACACACAAGCAAAGTCAGATAAAAATAGAAGCCACACTCACATTTTTTGTTAACACTCAAGCAAGTTAAAAACAGCAAAAATTGGAAGTGAATGGAAAAGATATTGACTTTCTATGGTAATTGTGTTTGCACTTCCTTTTGACTTTTTATGATGAAGCAGCCATAGAATGTTGTTTTTCTTTTCCTGAAGAGAAAGGAAATCACATAACCTTATCAAAAAATGCAGCTAGCTAAAACCCTTCCCTTCCATTCATTTAAATCCCTTTTATAAAATATAAACGCAATTACGAAAAGCACTATGAAGTCACTAATCATCACTGTGCTTGAGATATACATGTTACATAGTCTCTGTGTGGGACTAGGTGATCCTTATGGGACCCTTCCAATTTAAGGTATTTTGTGATATATATACACATGCATGCAAAAACAACACACACAGACACATTGTTTTTGCATCAAACCACAACCATAAAAGATAATTTATAAATTGTTCTTTTTTGTGGAAAGCTCAATGTCTAACTTTATTATATAGCCATAACCATTTGAGGAGTTTTCATCCATGACATAAATCCTCTATTGCTAGTCAGGGTTAGTAACACTGAATTTGACTATAAAGGTTACCTGAAGTCTCAAATCCTATGATCCCTTCTCCAAATAATTAGTTTGGTCAACAATCAGAGAAATATGTATTGAGCCAAGAGACCAGGAATGTTCAGCAGGGGAATACAGATCCCAAGGAGTCGCACAGACACTGAAAAGGCTGAACAATAAACCTTATAAACAATATCTCTTTATACCAATTGAAAAGCAAGGATTCAGCTTCCCTTAACAGGGCACATTTAAAGAAAACTAACCATTTGTTCACTTGAGTGCAAGTAGAAGACAGTACCGCAGGATGTAATAAAATCAAACTGATACTTGAGAGTTAACTGGCAGAAACATATATACTCACTGAGAGACTCTGTAAACCATATTATAGTCTACATAATAAACTAGCTTTGTTTTGTTCCCCCAGCTGCTTCAAGATCTAACTAGCCACCCCAGCTGAGGCCGTGGGGAAGGCTTACAGGAGTGCCAACATCTGCTTCTATTCCCATCAACGTCAAATTTGTCAGAACACGAAACTGCGCCAGAGAAACAATCTCTGCCACAGAAAATTAAACTCTACTTCCATGGATATCCCCTGAAGTACCAAGTGTAGCAGATCGATTACATTTCCAATTTCTATCCCAAAAGAAAGTTTATTTCCAAAAATATATGTACGTTTCATATATGTAAATACATATAGATGTGTGTGTGTGTATATATACACACACATTTATGTATGTGCATCCTAAAATTCTTTACGGTCTGGTTTGCCTTTACTGGCCGGTCAATTGCTGTAAATCACAAACATAAGAACTAAGTCTTATATCAGGTAATAAGGTGACAAATTAAACTAGCCACTTTTTAGCAACTCTTTACTATTAAATACTTTTTAATGTCTCATCAACTTCTACCCACAGTTTTACTGGTCTCTTTACTACTGCTGTGTTGAGGATTCAAGTGAGTACCCTGATTACACAGCAAATGAAACCTCGCATGAAAACATTCAGCAAATTACAAAAAAAAACCAACTATTTTTTTAAAACTCTCATTAAAAATCATATATTCCCCAATATAAAATCATAGACCAATGAGAATCTTAGAAAAGTTTATACAGTTTTGCTGAAGTGAGATAGCCACAGAATAGAATCATTAATGTTGGAAGACACCTTCAAGATCATTGGGTTCAACCAGTAATCCACCACTGCCATGCTCAACACTAAACCATGTGCCCAGGTGCCACATCTACATGTTTTTTGGACACCTCCAGGGATGGCGATTCCACCACCTCCCTGGGCAGCCTATTCCAATTCCTGAACACCTATTCAGTGAATCAATTTTTCCTAATATCCAATCTACACCTCCCCTACTCTAGCCTGGAGCCATTTGCTCTTGTCCTGGCACTTGTTAGCTGGGGAAAAAAAGACTGATTCTTACCTCACTACAGCTTCCTTTCAGGTACTTGTAAAGAGTGATAAAGTTTTCCCCCAGTCTCCTTTTCTCCAGGCTAATTGTGCTTATAGGTCAACATAGGAAATTTTCCTTATGTTTACACAGATCATAGTAAATATAGACATTTGGTCATTCGCTGTAATGAATGGAAGAGATAAGGCACATATTGATAATGTCACAATTTTTTTAAAGCATCTTTACCATAAGTACTCAAGCTAATTTTTTAATTATTCAGTCACACAGCTGGATGACATGGAATTATTTCAGACAGTGCAAATATTCACCTACTCTTGCTTTCTGTCCCCTCCAGGAAGTGCATTTCGCTCAGAAAAAAAAATTTTCCTCTATTCTTGCGAGTAAAATGTCTCTTTAATTGGAAAGCAAAGATTTTTCCACAGGAAAATGGTATGGCAAGAACATCCAGAAGCAGAATATGTCCAACTGCTATTTTAGCCACTAAAGTATCAATTGTTCATAACAGAAACTTAATATTGTAGCTTATTAAAAAAAAAATTAAAATCTCCATCTACAGATACAGTTTTAAAAGGTGTTTTAGTGTCTTTAAGTAAATTCTTCCATCACTTGTTACTTTTAAGAAATGCTAGAAGAAGCAAAAACTCTTGCATTGCAAGGACACTCCAAATGTTACAATGAAATGTCTGAAGGAACATTTATTCATAATTTCCTGTGCATGTCTCCTCCCTCCAACATTGCTGTAACTACTGGGCAACTTAAGTTTATCCACCTCACATATGTTTACATACCTCACTACAATTGGCCCAAAATTGTTATTGCCCTGTATCACTGAAATCTCAACAGACTACACCACAACAGTTTATTACTGGAAGAGTCAGGAGATACGAAAGAATAATACTAATACAACCAGACCTTTCCACTCAGATTTATTTTGTGATGAGTGCAGATGTAAAACAATATACTGTATTTACACAGCATAAAGCCAAAAAAGAAGAGGTGAATGAATTCACATGGGAATGACTACTCAGCTACTTCTATCTAATAAAGTAACAAATATATCAAATCTTCTGCTTTGTAGCTTACAGTGTTACAGGCTTTTGACAGCACATACAAATGAAGCTGCTTCACATTACACTGATGATAAGTGGAAGATAAGCAATCATAGAAGAGTAGGAGGGGAAAAAAAAAGACTTGAAATAACCATAACCAACCAGAAATTTGTTCTGAGCAACACTCTTTAATTCCAACATAAACAAAAGAACCTAAATAAATCTAGCATATAATGGGTATGTTTCCAATGTTGAGAAACCAGCAAAGCGTTTCCCATGTTGACAGACACCAGCAAGTCACTTCCTCCTTATAACCTCTTCATTCTCTAGCCATGTACAGGATTTTTTCCATTTATCTAAGTGAATACCTTATTTCCTATTAACTACAGTGAAAACTGCAAATACTCGGAGCAAACTCTTCAGGAGATTATAACTGGCTTCAGCTTCTCAGTCATAAAGGAAACATGGTTTCCACCACAATGAGCTCCACTGATGACACTGAGATGACCTGGAAGCCTAACTGTCATCTCTGACTGGAACATAAAACCCTCATGCAATGATGGTTTTGATGGCTTACGTAAAACCAATGTGATGGTCTCCATACTGGCCCTAGTCCAGTGGCCCTCATAAATCCACCACCACAGCTGATCTCAAAAGCAGTCCTAGTAGGTAGACCAAAGGAAAGCTCAGAAGTTGTTTCCTCAAACAAAACTGAGGTATAATTAGAACAAGTGACATTTCTCTGTGCAGGATTTACATCTCTGAACTGTCACTTGAACCCTGTCCACAATCAATAATGAATCTGAAAAGTTGATGTAGAACCAAGTATTTAATGCCAACCCTTCTCCCTTTCTCCACATGATTTATTTAGATCACCTTGATCCAAACTGCAAAAAGACTTATTACTGAATTCAGTGTCTGGATAGAACTTGAAAAACATACAGATTCTGATCCTTGGGAGAATTTGAGCACTTACTGCTTTAACTCAGATACCTTATGTCTAAAACCTTAGAATTCTAAATTAAAGTTATTACAAATTCTTCAAATTTGCTGAAATTCAAGACACTAGTGTACACCAAATTTGTGGCTCAAGGTAAAATATAGAAGAACATTGCCTTAGAATAGGGTTTGGTTTTTTTTTTTAAACAGGTAAAACTTGATCATTATATGGAAGCAAATAAAATAATCACAAAGCCTCTTTTTCAAATATACATCCTAAACTTAAAAAACAAACAAACAAAAAAACCCCACAAATCCAACACATTGGATCATTTACCATTTTTCATGGTTCTGCTGAGGATAAACATATGGAGAAAATAAGCTACTCTGTAGATCTTATTTCACTCCAATGTCTGTGCTTTTATTCTCCCTGTCACAGCCAACTTAAGAATTTCCTCTTTCATGGTAATAACCAGAAAGTCCACAATTCTCAAGGCAGCAAAGCAGGAAGTTTGCAGTTGGAAGGATTTCCCCTCTTCAATGGGACAGGAGAAGAGCAATGTATGATGGGGCTACTGTGAAAACTTTTGCAATCTGAAGCAGCTCTTTTGGACATATTTTTCACATCAAAGCCCCAGAGTGATGCTACCAAGATCAGGCACAAATGAAGCAGTGCCCGCATCTGTTCTGCAATAATTTATCACTTTGGCTTTTTGAGAGAGTGAGAACTCCTTTCCTTCTGACTACGGTATTACCTGGCACCGACAGTCCTATCAACAGTGATAGTCAAACACAGAAGGAAGCTCAGCAGCATGCGCTACCTTCCCAGCTGACCCTCTATCACACGACAGGAGTGAACGCCACATGTGGCTTTAATGCCAAGCAGCTGCTGCACACCAGCACCCCCTCTGTGCCGCTCCCTCCCCCCTGCACCGCTGGGTTTCCAAGACTATCGCAAGTAGTGGAACTGCGGCGCCCTAAAACAAACACAAGCCCCCACACCCGTCAGGTTTGGGGGAGCCCAAACACATCATCCCCATCCGCTTCCACGCCCGGAGCTGGGAGATCACCAGCGCCAAAGTGCGGCGGGGAAGGGGGTGAAGGGAGCGGGGACAACGCACGACCCCTCTTCGGCTATTTCAAAACCTGTTACTCTGCCTCCCTCTGAAGCAAAAGCTCGGGTAAAACCCCTTCCCGGCCGGGAGTCCCGCGGTTGCCCCGCTCCCGCCGCGCCGGGCGCCGCCTGCCCCGCGCAGCTGCGGGAGCGGCCGCGGGCCCGCAGCCCCGCCGCTCACCGACACCAGGAACTCCAGCGTGCCCACGTAGTCCCGCTCCGTCTTGAGCAGCTCGTTGAGGACGCACACGCGCAAGCGAAGCTGCTTCTCCAAGTCCTTCCCGCTTTCCCCCTTGCCTTCCCCCTTGCTTTCTTCTGTCATGGTGCAGCGAGGAGGATCGGTGCTCCCAGCCCGGCGCCTTCCCCCGAGCGCCCCGGCGCTGCGCTGCGGACAAGGACAACAAAAGACCCCGCCAAGTTACACAGCGGGGCCGGGCTCCGGCCGGTCCCCAGCCGCGCTGCAGCCGCAGCCCCCGCTCACCCCGCTCCCGAGGTCCGGAGGCGACGAGCCACCCCAGAGCGCGCTCCTTTCCCGTCAGGAAGGGGACACAGCCCGGAGGAAACGAGCGGTCACTGGTTCCCAGCTCGCCCTGCTAGCTGAGAGGTTGGAAAGCCTCCGCAGCAGCACAGACTTGGACATTAATCAAAAGCTTTGTATCCATGTGACTCCAACCCCTTCCCCCCCTTCGCTAAATCTCAGGAAAAAGGAAAGGAAACAACTTCAGGGAGGATTGCGTGCCAGCAGCTGCCTGTTTCACACACAAGCTGCGAGCTCCAGTTTGAGGCTAATTGGAGACCTCCAACAAGAGAGTAAAAGAATTATAAAAATGTCCCGGCAAGCTGGCTGGCCAGGGAATCGGCAGTTGTTTTTGTTTTGATTTTATCATCAGCAAAGAGCCATTTCAACTTCCCCTTCCACACCTTCCCACGAGATGTATATTACAATGTGTATTATAAATACATGCTGTGGTATTCTCCTGAACAAAAGACACAGCTAAGCATGTGCTGAGCAGGTACAGAGATGTTCTTTGAAGATAGGGAGGGGGATAAGGTTGGCTGGTTTGTTTGTTTATTGAAACAAAGTGCTATAAACTCTCTATGTTATACAGTTTTCCTATCTATCAGATTTGCATGATACATTAGAAGGATAAAATATAATTCAGTAGGTATTTCAAACAGCTAGCAAAAAGTATACAGCTGCTTTAGACAAGGGGAACTGATTTCTTGGAGACTGAAATATAGGAGACTACCATGTGAATTTTAAGACCACTGATGAAAGCTGACATTTTCTCTGGCTAGCTATTCAGTTTGTGACTGGAAAGAAAATACAGGTCTTCAAACTTACATATTCCATATCAACTCTATTTCTAAACCTGAGACATCCTAAAGGAACAGAATAAAATGAAAACCTGAGAGTAAAACTCTTCTACAGCTGCAGAATGAGTTGAGGCAGTGAGAGGAGTCCTTTAGTGGGAGAGAATAAGGAAAGACATTTGTGTTCTGATAACTAGGCATCATCAAGCTGTCTGCCTCAGACATTTTTTGTTAAACAGAGGATACACTTTCCACAAGAAGTTTCCCAAAGAGCAGAATAAAATAAAAAAAAAAAACAACCACCAAACAAAAACAAACAATTTCTTTGAATGTGACCTACTTCCTTGCATCCTCCCCTTCCCAAATACAATCAGCTCCAATGCATAAAGCCAAGGCAAGGAACAGCAGTTGCCGAGACAAATCCTGCCATATGTAACCTGCTCAGCCATTTATGCATGTGCAGATAATCCTGGAACTTGACTGCTGATCTCAACATAGCTCCTTCCTTAATATGGTGCTAGTCCATTTCAAAAACAGACACTGATTTTCATGGATATCAAAACTTTGCATTTTTGAGTACCTCATGGCCCTGCTAAATTTGATTCAAATGGACTGATGGATTGATGACCAAAACACAGCTAACTCAAGCTTCTATCTTTAGGAAACGTGTTTAAAATAGACAACATGTCTGATGATTAGCTCAAAACTTTTTCACCCTCTTGGTGGGCTTCATCAGTGAGACATTGTCCCAAAGTCCTGAGGATCTGTGGCATCTGCCCTGATCCTGTGGAGATTAGCTGTTTCACAGTTGTTTGCATTAGCATCAAGGAGGCTACTGATCACCCACTGAACCTCATGATGAAGTTCTCAAGTGATAACCAGAAAAAAAGATCCAAAGCCACTGGAGTACAGCACGCTATTGTTTCACACTCCTAAATGCATGTGGGTGCCCTTCTTCAGGGGCACCCTACCCTCAGTCACAGCCTAACACCTCAAACTTGTTAAATTTCCTGTCAAAAAGAACCCTCTCTTTCTTTTAGGAAAGCAGAAATAAGGGTTCACTACTTTTTTTTATTTCAGACATTCCCCTGTGCTCTCAGCTTCAGCCATGTACCATTGGTTGTCACAATCCCCATGCACATTCACAGACCAAGGTGACAGCTAAAAGGGGCAGGAGCAACAGCTTAGTATTTCTTTCCCATCATCTATAGAAGTAAAAATCAAGAATCCCTTCCCTTTACATGTTTGTATCTCACTGCCAGGAGACCTCAAAGCCAAAGTGATTCTTGTCCTAGTTTACACTCTCTCTGCCCTCACACAATGCTCTTTCATTGAAGCAAGAAGCTCCAGCTATCTGGGCCAGCAAAAGCATTAGGGACAACACACAAGAGATTTTTATGACTCATCTAAAGCCACTGAACACAGAAAAACCCACAGCAGATGCGCAATGATAGGAAAAGTAATTTTAAGTACCAGACACAATCTATGGAAAACATACGTGCCTACAGGCTCAGCCAATTTTCCTGACAACCTGGTTGAAGTAATAAAGACACAGGGCAAATTACTCTTTCCCTAGTTTCAGGAAAAAGCTAAATTGCTCCAATTGTACTTTTCACTACACCAAAATGGAGTAAAAAAGGATGAAGTAGAAAAAAGGGAGAATAGAGACAAAGGATAAAAAAATTATTTAGCCTGAAAAAGATATTTTAAGCAACTAAACAGCCAATTTTACACTGTGATGTACCAGGAAGGTTGACTAGTAAATAGCTTGTTTCTGTATTTTAGACAGGTAGTGGTATGTAAAACTATATTGGTTATACTAGCATGTAGGAGACAGCAATCCTTGCTCCCTAGGTGGAGAGACACTGATTTGGAGAAGCTGGAAAAATCATACTGTTCCCATGGAATGTTATAACTCTGGAATGCAAGAGCAACTATTTTGGTCCAAGGGTATTTGAGGCCCAAGTTGGATTTCTACTTAGACTCATGTTGAAAAAAATATGGCAACACGTATGTCCTATACACATAACTGAGGATGGATGTCACCTCTTCAGATCTAGTCCAGCCTCCTGCAGCAGAGTGCCCAGGGCAACAGGACAGGTTGTCCAGCCAGGTTTGGAGTAACTCCACAGTCTCTATGGGAAATGTGCCAGTGTTTGACCAGTATTCTACAGTTTAAAAAAAAAAAAAAAGTCTTGTGCTCACCAGAATTTCATGGTTTTTAATGTGTACCCATTGCTCCTCATCCAGCCAGCTGGCACTACTAAGAAAAATCTGGCTCCCTCTTCATCATTCCCTCCCATCAAGCATTTAGAAACTAGGATAAGATTGCCTATGAACTTTCTCCCTTCCAGGCTGAATAGTCCCATCTCCCTCAGCCTCTCCACATATGTGAGATCCTCCATTTCCTTAGTCATCTCTGTGGTCCTATCTGATGGATAGGACCAAATCCCATGGATTTGTTTCTCTGTTGCCACTGAATGGTGGGTATCAATGCAAGACAGCTCCAGTATCACACAAGAATGAAGTCAAGTGTTCTGCAGGGCACATTGTCTTGTGTTACAGAATTGTAAAGGATTCCTCAGTCCAGCTGGGAATGTTAAATGGTCTTCATTTCAGAGAGAGCTGAATCAAATTTTTATATTAAAAAAAAAGACAAAAACTCCTTAAGAATTACTAAGAGGCCCATGCAAAAACTGTGATAACAAACACTAAAAATGTTCATCAGAATAAAAACAGTTTCTTTGCAGGTGGCTCTAGTACCATATTGTGCAATTAAAAGGTTGATGTGTATGGGACTAGCTGTAAAGTCTTATGAAGTAAGTGTTGGAAAGTAAACGATCTGCAAAGTTCACTTTTGACACATTACTGTCTGTTCATTCACCACAGAATTTACACCAAGCCAATGTTGCAACCATAGGTTTTAAAGAGAAGCCACTATATGTACTGAACCAACCAAAATAATCAGTTCTATAACCTTCCTTTATGGCATTTTGGAAGAAAGATGAAGGTACTTTAACCACAAAGGCATTTAAATGGTCTCAAGCATAGTAAGTTACAACCTTCACTGTAAAATAACCATCACCATAATGAGTGAGCTCATATAATCAGAAGCTTTCTGCAGATATTCTGAATACAAGCTGATTTCCTTCCCAAAACCAGACTTTTTTACCCCAAGCTGCTACAACATTGCTCTCCCAAGTATGAATGCACAGGACTTCACCACAAAGCTTCTCCAGGAGCTTCTTATGATGGTGTGTATCTACCCAAAGGGCTTTTAATAATTTTATTCCCACCAGCACAAGGGACACGGCAAACATCTGTAGCAAACAAAATCTTAACATTCAGCTTTACTTAGCATGGAAAGAACTACTGCTGCATGATCCACACCTGATTTATCAAAAGAATAAATCTAAAATGTTATATAGAGATTATAGCTCTTAATAAAAAGGGTGATTTGCATTTCACTTAAATGAATATATTTGATTTTCCCTGTGGTGATAAATTGTACCTTTAAGAAATCCTGCAGCAAAAGCCACCCAAGTCCTAGAATGACAAGTGTTCACTACAGATGGTTTTTCTTCAGAAGGTTATCTATCATGAGCCAGCATGCATACAGAATCCCA
This sequence comes from Nicator chloris, assembly GCA_013400495.1. Lineage (NCBI taxonomy): Eukaryota > Metazoa > Chordata > Aves > Passeriformes > Pycnonotidae > Nicator > Nicator chloris. The sequence continues at coordinate 20,408 of WAAE01004849.1, forward strand.
AGACAGAAGAAGAATTAGTCCAAGTATCTTTTGACTTTAAATTTGCATTAAAAGCCCATGTATTAACACAAATACACGGCAAGATTTCCTCAAGAAACTCCAATTTGTTCAGGAAGAAATTGCCCTTACCTGAAGCCCCCATTACAAAATAAAAACACTCTCCACAAGGTTCAACCCCAACAGAGGTACCCTGATGAAAGCTATTTAAACTAAAACCTCACACTGTGTAATGTCTAAGCAGAAGAACAGAAAGAACAGCTGCAGACAATTACTTCACCTCAATTAGAGGACATCTGATTACAGCTTCTTCACATTAGCTATTTAGCAACCTTTTTAAAGCTGGTAAGAATTTGAAATAAAAATCTTTATAAACCATGCAAGCTGAAATAAGAGAAATACCGTTTACAAAAGTAATGTCAAAAAAACCATCTTGGTAAGAAGTACAAGGTGCTTTATGCTGCTAGCCATCTTTATATCACTATGGATTCTACATGTGAGAGAAGCCATAGCTGATCAATTAAAACACTTTTTGATCTGCACATGGGATCTCTGCAAAGCAACCAAAGAGTGATTGAGCAACAGGGATTTATGTGGAAACAATGACAGAAAAATAACTCAACCACTTAGCTTTTAGCTAACAGGCAAAAAAAGTATGATACAAAGAAAAGTGTAATGAATTTCCATTCAGTTTACTTTAGGGTAAAAATAAAAACAATCTTATAATAAGAAGAAACTGTTTAAGAGCTTTCAGGAATAATGTTAGCTGATATACAGAAAGTTCTCTAAAGAGTGTAGCATGTTTTTTGTTTATATTTAATCACCGGGCAGTAATTCATCAACACGTTTCCAACACTAGTTGTTGAACTATTATATAAACATATGCAACTATTTTGAAGGACTCAGAAGGTGGAAAGAACATCAGATTCATCAGCTGGTACAAGCTATAAGACAGATCTGTATCTGACTTCTACAGGAATCCATTATATTTTAGCAAGTACATTACGTCTAGACCCACTTGAAGGCTCTCTTTCAGCTTGAAATACCTTTGATACAAGAGGTATTTTTATGACATCTTAGTAAGGAACTTTTGTCCCTCAGAGTGCAAAGACTTACTGTTCTTATTCAGAGGTTAATACATTAAATATTTTATTTAACAAAAATCTTTGTTTTGATGTTCAAAAAGATGGGGATTTTTTTCTCAAATTTTTTAATATTCTTTGTCTTCGACAATGACAGGTATTTTTTAATCTTTTTTTGAAGTGTAAAATCAATCGGTAATCTCTCTAGTCACTGCATGTGCAGTGTAAGATGCTGTCAATATTTGCTGAAAATCTTAATCTTAAAGTAAACAAAGCTTCTAACTGGGTTTAAAAATTTTGTATTTTGCTGTAATTGCTGGATTGAGCGATACAGGATCCTCAAATATCAATTATCCTAAAGCTCAAGACCAAAATAAAGCTCACATCAAGTCATACCTTGTCAGAAATTATTTTTATGCTCCCAAATATGTGTTTGAGAGAGAGGGTGGGGAGCAGGCAAGGAGAGGTAACATAAAGCAGATGTCCAGAAGCAAGCTAGACATGCATGTGGGCAGAACACGAGTCACACTGGCAATACCAGCACAAAACAAAAAGCATTTGATTGGTCTCAAGATTTCCATTTTCTTTTAAGTAACCAATACTTGCACCATCTCTCTGTCTCTGGCAAACCGAGAGTAAATACAGATTGTTCAAGTTGTGATGTGCTGTAAGGTACATGACAGCTAAGCTCCTTTTTTCTCCGAGTTCCTTTTGCCATGCAGCTATTTCCACAGATAATAAAAAACAGCTGAGATACTGAGTTCATTGGTTAAAGTTGAAAGTACAGAACAAACTGCTATTATACTCCAGAGATTTAATGTTGATGATACCCAAAGCAGATATTTTGCATCTCCAACCAGTCAGAGAGTACAAGACCAGAGCAGGAAATATTTTGAAACTCTTCCAAACTAAGGGCTCTAGCAAGACCTATCAATCAAGAAAAGACAACTTTAAGCTAAAAAATTAATTTGGATTTTATTATGGTTGATGCATTTTCATTATTAAAGAGCTGAAAGAATAACTGCTACAGAGAAATCTGAATTTTTTCTTCCCTAGGTGGGATTGCTGCTGTCAGAAGATGAAGCCTCTGCCAAAATGAAGGCTTTAAAAATTTAGAGCTTATCAGCAGAAAAGCAAAGTAAGACTGGACTTGCCCAGAGATCAAGGCCAAGTACAGCAGAGTGTTCCAGTATTCATTTTCTAGATTTTTATATGAGGAACTAAAACCTTCTGTTTTTAAAAGCAGAATTTAAAAAAAAAAATCTGAATGACAGTTTTACCACGATGGCAACTTATTATTTTACAGTAAGATAGTTCACAGACGAACTCTGATTTGTATATTTGGATGTTCTTTGTTCATTTGTCCAAACAGGGAACAAGGCAAGACCCTGCAGGCCAAGCCATGTGCTTCAACCACAAAACAACACAATATAAGGTTAGATCATCAGCTGACATAAATCATCATAACTCCATTAGCTTCACTGACCATTAAAGACTAGGATGAAATATGGACTAACAGCATAACCCTACGTGAACTATCACCCATCCATTTTAGCTGTGTATGAGAAAAAGACATTTTACTGCATATTTTAATGCACTTCTCTTCCCTAGAAAGGTAGAAAAAGGAAAGAAAATATTAAAAAGAAAATTAAAAATCACTGCCAACAAAATCTATGAACTAAACAAAAACACACAGATTTCTTCATAAATATACTTAATTCATCAACTTTAAAAATGATTATACATTAATACCAAATGTTTGTAGAATACTTTTAATAAAACATGATAATTTGCTCTGAGTCACTTTCTTGTTAAACTTCCCTTTCGCTTCTACCTATCATGATAACTTACATGACTTTATTAATATATTCACACCATTTGTCCCCAGTGAACTATGAAATGTCAACCCTGGCAGTAAAAATTTCTTTCAGGCAACACTTATTGAACAAGGATGTGGAACTTTTTTTTTTTAAGACAAACTTATTCATTCAGCTCCTCTGACTTCCAGGATTTACTTTCCATAACACAACCACTTTGATATATCAATTTTAAAAATAACCTTATCTTTGTGGTATGGTCCAAATGACTACCATTCAGGCATTAAGCAACATGACTGGGACCTGGTACATGTTTATCATCTTGCCCATCCTATAAGGGAAAAGCCTATAATTTTAAATGCTAAGGCTGGGATTAGAAAAAATTTCACATTGCTATTTTTTGTTACTAGCTAATTGCTATTTATAATGGAAGAAAGATAGTCAAAGCAACAGTCCTTGCACTTCAGGTAGGAACTGTTCAAGACAACAACATTCCACAATTTTGGGGCAAGTTGATTGCAGCCCTTTGAGAATATGAGAAAGTTCCTTTATTTCACTTGTACAACTACTAATGCAAGTGCTTAAAAATACTTTCGTAGGTAAATCTAGATTTGGAGGCTATGTCTTGTTTCCCTGCACTCTGGGACCAGATAATAACCAGTTCTGAATCCAGAAAAGTCAATCAGACAGGATTTGTCTAATGGGTGTGCGTTTATCTGTAGTTATAAAATACTTTTTTCCTGACCCCTATGGAGGGGAAGTAAAGGATTATTACAGTAACATATATCAAAAAAGTCATATAGATGACAAGGACCTCTATCACTCCTAGATTAAACATCCTGCTCAAAGCAAGCATAATGAGAGAAAGCTACACAGCTGACTTTGTAGTATCTACCACTCTGGGGAACCTATTCCAGTGTTTTACCTCTCCTGTGGGGTTTTTTCCCCATATACCATCAATATTTTCCCTGTTCTTATTTATGTCTGTTGCCCATCATCCTTCCACTGTATATCTCTGAGAAGATTCTGGCTTAATCTCTCCATTATTTGTAGAGACTTACAGAGAGCAGCACCAGCCCTGCCTGTTCTTCTACAGGTTGAACAAACCATCTGGTTCTCTCAGCCACTTCTTGTACCCTCTAAGCCTCCTGCTGGCTCCCTGCTGGACTCAATCTGACATGTCAATGTTTTTCTCGTACTGAGGGGCCCAAAATTGGGTATTGTGCTCCAGCAGCAGTCTCTGAAGTGCCGGACACAGGGGAAGAATTACTTCCCTCAACCTGCTGGCTACACTGTTGTTCTTATACTCAGCCTGGTATGACATCCATCACTGAGTAACTTCTCCTTATGAATGGAATGCACAACTTGCCATCTATGCTGATTTTGAAACACCTTTGTTCTGCCAAGAAGCAATGAAACCTGAGAAGACACCAACTAGTGTCTCAATATTAGTCCCTTCCTCATTATTAGCTAAGCATCACTCTACGCCTAATAGAACTGCTTATGTTCAGCACCAATATAATGCTGCTCCAAGAAAAAAGCTTGCTAGATGCAAGATATAAATGTGTCTTCCAGTGACAGCACACTGATTTATGAGTGCTGAAAAATCAGTAATTTGAGTACAAGTCAGGTGTGTATCAGGAACCATTTATGGCCATCTATAAAGGCCATGTAGCAATAAGTGCATTATGGCCGCTATGGGAATAGGTGATTCGGGATTTCCTGTGGAAGTAGCATTTTTATTGTCCACAGTCAGAATTCCCACTCAGCTGCTGTGACATTGTTTGGACTCTCGAGAGCTTCCTGCACAGGTGCTGCATGACCACTGGAAGGAACTGCAGAAATGTTTGTGCAGCTAAACAGCACACAAATATGTTCTGTCAACAATGTGAAATCACAATTTTAAAAATGTTCTCTATACATGATGAAGACATATGGCCAGAAAACAGTAACCTAATAACTGAACCTGGAGTTTACCACTAATTTGTTGTGCAAGCACCATTAAGCCCTTTCACTACATGCACCTCTGGGTACTTACCACCTATTAGCTCCATTTACACACTTGACTACCACTAACCCCTAAATCAATAGAGGCTTTTTTTTTTTTTTTTTCTGGCAGCATTTATGTTTCATGGGCCTTCATAACTCACACTTCCTTGCTCACATAACATCAAAAATACCTGGCAGTGTTTCCACAAAGTACCTCCTACTGAAAAGAGATAAAATTTGCTGCTGTTGTAAACCAGAATTATCAGTAAAGGGCAGCAATCCTACACTGGCAGGAATTTCACCATAGGAGACTAAACAGTAACATCTATGCTAATCTGTGTAAACTGTAATATCTGATAGGCTTTCCCTTCTCAGACAACAGAATTTATTCTGTTACACTAATAGTGTTGCCTCAATGATTATCTTTTCCATTGCTTTTCAAATTACTGCAATAAAACAAGATTTTATTTTTACATTACAAAAGAGGTAATACATAACACAGCTGTAGGACCTGCTGTCCCAGTGAGTTATCACAGATTTGCACACCACTTGCTGGTGCAGTTTGGCTTCCCTGTGAGACAGTGATGTGACAGCCCTGGTACTTAATTCCATAAATAAATATGGTGAAATAAATGAAATTGATGGAATAAATTCCATAAATAATGCCAGATGCAGGATTTGGACTTCCAGCAAGGACTGGTGAGCTGAGGTTTATCAAGCAAATGAAAGGAATTATTGCAGTAAGATTTAGAGTTCTAAGCCTTGGATGATCATATTGCCTGGATGAAGAAATTGAGCCACTTCTGAAGTACAACTCCAAATCCCAAGGCCTGCATTCCTTTTGGTAGAAAATATCCTTTTTATTGTGTCATTCTTTGATAAAACATGACACATTTCATAATACAGGAACTTGATCTGCTATCATTACTATATATATCTGGGTCAGTTTAGCCTAGACTGGGGCTCTGTAGCCTGGGGAAGAGGAGGCTCTGGCTAGGGACAGGATTGGATCTTGTCCATGTACACTTACACTAGAAGGGAGATAGTAAAGATGCTACAGCATTTCCAGCAAAGGGCAGCAGGGCTTGTGAAAGGACTAGAGAATGTCTTCTGAGGAGCATCTGAGGGAGCTGGGTTTGTTTAGCCTCGAGAAGAGGAGGTTCAGATTCATCACTTTCAACTACTCCCTGAGGTTTTGGTGAGGTAGGGGCTGGTCCCTTCTTCTGTGCCTGCAGTGAGAGGAGCAGAGGAAACAGCCTTAAGGTGAGACAGCAGAGATTCGGATGAGATACAAGAATTTTCTTTTTCATTGTTCAAGTGGTCAGACATTGGAATAGGTTACCAACAGAGCTGGTGGAGCCACCATCCCTGGAGATGTTCAAGAGCTGTCTGAATCTGGGTGATGTTTAGGGGGTAGAGGTTACAGTGGTAGTGTTGGGTTGATTGTTGGACTTCATGATCTTAAAGGTCTCTTTCAACATAGATAATTCTATTCTAAAGCAGAGAGAACTGACTCTTTTCAGTGGCACCCAGTGTCAGGACCAGAGGCAATGGGCATGAACTGAAGCACAGGAGGTTCCTTCTAAACATCAGGAAACACTTTTTCACTTTGAGCTTGACCTAGCACTGGCACACCTTACCCAGAGAGATATCCATCCTTAGAGATATTCAAGAGTCATCTGAACGTGGTCCTGGGCAACTGGCTCTTGGTGGCCCTACTTGAGCCCCCTTGAAGGGGTTGGAAGACACCACTGCCAGAGGTCCCTTCCTCTATCAGTCATTCTGCAGTTCTTAGAACTGCCAGTCTCACAGGGTTTTGATCACTGGCACAAGTCTGGGTAGAGGCAAGTTTATAGGGATATATATGGGAGCTGGTACTGGATCTAATACTGTTCATCCACCTCATTAATAATCTGGATTATGGGGTAGAGTGCATCCTCAGCAAGTTTTCATAAGATATAAAACCAGGAGGAGTGGTGGATACGTAAGATCATTGTGCTGCTATTCAGAGGCAGCTCAACAAAAAAAGAACTTAAGAAGTTTCCACAAGAGGGAATATGAAGTTCTGCAGCATGGGAGCATCAGCAATCACTTGTCGTTGTGATGCCTTAGGCTTGGGTTCTTCTGTTTTGCTTTGGTGGGTAACTTTTGCCTTTATATTAAGTGGTGCTGGGATCTTTTCACAGGGTGATGGCGGTAGGGCAGTCTTGTCCTAGCAGGGAACTCAAGGACACTCTCTTCAACTCCAGGCCCGGAGCATAAACGTGGAAAAGGAGGCAAGCAAGGAGGACGAAGNTAACCTTAACATTGGTGAATAGGAATGACACCTCACTAATCCCATTAGTTAAACTAGAGAAACAGTAAAATGTTTTGAGAACTAGAAAAGCAGAACACCACCTGGAGAAAGATTGTTTTGAAAAAGGATAGTTGTTTGCCAGGATTTGTTTTGAGAAGAAACTTTCTTAAGCATGTCTCCCTTGGGAGAAAGTTAGCAGGCTAGCAGGCTACAATCTCTCAGACCCAGAAATATCAGGCCCACAAGCACTGGCAGCCAACGAGACAGAATGCAGTTTTGCAGGGAAGGACCTGGGGGTTCTGAAGGACAACATTTACATGAGCCAACAATATGCCATAGCCCATGGATAAGACCAGCACAGAGCAATGGAAAAATGTAAGAGGCAGTAAAAGAAAAGCAAGGAGCAGAAGAAGGAAACTGCTATACACTGATCCAAACTACCTCCGCCACCCATCACCTCACAAAAGGGACTGGGAGTAACCCTCAGTGACAACAAGGGGAGTGAAGACAAGGAAGATGAAAGAAATGGTATCTGGAGTGAACTTAAACCTCAGAAAAGGGAAAGAAAGGTGTTTTGCCCAAGCCTTTCAAACCTTGTCCTCTTTCTCAATACCCAAATCAGTAATTAAGTGTTTATGGCAATTAATTCTACACTGGAGTCTGCTCATAATAGCCCTTTGATTCTGCACAGCCATAGCCTTCTACTCCACAAGCCTGCCCTTGACATTTCTCCTCACATGCAGGAGCTGCCTCCAGAGACTTAGGAGTCTCACCACACTGTTTCTTACAGACCCTCAAAACTTCCCTTCATCTGCACCCAAACTGCACCAGCAACCCAACAGTAATGAATCCACCACAAATCTATGGTGCCAGCAGTGCCCCCAATATTAAACCCTATCCAAGTATCCCAGTCTCTCTAGTCAGAAAACATTTTCTGCATGTTGAATCCTTACATCTGGAATTTAGTCTCAGATTGTTACTCAAGAGGGTAAAAGTTGCTTTCTTTTCTCTGTGTTGTTTCACCTCAGTGCTGCTGTATTAGCTGGAAAATTTTCTGAAGCAACTTTACTATGAAAGAAATCATCAGCCTTTAGAATGAAGTGCAATGTCTGGTGTTTTCCCCTGGAATTGCATGTGCATAAGAACAGCTGTGTTGAGGCTCTAAAGAACAAAAATATATGTCAGATATAACTTATTCCACACCAAAAAAAAATCCATTATGTATACAGCAGGGAATCAGTAATCTGATCTAAATCAATTACAGACTACATAGGAGTGACTGAAACAAGGAAAAGTCTGAAACACAAAGTGCTGTCTAACTGCTTGAAAACATCCCAGTTGGTTCCTTCAGTGAGTGCAGGACACCTGAGGCAAGACAAAAATCCATCCCATTTTCTTTCTAGAGTCTTCTGCCAGGGATCAGATGCCTGGAGAGGGCCCTGGACAGCTGGCTGTGGGTTTTCCTGTCCAGGCAGACACTCTGGACCCAAGGCCATCCAGAAGTCCCTCCCCAGCTCAGCCGTTCTGTGATTCTATGGGATTGCCATTGCACAAACTCATAATGATGACCAACCCTACTTTGGCAATTCAATCTTTAAAAACCTCACAGACAGAAACCTCTGTTTAAGGGTATCACAACACGCATTTTCTGTCAAGGGTGTGTGCAGAGACATATATTTTCTCAGGTCCCTTACCAGCCTTAGCAGCCGTGCTCTGACTCGCCAGGGCTCACTCCATGCTGCCCATTGGCACAAGACCCCAAGTCGTCCCCCAGGGCTCCCTTCACCCCGCTCCAGCTGTGAGGACAGGTCTCCAGCTTCTCCAGCCCTGCCCTGCCTGCTGTGGGCTCCCCAGAGCCATCATGAACTGATGGCCCAGCCTGGCCTCTGCATGGTCCCATTGCCATGGCACTGACCAGCCACGTCTGACCCTGCACATATCATTCATCCAGCTGTCACCATATGTGCAAGTACTTCCCTAAATACATTAAGTATTAAATTTATCCTTGAATGCATAATTAGCATCACCAGAGTTAAAATTTAAGCATTTATCTAAGTGTTTACAGTCATCACCTTCAGGACAAAAACATGGCAATATCTAACCTGTGTGACAATAACTGAAGCATACTTATTAAAATTAATAATTAGGGAGGTTTTAGGCACTAGTAAAATTAATTTTTGCAGCCATCTTAAGGTTCCAGAGATTTGGCTATTAATTTTGCCCATGTAACTCACATTTACATATCCTGAGGATATCTCTATGGGAGAAGTAAAATTCAGCTTGAACATTAAACTGTGTTGTGTAATTTAAAACTAAATAAATTGGTCTATACAGTACCATTATAAAAGTGTGGTCTGTATTTTCACAGAGTTATTCTGAATATGCTCATTTTAAATTTGATGGAGGTTTTTGTTTGATTTAGATTTGGGTTGTGTGTGGAGGCAAATATATTTTCTTTCACAGAATCACAGAACAGCTGAGATGGGAAGAGAGCTCCAGAGATCATCTGATCCAACATGCCCACTCACACAGGGCCTGCTAAAGCTGGTTGCCCAAAAGCATACCCAGATGGCTTTTGAATATCTCCAAAGATGTTAATTCCACACACCGCTTGGACAACCTGTGCCAGTGTTCAGTCACTCTCACAGTGATTTTTCTGTGATGAGTAGCAAAAGAATTATCTCTCTAACTAGGTACAGTTCTGGTACTATACATCCTTCTCTTTTATTTATTTACCCCAGTAATTTATCAGTTAACTGGCAAACAGCACTTCTGATAGTGCAATTATTTTTATGCTTATTGAAAAATTTGAATATCACTCCCTTGTCTGCAAAGAAACCCTGGAAAAAAAGGCAGAAACAGAGGGCTCCTAATGGCACTAGAGACTAGCTTTGAAGCAAAAATTGTGATGATCACAGAACTAAAAATACATGAGAACTATCAAAAATGTTCATGAGGAACATTTGAGTAAATTACAGAACAAGTTGAGTCATTTTGTAGGACACAACTGGAGGAACAAGAGATCATTGATATGCCACTGGAAAATATGTCTTAAATGTAGTTGACCCACTGCCAATCTTGTAATATTGTTGTAGCAACTGTAATTAGGACAGAATAACATTTAAGAGCATCTTAAGTATTAAAACAAGTGAAGTGGTGATGATGCCCCTCTCTGGTCATTACCTATGTATCAGATGCTGTTTGATCACAATTTTATAGCTTCCAGGCTGATTTACATGTGTAGGAAATTAACCCACAACATTTTAGATATCAATCATCACAGCTGTTCAGAATGTATTTTAATGTCATTTGATTTCCCAGTAGAGAAACAGACACATGCAGTGTATTTATAGGTCTTCAAGTGCTGTCTAGTCTGGGAAATGAACCATCTATTTAAAAAAATGTATTTGTTTTGGTTATAGTTCCAAACTGATGAGTAAAACATTTTAAATACTTAAATAACAATAAGCATTTTTTTTACATTTTCTCACCAAAAAAAGCAACGTCTGAGTTGTGTATGATGCAAATTAATAGCAGCAAGAGTTGAAGAGCAAATAAGGACAGACATGCAGATAAGAAATTAAAACTGCACAAATGTCATTTGCATATTCACCAGGGAACATGGATTTTTATTTGTGATATTGAATTAAGGTTTTAAATCCACACTCTTCCTTACATATAACAGTCATGTTTTCAACATAAATGCAAAATTAAATCTGAGCTCACATCCTTTCCTCTAATTTATTTTCTTTCTAAATAACTAGGCCATGGAGACCTTATTAAGCATGAAAATGCATGGGAGCTGCAATGGCTGCTTTCAGATTCCACAGGGTATGCAGGATCAGGCTGGCAATGGAGCTAATTAACAAACCAACGTTTTTGCTATTGCTGAGCAGTGCTTGCACAGGGTCAAGGCTTTCTCTGTTCCTCTCTCTAACCACGAGCAAGCAGGCTGGGGATGGCCAAGATGCTGGGAGAGGACACAACCTGGGCAAAGGGACATTCCTTGCCATGTAATGGCATGCTCAGCAACAAGACTGGGTGGGAGTCATAGGAAAAAAGTCAAGACAATATTTCTCATGTGAAAAGTCTAAAAAAATTGGGGATAGAGGGCTGGCAAGTATTCAATTTTCCATCACTAATAAAGAAGAAAATTGTATCATTCTCCAGTACTTTTGACTACCCTACAACTTATAAGCATTTGATTAATCAGGTTTGGGGTTTCCTGATTAAAATTTCAAATAAGAGAAAATAATAATTTAAGTCTTATAAATGTATGCTTTCTAAAAGTAATCTTTCGGTAGACTAACACATCAAGAAAAAGAAAGAGAAAATTCCAAGGGAAACAAAACACTGAAAACAGAAAAAGCTAAATAACATATTGAAAAACTAAGTTTTAATTGTAGGTGCTCACTATATTTAATAAGTTTTACTCATCCTTTTCAACATGTACCACTAATTGTTTCAAAGACAACAAGTAAAGAGAAACAACACACAGAGTAGTTATTTTTTGTACACTTTTAATTTAACGTACTTGCTCTTAATATTGTTAATAAAATAATAAGAATAATAAAATCAACATTTCTTGGGAAAAGCTGGCATTCTACCGGCTGTTTGATCCCTAGTTGGGGTTTTTTGCCCTTTGAATGGTTTCCTTAGTATTCTGAAATGATCTCCTGGAAAATTATGAAAAAATGCAGATTTATATCTGGCCAAGTAATCTTTTTTCCCATGATTGCTAGCCATTAACAGTAAAAGGAGAATGCAGGGAACACAAATGCATATGCAGAAGTTCTTTAATAGCCAAATTAAGGACTCTTTTATCTTCACATCTGTACCTAAAGGAAGCCTACAAGAGATCTGAAGAGGGACTTGTCACAAGGGCATGTAGTAACAAGACAAGGGGGAATGGTCTTAAGCTAAAAGAGGGCAACTTTAGTTTACATATTGGAAAGAAATTGTTCACTTTGAGGGTGGTGAGGCACTGGAATAGGTTGTCCAGAGAAGCTATGGATTCTCCATCCCTGGAAGTATTTGAGGCTGGATGGGGCTTTGAGCAACCTGGTCTAGTGGAAGGGTTGGGGGTGGGAACTACATGATCCCAAAGGTCTCTTACAACACAAGCCATTCTATGATTTGATGTTTATGAGGCAAGGATTCATTAACCCCATAGCTATCATTTACCAACAAAATAATGAGAACTTATCCAATATGTCATGAAACTCCAGACTGGGCATCTAGCAGCACTACCAGACTCAGCAACTTTATAGCCATTATATGCATCTGTAACCACATGATGTTACAGATGTGTCACATGAGATCCTTACATAGATTGATGGCTTCAGTGAATCCAACATCTCTTAGCTCAAGTGAAAAGAGCTCAAATTTACACCACAAATCACAATAGAATGGGCAAAGTTTGATTTGTGGTACAGCTTTAGAACACTACTCACTTTCAGACACAGCAACAGCAAACTCCTGATGCCCAGAAAGGCACATACACGTATTTCTGTAGTTGAAAAGACAGCCCTATTCAGGAAGCAAAACCATCCGTTCCTCTATAACTGCTGTAGGGATGATTTATGTTACAAATCTAAAGGGAAGGGGCACCTGGCACCATGGTTTTTCTGCTTTCTGATGTTTTCACTTTGGAAATTCCTTTCCCACGGTTTGGCTGTAAATAATAGATTTGTTATATGTAATTTTATCTTTGTTTTCATTCTTTCTTGGAGGAGGAGAGCTCTTGATGGACATCTGTCTTGACCAATGTGATTGAAGAGGTGTTAACTTTGCCTACCAATCACTGGATGTGTTTGAAATACTATATAAGAAGTCAGTGTTGTAATAAACTTGGTTCTCTTGGTCAAAGGAAGAGTCAGAGTCCGTGTGTGTTTTTAGTGTGGCAAGTGCGACAGTCACCCTTACTGAGAAAACAATACTAAACTTCTCTGCCCTATTTTGTACAAGGATCCTTCAGTAAAACTCCTCATTTACATTATTCTGAACCTAGAAGTGAATGGACTTAATAGTTCACTGATGTAATCATTGTTTTATGTTTTTAGCTACAAGTGCTGTTGCTTTTGGCACAGAACAGGACAGCTGAAAAAGTCTCAATGTTTCTAAATAAAAGAGATTTTTCACTTTTTCCAGTAATATCATTGAGTCTAATCAAATATATTATCTTTCTCTTCAATCATTGCTTCATGGTAGCCTTGGTAGTCATGAATGCAACAGTTATTAAGAGTATGGCATCATGAGGCTTTGGTCTTATTCCTTTCCTGTTCTTGCTCCCAACTGTACAAACATAGGATAGGTCTTGGCTTCTTCTGCTTATTCTTCTGTTCTTTTCTCTTGCTCAATGTATGTCTTCCACATACAGAAACCATGATAAAAATAAAACTGTCACCTCAACACATGCACTCCCAGATACTAATTTCTTTACTCCCTTCAAATAGGAATGACTTAGAAAAGTTCGTGAGTGTTTTTGGAACATGTTCCATCCATTCTGCTTATAGTGCCAATAATGATTAAGAGAATGATTTCTATCAACAGTCTGTAGATTAAAGTACGTCTCAAACCATATCCTATTGTTTCTATTTTTATCTGATTTTCATAAGGACTTCTTATATTAACTTATTTCTCCTTATTTAATGCTACTTAATATAACTTGAACAGTTATCGAGGAAAAAGGAAAAGAAGTAAGTGTCATACATAATTTACAGTTTCTTTTGATTAATCATCTTCTGTTGGCAGAACTGTTCATTTTTCATGTAAATAGCTTGGGAACATTCAGTAGTTCTACTGGACTAACACTATATAAAAGCTACTCCTCAATTATTCATACACAGATTAAAGTGAATTAAAACTATGGTCTTGGAACATTAAGAATATCTTAAATTACCAAGAATTACTAATATAGAAACCTTCAAAGAAGTTATAAAAGTCAAATTCTCAGCTACAACCTACTGTTATCTTTTTCATCCAAAAAATCAAAGGAAAACTTCTTTTTTTTAATATGGTCATTTATTTTTTCACTATTTCAATTAATTGTGCCAAAGATTTTAGACAATTTTGTTCTTTCTAAAGGAGATTATTTTAAGTGATAAATTACAGGAGTAGTTCACAGGATTTATGGTGACTTCAAGCCCTGTGCAGTCCTCTCATGACTAAAAGGGCAAGCTGGAGCTAAACAGTTCCTTCCCTGCTCATGATGTCTACAAGCAGTAACATTAATGCCTTCAGGTTTATCACCAATTTGGGGGAAAAAAAGGAAAAAAACGAACCTAGCATTGTGGAGCAATATCATCATTCTGTAATAAGAGTTCCAAAGAGTTGTCAAAGAGTGCACTTATGCCTTTCTCAATAAATTTTGGCACTCATTTTGGGAAGGTCAAGGATATAATTCAGAAAACCCAGGTAACGTACCAGTCTCTCACCTGACACCTTGTTTTGCACAAGGACTTGCTGGTCTGTTATGATCCCAGTAAGAAAGCACTTGGACTCTGTAATGTGTCATTTAAAATTCTACTTATTAGAGATAACACTATAATGAGAGAAAAATAAAGGTAATTTTATGTCCCGTTTGCTGCTGGCAACTCTGAATGTTCAGCATTGAATTATTCCTGGATGCACATGGAGCGCATCCTGGAGACAACATCCACGGAATTTTGGTAATTTGAGTTATTATAGGATTTTATTGCAAGAAAACAACTCCATTTGTCATATCTGCTATCAAACAGAAAGGATGTTCACATGAGAACGTCTTGCTGTGCCTTTAGATAAAGCCAAAGCCACGCAGAGGTGGTGTAATCTCTGGTACGTGGTGGGAGTTGCCTGCAGGCTCTTTTTTCACGGAAGTGGGCTGAGTCTGTCCTGAGGCCGAGGGACAAAGGCAGCACAGCACCAGCCTGAAGGCAAAGCTGCAGCGCAGCTCAGGTTGGCTGTTTTGTGGATCACTAACGATATAATATGGTCTTCCGGTCAGGATCACAACACACATCCTTCAGCCTGTTTCCCCTAGAACTAATGCTGTATTTTTCACAGAGGGGCACTGAAAGGCATTTACATTTCTCCCCAGAAGTTTTATATACCCATCCTGAAAGCTCCCACTCTCACAACTGCTGTCCGACTGCAGAGAGAGCACAGGTCTCCTCATGAAGTTCACATACAACTACCAAAAATTCTACTTCCACCATCCGTTCTTCTTTCCTGTGTCTGTGTACCATTAAATACCTCATGCAGAAATGATCATTGTTTATCTAATCGCAGAAGCACACAGCTAATTTTTCCCCCACACACTTGTTCAGTTGCACTAAATGCTTACAGTTCCTGTAGCTTTTTGCTAATTTTTAATCTCTTCATTTGCTCCTTTCTCAAAGAGAACATGCTCCTTATTTCTAGCACTCAGTTCTACTTGTATTCACCTCTGTTCATCCCAGCTATGAAGAAACAGCAGCTGGCATGCATGCACACTTTACGTGCTCACAGTCCCCTGTCTGAATACCCATCCTTGTTCCCTTCTATATGCAAGACAAAACAGAGCAAGGGAATATGAGTGAGTGTGAGTATGTGTGTAAATACCTGTCTATGTGTGCTTTGGTGTTTATTTACCCAAAGCACAAGCATATACACATGCACTTGGCTGGGTCTTGGAGTGGAAGAGGATGTAAGCTCAATGAGACACAAACCCACATCCCCGCAGGAGGTGAAAGAAACAGAGTTATTTCTGCATCTGCAAGCTGCGACAAGTAGGATCTTTATTACTGCTGCTCTCAGGACTGAGCAGAGCTCAAATTCAAGGACAAATTATACCTTCAAACAGCATAATCAAACTCTGAAAATAAGGCTAAAGCCCTGCATCCAGAACTCCCTGTACCTGATTCCCGGAGAGCATGAATTTGATATCCTGCCTCTACAGGTCACTGCTTTCTGTACTAATGTTCAAATTGTGGTGCACCAGGAGTAGACATAGCAAATAAACACTGCTCACCTCTATGCAGAGCACATATAAACATCTGGGACCACACTGCAGCTTGCTCTACATGGGCCAAGCTGTGCAGTCATCATGACTACTGTGGCATTCACAGGCAGCAGCCCAGCACACAGCTTAAACCGGCCACTGCACAAGGCAGACCATGGTCAGTGCACACACTGATGTTGTTGAAAAGGCTAAGGTTAGGAACCTCTGGTAGGCATCTACAGAAATGTTTCCATGCTTGTCCTAACTGAAGGTAAACTTCAAGCCTAACATGTGACAAATGAGGCGTGACTTTTACCATGGGAAAGAAAAGTGACGGATCACACAAAAATACCTACGTCTGTGAAATGCTTAGACGACCACTTGCCACTTTGGCTTAAATCCTTAGTTTCATTAGTTCGCCACCTAAGTCATATTCAGAGCATCAACTTTTATTAGGTGAGAAGAATTTCATTCAATTAATACACAGAATTAAAATAATTTAATCAGGAAAATATGCTGAATTTTCATCCTACATCAGGTGCGTCCTTTTCATCACCACCGCATTGCACAGCCAGTGTACTATTGTCACAAGCACACGTGATCTAATCACTAATTAATGAAATGCTGCAATCAGAAATACAGCTCAGCAAGCCTTTGAGAGAAATGAGGCCTAAATGAGAAATTCCAATCAGATTTAAATAGTTCAGCTGTTCCAGCTACTGCAACGATCTTTGTATTCATGTTTTTTTTAATAGGATGAGACAATCCATGTCAAAAATGCTGTTACCCAAGTACAAAACTGCATGTACTGTAGGTACTTATCAGTACCTAATTCTATTTTAAGTCTTGAAGCAGCTTTTGGGTTTGTTTTGGTAATTTATTAGCACCAATTTTCACAGGTTTTAATTCACTGTATTTATTTGAGTTTTATTTCATTATGTCCATAGCACCTTTAGTATCATGATTACTTGCTAAATTCAGTTTGCTTCAAATTTCAATAATTGTATAGAACTTGTAGTTGTGAAAATAGGAAACAAGTAAAACAACAGATTTCAACAGAAGACAAAGTTCACCTAAAATAACACTAAATATAATACTAAATATAATAGTTTTTCCCACTTAACTCGAAATTATTTTTTTAAATACTAGAAGTGAATGATGCTGGCGACCAACCTGCTTAATCTGACGATTTGGGTCCTGTTTATCAGAAAGCTGCAGTAAGATGCATCTGCATTCCTCTTGCTGTGTACTGCCCTCTCGTGGATTCATCAAAGAAATCCGAAAAAAGGAATCTGTAAACAGACTAAGAATATACAGACACCCAGGAGATTGTTTTCCCAAGCCCTGTAAAGCCTCTGTACATGCCTGACTTTGGTCATAGAAATGAGCCTACAGAAATTCACACCCAGAAATATACATAAGCATTTACAGAACTGATCTCTAATCAGGGAATAATTGTATTAACAACACTTTGCATTCAAATTACAGCTCTTCATGTCTTCAAAAAACCTATTTATGATTTTTACATTAAAACACCTTATAGATTGGAATTTGATAATTTTAGCTACAAAATTTTCTTTTTGTGTCAAATATAATTGAAAACCACTTTAATTAATGAAAGCCTTAAGCTGATTTAGAATCAAGCCAATTATTTTAAAGTGAAGCCAAAGTCTACAGCGCTTTTAATAGGCATTTACAAGTAACGTAAATAGTTTAGAACTCATGTAAATGTATGATACACATATTTTCAGGTCAAGACTGGTAAAACATCCGGATTTTGACTACCAGAAGGAACATTTTCTGCAAGCTGCTGAAAAGAGAGACACTTCAATGCAGTTGGCACATTGAGCAAGACAGATCTGCAAATATTCTCAAAAAATCTTTGAGCATCAACTCTGTTGTTTGCTCTATGTGAAAATATGAGTTTCTCTGCAATTCAGTCTGCTCCTGAACTTCACAAATTCCTGGATTTTTTTTTAGTCTTCAAAGCTGGGTATACAATTTATCTCTGAATGTGGGAAAGTCTGTTGCATTTTTTTAAAGGCAAAACTGGATTTATTCAAAGGCATGCCACAGGAAGAGTGCTTTGGTCTGTACAGTGTACAGCTAAAGGTCTGTGTCAATGACCTCATTCAGCCCAGTCCAAAAAACCCACATTCCCTTCCACCTCCTTCCCCAATTAATTGATTTCAACTAATTTTGAGAGGAAAAAGATCAGAAGCTTTCAATTAGCATGGTTTACTATAGCGTGATGAAACAAGCTCTGCCACTGATCAAGGAACATAATATATCCATTGTTTCCATAATATTTTAAATTAAGAATGCAGAATGGGATACATTATTCTTTACTTCCTCTGTATCCAAAAAAAGTGTGCATTTCAGAATGCTTTCACAAAAAGCAGATGGACATTTGACAGGATAATCAAATCCTGATAATCTAGGATTTAATCCATGTTGTCAACTCTGTTATCACTCAAATTAAGGTGTCTTTGGACCATAACTTTGACAGGAAATAAAAGTATTGCAGATGAACTCTTAAAATGCATGACCACATCCAGACATCATAAGGAAAAACACAGTTCTGAATTCAATACTGTAGTGAAACTGAAGATTCAGCTCAGACTCTGAATTCCTGGCTGGCATCTAGGGGCAGATCAAGGATATAGATTTCTCCATGCCAACAACATGGAAAAGTCTCCACCAAAGCTCTTCTGCTACCCAGCTGAGTCTGTGCTCATTTCTCCTGACTCCCAGGAACCAGAATATGCAGTGCTTTTCCCTTGCTTCGTTCAGGATTTAGCTTTTGTGGCATCACCCATTTTTAAATACACGTTGGGGAACAGATGGATAGGATGACAAATTTTGCATGTCTATGCAATGTAATTCCTTATGGAACAAGCTGCCAGATTTGAGTATTTCTAATTTACAAGAATGTTTTTATGCCTTTTATCAGCATCAGACACTGCAGCTCACTTTCTGAAGAAGCTAGAAGTAAATAGCCATAGATTTTAGAATGGATAGAAGAGGAATGCACTTCAGGGAATTCTAAATTCAATAGAAGTCTATTTGAGTGTTCAGTTCTTTTATCTGGGCACCTTTTAGAGCCAAGTAGGAACACTACAGAATGAGCACAGGAAAGTTTTCCCTCTCTGGTCATCCAATCAAATTGAGTAGGTCAGCTTTAGAAAGGGAAGTGTTCTTCTCTTTCCCTTTGAGACTCTTACTCGTGCATTGATGTGATATTCTGGTTTGTGCCTGTTCTCTACTATTCTATTAATACAAGAGGACCCAGGCTCAAGAATACTGGTGGTTTTGTTTGATCTCTCTTGCAGCAGTAAAATCAGAGCAAAAGCAGGATTCAGGAGAAGAAAGGGTCCATAAAGAGCCTTAGAGACTTGTGGATTCCAGTGATTTCCATGGCAGTAGCAGAAAACAAGATTGGCCTTATTCAATTTTCTTTTGTGGTGCATTGCTTTGTTCCTATGGTAGGTGGCACTAACAGTACTTACTATCAAGTTTACCACTTTTCACCTAAAATGTTAAGTTTAATTATTTATAGTTTTGCCAAATACCAGCAGTTTGTCCTTAGATTTTGTTTCCAGGCTAAGTGTCATGTCAGCTTGAAATCTGGCAATGAGGGACAAGAGAAGGAAAGGAACATATTTCAAAAAAAATAATTCATCTGTGTAGCCAGAATTGGTTGAGAATTTGTTTGCCTACATTAATAAAAAATGTAATCTTTGCTGAAATTCTAGCAATTTGTTTTTTGAAGTAGGGTCTTGAATTTCAGGTGGCCAAGAATGGGAAGAGGGGAGTGCCAACCAACCACTATATCAAGAATGCGGCTTTTTCATCTTTTTGAAACTCTAAGTCCCACCAAGGTGAAAATATGGCAGGGCAAAAATAACTTCCTGAGTACCAGTAAATCAGCACCTATAAATGATAATCTGAGAAGTGAAATGTATTCAAAGGGGATATTTCACAAAAGTGGTGGAATACTAATCAGAATAGCATGTGGTGTTCTGAGGACTTTTGGGAAAAGCAGGCTGTGACAAAAATCTTGAGTGCTTTGTACAGATGAGAGCTCTGAGCAATTTGGAAAGTGACAACCAAAATATGGAAAACAGTGACTGAGTTATTTTATATGGAAAGAGAAAGAAATGTGTAAGAGAAATGAGATCTACAGATTTACTGAGGCTCTCTGCATTGCTGATCCTCTGTTTCATGTAATAGGCAGTTCTGTTCGCTCTGAAATGTTAACTGGAAGATTATTTAGCAGCATTGCTAAATCAATATATCATACTGATGGCTTTTGAAAGCCAGGTAAACCATCTAAGTCATCTGCTGAGAGGTTCACAGAATCACAGGATGGTTGAGTTTGGAAGGACCTTTGGAGGGCATCATGTCCAACCTCTCTGCTCAAGTAGCATCACGTAGAGCCCAGGACCACATCCAGGAAGCTTTTGAATACATCCAAGGATGAAGACCCACAACCTCCCTGGGCAACCTTGGTCACCATCACAGTGAAAAGGTGTTTCCTGGTGTTCAGAAGCAACTTCTTGTGTTTCAGTTTGTGCCCATTGCCTCTGGTTGTGTCACTGGGCACTGCTGACTTCTAGGTTCTGTCCTCATTGCACCCTCCCTTCAGGTATTTTAATACTTTGAACAGTTTTCCCCTGAGCCTTCTCTTCTCCAAGCTGAAGAGTCCCAGCTCTCCTAGCCTGTCCTCACAGGAGAGATGCTGCAGTCCCTTCATCCTCTTTGTGGCCCGTCACTGTACTCTCTCCCGTACATCCATGTCTCTCTCTATTTCTCTGGGGTCCAGAACCAGAACCAGGTCTCCCCAGTTCCAGGCCAACACCTCCATTGTCTCTTGGCCCAAGAGAGCCCCATGTCTCCCTTGTTATAAACGACTCAAAGCCCAGGTGGGAATGAGTAAATAAAATTTAATTTGAAACCATTAAAAATCACAAAGCAAAGAGGGGAACAGCACTGGGAGCTTGATGGGATTCCTTCTGCCCACCAGGGGCTCAGCTCACAAAATGGCATCTCTGCCTTTTACACCCTGAGATTCTATCAGCCTCATTAATATTCATGAGCAGTCCTTATATGTCCTTTTCATTGGTGGAGCCCTTCTCATCTCTTGATTGCTGGTGCCATGTTGCCCTGTTAGGCCTCCTAGCAACAAGTGTCCCCCACTCCCTGACGCCTCTTACAAGGGGCAAATATACTCCCTCCCTGACATGTTTTTACAGCCCCGTAAGCCAGAGCTGCCAGGCAGGAACCACAAAAGGGGAGGGGACATTGAAGGGAACACAGAAAACGGTTCAAAACTATACTGTAACAACAAAAATACATATCAAAAGAGCTGTAAACCCCAACAAAACCTCTCCCCACCATACTCAACAACTCTTTCTCATTTGCATGAGCCAATCACCACCCCTTATTCACAACACTCTGCCTGCTGCTACAGCTTACCTGGGAAGCAGCCTTCGTCCCCAGATTTGCCCTGCCATGCTGCATGGTATTTGTCCAAATCTAATTCAGTCATGTTGGTCTGCACCCCACAAGGACTACTGTAAAAGACAGCTGCCACAGATGTGTATCACAAAATCACAGAATGGTTGAGGTTGCTGAGTACAAGACAGTTAATACTTTAAGTTTTTTCCTAGTGTTGATTATTCATTTATAAATCTTGGCAAAATTAGGGGGAGAGGAGAACGCGCAAAGAAACTATGTAAAAATTTAGCTTGTTTTCAGCTTCAGCTGAGAAAGAGAAAAAAATGTGATCACAAATATTTATGTTCTTTTTACATTTTGAGCAGGATGCATAAGTAAAACCTAGTGAGATAAGGAAATTCAAATTAAAAAACAGCATGATGCACATTTTGCACATATTCTGTGGGGATTTAGATCCTATACAACCAGAGATACCAGTGACTCAGCACACAGTGTGAATTAAAAATAGGACTTTGCCCAAAACAAATAAATTCTTGTTACAAAGATCACTGTGCTCCAATACATACCCCACCTTTTACTGTACACTCCAGGCACTTAGGTCTACAAGGTCAATGATTTGGCTACATTGCCAGAAGCCTCTCTTGTGACAAGTCACCTTGCTGCCACGTGGTTCTGAAACAAGAGCATTGACACTCTGTCAGAAATCTGTTGCATTTTTTTCCCCTCTCTTCATCTTTAGTCAAGTTAGAGCTACACAAAAGTGTGTGAATGACAGCCCTGCTGTGACCATATTCTTTTGTAAAATCACGAAAGTGTTTAGCTTGAGCAGAACTGACACCAATGTCCCAACAGTATCTTATCAAGATCCATCAGCCCTGGCCTCCAGTGACCTGTTCTAGCAGTGAGCTTCATTTATACTCAGTTTAGACAGAATTTTCCCTGGTGGAAAAGGCTTGTAATGCTGGCAGCTCTGTTCAGGCCGACTGAACCAAGATCACCACCACATTTCACAGTTAGACAGAGCACACAGATGGCAATTGTTGGTCACTATCTATCCAACCTGGAATATGTTATTAACTGATTTTTATGTCCATAATGGTGGTTATTTGCATATATACTAACATCTTTTTAAAGACGGCTTGGGAACCTGTTCCTAGCAAGATGATCTGTTAGTAAATTATTTCATAATGTAATCAAAACTTTGCAAACTGCAGGAAGAAATCCAAAGGGATTGCCTAAAACCTAAAATTATCTTGTGAAGACTATGCTCTCCAAGGTCCCTCCCTTCTCAGCAGTGAAAGAGTTTTCTTGGGCACAGAAACTTAAACCAACTTCAGTCACCCTGCATCCCCCTCTAGAAAAGTCCCATAGGAAGCCCAGGGTTATAAATTTTGTGAGGCTGAAGTTAACAGGATGTAAAAGCCCCTTTATGAGGCACTATGTACAGTAACAAGAATAACAGGAACTGGTGGGATATTTTTGTTTGTTTTTGACTTTATTTTTGACTGCTCAAAAATATTTCTCAGTTGTGCATTTAATTCTCAATGAAGAACACTGTCATATTCCTTATTGCAGAAACTTGTAAGGAAAGCTCTTATTTTTTATTGGATGTACCTCAGGGTATGATGTGTCTGCGACTTCCTCTGTAACTTTGTTAGTTTCCCAAGCCTACCTGACAACAGCTGCCTTATCAGCCTGATAGCTCAACACACCTGCAGGGAAATATAACAACAAGAGCTGGAGAAACATTTTGACATGATTAACATATTAAAAAAAAAAATAAAAGGTCAGATGTCTGGTTCTTGGCATATGAGGTATATAACTAGATAAATTTAAGTCTAGTGTGGGGAAAGGAGGAAGGAAAAGCAATGCGTGTCTGCATCCACTAATCACACAGTTATACTGCAGACAGTGGTGGCATCGTCTACTGCAGAACTCATTCCCAGCTATCTTTGTTTTGTAGCAGCTTACTGGTTTACACTGTTCCACTCTGTCACAGCCACAATGAACCTCCTATTAAACTGCAATAGCTTAGTCATGACTCAAGTAGTAAAGCAAAATACTTAGAACAAAATACTACCAATAGAATTAATATTCTTAGACTTATTCATGATCATAGCATGGAAATTCCCATATGTTTTGAGGAGGAAAATAATTTAGAAGTTATCAGTTTGATATGATGGTAAAGAAACTGATTGGTCTACAAAAACTTTTTAATAAAATACTTTACCCTCCTAAAGTCAAATGTGCTCATTAAACCTCTCGGTGGTGATTTCATGATTGGTTGCATGTATTATTCATAATGTTTTGGTTGTGGTAAATATCCGAGATACATTCCCCAAACCTTACAGTATTTTTTTAATATTATGAAACTGTATTCTCCTACTGCAAGGGCCTATAGGTAAAGAAATTAGGCAGCTTATAGAACACAAAACGAATACACTGATTTTGAAACACAGGCATTTCTGATAGATAAGTGACAAAACTGGATGGAAATACTTAGAGTAATCTGGTTAATCATTGGATAAAATTTAGCAGACCAGATCCTGATCCCACATATATTATTCACAGGAGCTCACCCATACAAGCCTAAATGGCATGCTAGCAAATCCTTATGCTCCAAACCATGCACACACATCCTAAGGCATGTAAAATTCTTCCCATGAAGGAACTTGATGTGATAGAGAATCAAAATAGCTCCTATTGCAACGTAAGCAGTGTACATTTGTATACATCATGTATTAGTTCTCCATGGAATGTAAGAATTTTTAGATGTGGCCTGAGTGATTTTATGATAATAGCAGAGGTGTTTGCAAGAACACCTACATTCATGGGATTGCCTTAAAATATTTCCATGATGTTTAGAATCTCTAATACCATTGCAGTGTTCTCCACAGCCACACCAGAATGTAAAACAAATGGCACACCTTTGACAAATTTTTCTCATTTGGGTTCCTACTTCTACTATTCAGGCAATAAGTGGATTCCTAAGATCTCTTATGCAGTGATTGCTATTTTTTTTCTTTCTGACAAGCTTTCAGCATGTGATAATATCTGCCTCTTTGTTACCTTGTTCTCTTTTTAAGATCCTTAGAACTGATTAAACAGTTTAGCAAACTGACTTTTCATCATGTTCAAAGCTGAAACCTGCTCCATGACTTTCCATCAAAGAAGATAAGATTACAAAGGAGTCAACACATTAGTGACCCCTGAAGAATTTCTATCATTTCTACTTCCTCTGCTATTACATTTCTCTACAAACCCCTTAACTTCAGTGCTAGTGCCATTTCTTCTGAAACAAAAAAAAAGGCAACCAATTATCCAGACTAAAGTGATTCTGAGAAACACTATGCCATTGCACAAGCATCTGGTAGGTCCTGTTCAAATATCACTGATATTTCTTAAGTTATAATTTCAAGGTCCACAATTCCTGTAGAAGTCTTACTCAAGTAACCCAAACAGCCTGTTTAGAGCCTGTTTAGTTATAGTAAATGGTATTTCCCACAAAAAGATAAACCAAAGATATAGGGTTCCTATAGGGAATACAATCATTCTTTGGCAAAGTGTTTTAAGAATATGAAAAAAAAATAATTTCGCAGATATCAGTGAGGTATAAAAGCAGCATGATGTTGCTCCCTCCTCAGCACATTGTCCTACAGCAGCTGACAATGTGGTCTCCAAAACAATTTTGATATTTAGTTTCTTTTGGTTTTGAGGATTTTCCTTCAAGTGTCACAGGACTTTTAAATACTCCTGATTAAAAAATGGTTGCCAGTGACAATTATTGCAGTTCCAGAAAAACTTTTTACCAACTTATTTCTCCTATGCTAAAATGTGAATGTAGCAAATAAATTGTGTGTATACATATATAGAACTAAAACCAGTCTTCTTAAAATTAACCAGGGATTTATTTATACCCAGGCTAAATGAGGTGATAAGTACTCTCATTTGCCATCATCTTAATTTAAGGGAAATAGATTTATCTGCCTGTGCTTGTAAATTAACCAAAGATTCCGTGGTGCCTCGTCAAAAGCTCACTATGCCTTTTCCACGGAATCCAAGAGACATATCCTGTTTCTGAATGCCAGACATTATTTACATAACTAATAGGGCACTGTGAGTTTTAGTTCAAGTGAACAAGTTGGGCAGAACATGCAAAAGGTATCAGCCTGCCTGCTGCTTGACTGAGGGAATGTACTAATGGAGAACTCATCCTACCTCCATTTTCAATGGACTTTGTGATTTTGAAGTTTAGTTTGAACACAAATGTTTATCTATTTTACATTTCAGTTCAAAGAAAATCCATGTGACAAGTGGAAAATAAAGAGCAGTTAAAAAAGTCGCAGGGCAGAAATATCACTCACAGCAATCTTGATTTTTTCTACAGTGCTGCTCCTAGTCAGTCTTTAGAAAGGCTTGAGAAATGAGATGAACGTGAAATACATTGCCCCACTGAAGTCAAAGACTCCGTGGCTTAGTCTAGTCAGAAATTTCTTCCAATTCCCTCTTGCTGAAGGGGAAGGAATAATTTGTGGATGATCTTTGCCTGTTATACGTTCCTTCCATCCCAAGTGTTGGGAAGATTCGTGACTCTATTAATTCTCTAATTTCCTTCCTTAGGAAGCCTCCTTGACACAAAAGCACACTGACATGTGCCTACTCATCATGAGAGTCTTACAGACTGGCATAAATGTTTCAATCTAGTTTTAATATAGATATATATCTGTTTGTGCATATAAACCTGCAAAGTTCAAAGAAAGATAAATTTTTAAGGGAAGTAAATAATATGTTATTTTCCAAATAACTAGGGTTAGAGGAGTTTGTCAATGCAATAATGCTGTGTCAATGGGAGTCTGTCAAAACTTCACAGGAGTCTGTCTCGCCACTATGCCAGGTCACCTTGCCCCAGAACTAAAATATATTCTTCAATAATATTTCATGTTTTGACCTCGGACTCTCTGACCTGAAATAAGAGTGAAACAGTGGCAACAAACTTGAAAACTTGAAAGGACTGTCAATCCAAGGTTTAGTAAGTACACAAAGAAGGAGCATCCTGGACTGTGTTAATGGGCATGTACTAGTAGATTGAGGGCAGTCATTATTCCCCTTGGCACTTGCTATATGACATCTAGAATACTGTGTGGAGTTTTAGGGCCCTGATACAGAGAATGCAATAATTAAACCCATGCACATCCAGTGAAGGGCCAACACAATGCTGAACGGCTGGAGCACTCCTATGAGAAAAGACTGAGGGATCTGGACCTTCAGCCTTGAGAAGGACAGATTTGGAGGAGATTGAATAATCCCCTGGCAGTAACTATGAGCAGATTACCAAAAAGACAGAGATGGGCTAATACACCAGTGCATGGTGGGAACACAAGAAACAACAGATAGATGGACACAACAAACATACAAATTAAATCTTTCTCACTATCGGGACAGTGACAGTGAAAGAGGTTGCCTAGAGAGGAAGGACAGTATATGTTCTTAAAGATTTTCAAGATGCAACTAGATAAAGCCCTGGCCTCACATCATATATATGCCTCTTTTGAGCAGAAGATTAGGTTGGGAATCTCCTGAAATCTAACACTCTTAAGAGAAGGAGGATTAATCTAGTTGAGTATTCTCTGTGTGCTCTTATCAGGATATTTAAAAAATGCTGCTGATCTTCATGTCATTAATCGGTTTCTTTACCAAGGGATACGAACATGTTATCACAGGTATGACTGCAGTGATCATACTATAGAGTTTTAGTGCTGCATAGATGTACTACCAGTCATTTAAATCAACTCTTTCAGTTAATAGTCACACTCTGGCTCAAATCTGTAACTGCCAGGGCTGGCAGTGCAAATAAAGAGTTTTGAAAACACTAGGCTTGAAAACAAGATGGTAGCAAGACAGTGACTTTACATACAATTATAGTGGGGATAATTCAGATGGCTTCATGGATGACTTTTTTCCCCAACAACTTTCTTAATAAAATCTGTAAATCCTTATACAATTCATTAGTGTTCCATCTCACTCACTTAACTGTTCCTAAAGTAATACTTGAACAAATAGTACCAGGGACGAGGAATACCCAATACACTAGCAACTGTATCAACAAATGTTAAAGTAAAGAAGTCTGGGGAAGGAAAAGAGTGGAAAACATTAATATTCCTATATTGTTATGTCCACATTGTTTCCCATTACAATCTTATGTTGAATGTCCCCACACACACTCCCAGTTAATAACTTCCTTGCACAGATATTAATGGGTTTGGATGGAGCCTTAAATTGAACAACAAACCCGTTCTCACCAAGAAAAGGAGTAAGAGTTGAATTTCCATTCATCACTGAGACACTGGACACTAAGACATGACATTTTGAAAACAGTAAGAAGAAAAAGGAAGGAAGGAA
>WAAE01004852.1:0-57694 GCA_013400495.1 Nicator chloris
TATTTGCTTTTACAAATCTTCTGAGTATTTCTAAAAGAATGGCAATTCCATCTATACTCTGCATGAACTGCAGAAATATAGTATTAGTGATAGCAAAATCATTTACTTTTGAGTTAGATTCTCAACTTCTTCCTCAAGCCAAATTATTATTGGCTTGTATGTGAATTTTGTCTGACTGAAGACATCAGATTTTAGCTCTTATATAACTTCAAGTTTCATATAAATCATTGCAAAATATTTTAAGAACTAGTTATCTCTAGCTAGTAGGCATACAATTACAGGTGAAGTGGCATGATGAGTGGGATGAGCTACATTTCAAAGACTGCACAGCAACATTTCACTGTGAGATATGACAAGAAATTAATAACATACACCTTCAGTGAATGTTTGGGTAAAAGTAATCAAGTTACCTTGTCAGAAAGAAGATTCAGTGAAGGGTTTAGAAAAATTTCACCATGACACTAGAAGCACACAGCTTTACAAAAAACACCAAAGTTGTTCAGAGCACGCCACAGAGCATGCAAAGAAGGAGAGGGTTCAGTATGAGCCTGGAAATAAGTTCATCACAGGAGAGACTTCAACTTTGTTTCATTCCACAGAGTTGGGATGGAAACTACAGTGACTCAGTATTGATCACTGCCCTGAATTGGTCAGACAGTTGAACCGGATGATTGTTGTACATCTCTTCCAACTGCAGTATTCTGTTCTCTTTCATTATATTACATTACATGCAAGGAACTTAGAGAACCCATCCATACACTCTACAAGACTCTTTCTTGACACCCAGATAAACGCTCACCCTAGTTTTTCCTTAATATTCATCTTTGTTGCTGTATGAGTGCAAGACATACCAAATAGGGAAAAGCACACTCAACTAGCCAGTTCAAATAGAGAACTTTGGCTAAGGCTGTGGGGTGGGATGTAGTTGTTTTCTCGATATGCTGAGAATGGTTTCTCATATTTGTGTGCAACTGGCACAAAGCACACACTCTGCAGCAACAAATCCCATTCTAGTATTCCCTGATTCAGTGAAAAAATAATAAGGGTGTAAATTAATAAATTATAAAAAAACCCCCCATAAAACAGAAAACAAAAAACTGTGGAACAAAAAAGTGATGAGACAGACCCCTATTACCACTGCCAAAGATTTCAGTGTAGCTTTTAGGGAAATACCAATCTTTTGGGTTGTGACTGGCTTGCTGAGCACCTCCCTTGTCATATAATTGCCCATGAAATTGCAGCCCATATGGTTAAAATATTAAGCAGGATAACATTACAGTTTTTAATCCACAGCTGAGACAAAGCAGAGATCAGGAATAATCCTGTTCAACAGCACCACGTTTACTGTCTGATGTGGGAGGTGTTGATTAGCTTTTAAGGAGAAACATATTTTTTAAAGTTACATAATCTGATGCTCAGATTTCCCCCTCCCCCTTGAAAAGAATTAACCTAAATATTATGAGAGATTAAAAAGTTCTCCAGATCTTTGGTTTTGGGGGAAAGGGGGTACACCTGCAGCTGGAGTTTTCCTTTCTACTGCTCCCAAACCCATTACTCAGTGAAGAATATTTGTCCAGTGCATCTTGTATAAGATCACACATTCAAGTCATCAGAACCTGACTCAGCTGTTACTCAGTACTTCTTCAGGCAAAACCAATGGAAATTTGCCTGAGGGAAGACTAGGGATTGAGTGAAAATAGCAGGAGATATAAGGAATGGAGGCATAGAAATTGTAAGGACAAAGGATCTCTTTCCCTGTTCATGACCCATGATGACCTGTCCCAGCAATTTTTCACCTTGGGACACCCCTTTCAGGGCACCAGGTAACTTCCTGTTGTTCTTCTGGTATTGATGTGGCCCCTCTTCTGTAGGGCTGGTTTTGGACACAATTCTTAGAACTCCACTAGATGAATTTAGTTGCCTGTTGCTGTTTGTGGAGGGGTTTCTGTTCTGTTTGCTACCTGCTGTCCTGTATGCAGAGTGTGCTGGGAATTCACCTTGGTCACCCAAAGGAGATAAGGTTTGAGAGGACAAAGTTCCAGCTTCCTGGCAGTATTTCTGCTGGAGTGCAATGAGTAAGGTCCTGGTGCAAAATGTTTCAGCTGTGCCCCTGAAGGTAACATGCAGAAATCAACAGAGTAAATCTATACAAAAAAAAAAATTTAGAAATGCTCATAATTTGGCATAGTCAGCCTCAGTTAGCCAACATCATTTAGACAACTAGCGGAGCCAAAACAATTCACAGTGCTCTGGGTTAGTCCAATAAAAAAATCCTAAACTTAAATTTGAACCTCGGCTATAAGTCAAACAAAGTTAAGAACAGTGCTTATTTTCCACTTTCTTCCTCTCTGTATTTTACCCTTTCTTTGAAGTGTAGACAACCCTGCCAACAGGCACCTAAATAAAATTGGAGGGGTTTTTCAGAAGTGCTGAGCACAAACAAATCTAATCAAAATCAGAAAAAGCTGTGGGTGTTCAGAAATTTTAGGTGCCCAAACAGGGATTTGGCTTCAGAGAGTTAGACGCCCTTGTTTGAGAAGTTTTGGCTCAAAAATATGCTACCCAACCCATTGTATGAGTGCAATGTTCAGTGAAATGTCAAGCTCAGTTTAAACCTCTGGGAAACTAATAAAGTCCATGTACTGCATTCACCTGGGAAATTGGCCCTTTTTTGTTTCTTCCAATTACTTAGGAAACAAGACTCAGTACAAGAATCATAATGTTGCTTTTTTATCCATTCTTTCTCTCTCTCTCTGCCTCTTTTAAAAAAAGTATTTATTTTTTAAATTTCTATCATATATATCTTTTTTTTCCCTTATTTTCATCATTTTGGAATTTCAAGCACATAAAAAATGCCAGAGTAATAACCTGGAAAGCAATTTTCCAGGTTGAACTTGGAGGTGAAAGATTACATCACTTACCAAACCTGGGCTCTGGGGCCAGCTCAATCAACATTACGAAGAGTCTTCTGAGGGACTGCATTAGCCTTTCTTCTAAAATTGCTTCATGTAGTGGGCAAAACTGGCTGCTGCAAGCTAGATAGATATGAGCATAAACCAGGAGACACAAAAATGACCCTCATTTTACAGTGATTTTAGACATTCAGCTCCTTAGAGTGCAGCAACGTCAAGCTCAAGGTGCTGTAAATGAGAGTGGGTCCTTCTCAGTGCAGGAGGAAACACTGCTCAGAACAGAGGGGTTTTGTTCCCATGTGCAAGACCTCAGCATATGAGGATCAAGGCCAAGAGGTTGTTGGGTTGTTGTTGGGTTTTGCTTGTGTCAAGAAGAAAGTAGACTGGAAATGGAGGGGGAAGAAAGAAAAGCTGAATATCAGGCTCTGTCAAAACATCCAAGGAGCTGGAAACAGGGTTTGGCCAAAGGAAAAAGGACAAACATCAATCAATACAGATGTTATTTCCAAGATTCCAAGAGGGTATTGCAATCCAGATTTCTTGCCCAGGAGTCAGACCCTTGCCCAGTAGCAGCTGTTTTATGTACCCAATCCCCTCTTAACATTTTCCATTTTAGCCAAGTCTCACCATACTTCCGCTCTTGCTTTCTGAAATTCAGATGAAACAGCTGCAGGATGCACCATGCCAGGCAACTCCTTCTTTAAGTTTCTCTCTCACAGCAATAATAAAAAAATTAAACCACTTGACGCTGCATGAATTAGAAGGTTAATCAAAACCAGACCCCACTGGTGGCCCAGTTCCAGTTGAGCTCAGATGGGTGACAGGGGCAGAGCCAACTTCATGGAACATTTGAATAGAGATACAGATGGTTGGAGAGGGCCTGGTATATGCTGGACTTTGCTGAGACCTCCTTTGTATTATAAGCCTTACCAAGGATGGGCTCTGACCTCCTCAGCCTTCTGCTCAGGACATCTCAGACATCCTGTCCTTTCCTTCCAGCCTGAAGTGATTGCTCATTTGAAAACCACATACTTTTTGCTGCACTTAAGTATGAACAAGCATTCTGAGAAACAGCCATCACAGGCCACAGGGAACATATGTATCTATTTATTTTCCATTAGTATTAATTACATTTTTAAAAAACAGCTCTTCAGTTGGAACTCGCAGATGCAGGTCCCGTTCTGAGAAACCCGGTTATTTCTGGTAGCATGAGCATTGACAGATGGATGTGTTCAGAGGAGAAAGTCCCTGTGAACTGGAAAGCCTATGAAGTGGATTACCAAACATCCCCAGGCTGTACCAATAAACTCTGAATTAAATTAAAATAATAAAACAATAAATATAATAAATGCATTCAAACAATAAAATTCCTTTTCCTTACAGAAAATCACTGGAAGAAGCCATTAAGAATTTTGTTTTGAGAGGTGAGAGGCACCTACATACTCAAGTGAATTCAACAAAAACTGCAGATACTTAGAACATCCAGCTCACAGACCCAGGCTTCAGTCACTAAACATTAGACATCAAACTGAAATTTGCAAATTAGGTATGTAATAACTGTAAAAATAAGGTTTCTTCTGTAAAACATATTGGCACACAAGAGTTCAGAGTTTTAGTTTTCTAAAAGCCTTTTTGGTTTATATATGGATGGAACTTCTGCTTCTTAGCACTGCAGTTAGGAGAGCTATGACCAACGTGTCAAGATCTTGATTATTCTACTTGTTCCTGATCTAAATTCCTGTTTCCTATTCTTAAACTGGAAATGGCTATATAAGGGTGTGTCCTGATATGTCTCTAAGGATCCTAACACAGTAGTAAAAAATATTAAAAAATACAACTAATTAGAGCAGGAGCAAGTGGGGCACTTTCCCTTTAATCTGAGGTCTTGCATGATGTCAGAGGGTTAAAGCTGTTCTGAAAAAACCGTGCAACTTACGCATTCCACTGCTGAACATGAAAGATGAGAGCTGAAACAATGACAGTGACACATTCCAAAGGCTGATAATACAAGAAAAATCTATCAGCTCAGCTTTTGAGCCCCAGTAGAAACCACTTGGTCAAACTGAACCGAACTGAACCGAACCAAACCAAACCAAACACCAAAGCAAAATGATGTATTTATCTGGAATTCATTGAGGGTTACTCATTAAAAAAGGATTACAAGGAAAGTGGACATCCAGAAGTAAGGTGTCCTCCAGCAGAACCATTGAAAAGCTGCTCTGTAAGCGTAGTCTGTGAATAGTTAAGGAAAACCAAAATTTTTTTACAGATCCTTCTGTAAGCCTTCACTCAACATATGTGCCCAACAGCAGGCTCATCTGCTCAGTCAGGAGGACCTTGGCAGCTGCTTTTGCTAGCTCAAGTCTCCTGTAAAGAGGCCTTGAACAATATTAATGTTTTCTGTACTTATCCTCTGTCAGCCTCTAGATTCATCATTAAATTGGTGCATTTCCCAGCTCCTCTGGCCAGGCTCTCTGGAAACAGTAAAATCTCCTGACCTAGTTATGCCTAATCCTTGTACCTGGTACATTGGCAAAAAAAGTAGTCCTGCTGTCCTAAAGATATCTTCAAACTTTTCTGAAGCCTTTTACCCATCTAGTGCCTTCCTTCCTGCTGAGCCAAGAAAAAGGGAATTCCAACATATTTTGTGCAATTCAGAGTACCTGAAGAGTTGTCCACATGTCACCATCTACTGAGGTAAAGAACCTTTCATGTGGTTTTGGCAAGAGACTGGCAGTGGAAACCTCCATAATACCTACTGCTACTCAGTGGATGTGCTTGTTTTTCATTTGAAAATATTTTGTTGAGTAAAATCCAGGCTAGGAAAACGGTCTGTCTATCCCATTTGTATTATTTTTCAGAGCAGACGGAAATGTTATGTTCCTGCAGCATGGCACAACTGCAGAACCTGTCTTTGCCCATTTCCTCATTAATTCCCTAACAACTGGGCAGATTGCAACATTTCCATACTGAAGCCCTTTAGGAGGGATTTAACTAAGAGGGTATCCTTTTCACAAGAAAACTCATCTTCAGGTACTCAGAAGTCATTTGGTGATGTCTGGATGACAGGCTCAGCTTCCTCTTCCATGAGGATGATTCCTCTGTCCCTCCAGACTCCATTTACAGTCTGGGAGTGAACAGGACTTTGTGGAGGAATTTTGAAAGGAAGTTCTTGGGGACTGAGGGAGGTACTCAAGGGACCAGAAACACACACATGTAATTTGTTATATTTATTAGCATTAAAGAAAGAGAGAGAAAGAGCCATCTACACACTCTTAGTTGTTGCTCTGAATTTTCTCTTTCAGAGAAACGAGTTTGCATGTTTGGACGTCGTCATTAAGAGTCTACATGGAGGTGCTTACAAGTGTTCATGCCTACAGGTATTTAGTGTACCCCTACTGACAACATTTACATTTACCAGATCAAAGGTTAGAAGTTAACATGTATAATCGAGACAAAATTATCTGGCAAAATTTCAGACTGAAAATGTAGAGACTAGACTCTTAAAATTTCCCAGAAAATGCTAATTAAAGGAAAGTCAATAAATTGTCAGTCTTGACACAGACTTGCTTTTTTACTTGGTCACAGAAAGAAGATCCTTGAAGAAAATTTCTTCCTTCTTCTCCCCTAAATCCTGCACAGCCACAGAGTCAGAGGAATATCTGACCACAGAGTCAGTCTCTGCTTTTTCCAGTCATAGGAAGTGGTAAGCATCCCATTTCACCACACTGCTTGCTGTGAGTGTCACCTTGTGCTGTTTGATCACAGAACAGAGAAGGAAGCTCGTGTTGGTTAGTGAGGCTTGTGTTAGTGCAATGAGTAGAATGATTCACCTTCTCTGTGTTGTGCCCAGCACAGTGCAAATGCTTTAGCTTAATTAAAAAGTGAAGCATACAAACAAGGCACACAGCAAAAATCCAAAGCCATAATCGTTGTCAGTGTCAGCCTCACACATGATTTCTTTCCCATTTGAGTTACCTAGCACCCACCAGTTCCAGTGAAACTATCTGGTTTTATCAGCTCTGATTTGGTGGAATTTCAAGCATTTCACATGAGCCATCTGTTCAGCAAAAGATTTTTGCTAAAAAACCTGCTTCCCAGAATGACAAAGCCATGGAGAGAAGTTTCTGAAATTTGTCTGGCTAAGTTCCTGCTGGAGTCAGACAACAAATGCTCCTGGAATTTCCGAACAATGAATGAATGAATTGTGCCGTACAGTTAATTAACTAATATGAGACCTTTGGAAAGGTGTCTGCTGCAGATATACATATTTATAGATACACATATACACGTATATAAACACACGTATATCTCTGTATATCTGAGTAAACACCAGACTGCGTTCCGGGAAAGTTCAGGGCTGAAGGAGCTGTTTATGCATTAGTGGCCTTGAAACTCAACCACAGAATATTAGGGAGAATGTTAAATCATGACAGGGAAACCTGGAGCTGAGGGTGATTTACCACTGGGAATGATACATTTTGTGAGTCAGAAGTGAGCTGCTTCAGCAGAACTGGCCTCAGGAAAATGCGCTCAGCACTCCATTAGGCCTGTCCTTTAAAACTCTTCATCCTCTCTCATTTTCACAACTGTCACTCAATAATTTTTGCAATAATGATGATGTTCCAAGGCCAAATAATAAAAAGGATATCACCTTATGATAAGGAGTGGAACAGAAGCTGAAATGTGATAGCAATTTCATTTTTGGTGTATCTCTGGGAAAAGGCTGAATGCATTCCAATACAAATGGAGCCACTCACTTTTGTCTTCAGTAAATTGCTACTGTATGTCATTTAGCCTTTTGTGTTAGATCTTGTTGAAATACTCCTTTCTAAGCCTCCAAATTTATTCCAACATGTGCCATCCAGCTTCCTGATAATTAATATGTAATAATGCATTCTACTATCAGTACAAATACCAGTTCAAATATGAATATAAATATGGCCTTTCTGTGCCACATGTTGCTTTTTCCATTAAATAAAATAATCAGCTTTCACCCAATATTTTTATTCTCCCTTCACAGGTGGGTCAGTGGAGAAAGACATAGATCTGTATTTGGTTCAAAGCCACAAAATCAATCAGCTGTCAGGCTTCCTTTGTGTTTTTCTGTGGTATGTATTGGTTCCTCTCCTCCTTTGCACGTTCATCACATGTCTAATAAGTATTTGAGAGAGTCTAAATCTGAGAATGGTGGTGTTTTCCCATGTTTGCTTTCACAGGATGTAGAAGCAGACTGCGTGCCTTCCACCAGTGCAATCCAAGCACAAAGACTTGTAGGCAACTTCTGGATCTTCCACAGGACTGTGTGCCAGGCAGCAGGCTGATGTGGCATGTTCTTGATCTACACTTTTCCTG
The DNA here is from genome assembly GCA_013400495.1 of Nicator chloris. NCBI lineage: Eukaryota > Metazoa > Chordata > Aves > Passeriformes > Pycnonotidae > Nicator > Nicator chloris. The sequence continues at coordinate 8,268 of WAAE01004852.1, forward strand.
AAGACATCTCCATCAGCATGGCTCCTGCCAGTCCTTTCTACCTCTTCTACTCTGCTCCAGGATTTATCAGACTACCTTAGGAAGTCGCCAAAAAAACTTTCCCGCTTGGTTTTGCTTTCCTAAAATTGTGAGGAGGTAGAGGGTGTCCTGTGAAGATAGAGGAGTGGTTGGGGCCTGTGTAAGGGATGAAGTGGGCCCAGACCCTCTCACCATCTTACTCCAGAACATAACTAAAATCTGTTTCTGGGCTGAGTTTTCTGTCCAAGTGGGACATAGAAAGTGCCACAGGGAGGTGGCTGCAGGTGAGGGGAAGTCCAGGATAATTTTGCTCTCTGAAGAAGTAAGATCTCTGAGCAAGTTTGGGACAGTTATCTGCTAAGCTAGCATTATTGTGGTTTTCAGATACAGGCACCAAAATTAGTCAGAGGGGGTGGCTGTTTGCAGTCACTGGTGTTATAACGTGGTATGATGACACTTCTGCTGGGATTTTAGGCCCTAAAGACTGGAATGAGCCCAGCCTTGGATCTCCAGTGTCAGAAGAGAGCTGCTTGCAGAAAATCACTGCAGAGAATCATGTCAGAACAGGGATTGAACATGAATACTGTACTTTCTCCAGGAGAAAAACAAAACAGAGGCCAGCACAGACAGGTGTGTGAGCCTTGCTGGAATATGAAGTGCACTCCAGGGACAGAGCGCAACTGAAAGAAGGACTTGCCTTGCTTTAAACCTGGGCTCTGCATCGTGTCTGTCTCCTGCTACCAATTCAAAAAAGCTCCATCATGCCTGTGATCTGTGTTTAGTCCCTGCTGTTTGTGTAAGAACCAGTAGTAATAGATTTCCAAAATAGGCCTAAGCAATATTGGCCCCACAGCAGAGAGCTGTGGTCAGAGTTAGTGGGAGGGAGGGGAAGCCTAGGGTTGGGAAGATTAGGGTTGCTCCAGCATATCTGGTCATCATCTTGCTGTTTTCCTTTGATGTGGTTCTATAGAAAAGACTGCAAGAACAGGTTTTGCAGCTTTTGCTAGACATGAACTTTTGAATTAGGAGGCAAAATGCAGAGGAAGGACTAAGAAAAACCCAGCATTCAGTCTCTTAGAGCTCTTTGTGCATCTGGCTCCTATTTAGATTTGTAAAAGTCCTGGTACTACAGCAATGGACACATTCTCCTGAAAACAGACCTTGCATGACATAGCTTAGCAAAGGCAAGGCTTGAAATGCTCATCATCAGTCCAGTGATGGAGCTGGGGATATGCCTCACCTGGAAAGTTAGGATTGTTTTTATGGCACTCTGTTTTATTGACATGCACATTGTCTATGTGTCTACATAAGAAATGTATGTGTTAAGGATACTTGCATGTATGTAAAAGAAACAATCTCAAGGGTATGTCTAGATGGATTTTTTTGTAGGCTGTATTTTGTGAAATGTAGCTTAACACTCATCTGCAGCAGAGGCTGGTGGAGAGCATCCTCAGGAGCAAACATCACAAGAAAAAACCTAAGCAGGCTGTCTGCAGGCTCTGTGCAAGGCACCTGAGCAGCCAGAAGCAAGACAGAGCATGCCATGCTCTGTCATTCATTAAAAATGCAGCAAGCATAGGCCCAGAGTGGACCAACCTATTCAAAGGTTTGGGCTAATTTCAAGACACCTACGTAGGCTGGTGGAATTGGCGGGATGGGGCAAGGTGCCCAAGGCCGTCTGCTTGGGAGCGGGACACCTCCCTGTGGAAAGGAAGCTTTTCTTTCCCCAACTGACCTACCACAGGGATGGCAGGATGTGCTGCAGAGGACTGATTCATGGGAGCAGGAGATGGGAGAGGCAGCACCTCTTTACATCCCCTCCGGGGCTAATACCTTGCCCCACTGCCCTGCAGAGAGATGGCAGCTGTTGTGGACAAGGCTGTCTGCTCCTTCTCTTGGTATGGTCAGGGCCTTCCTTGAAACACAATCTCATGCCTCCTCTGCAGGATGAGCACCTGGGGAAGTACCTGGAGTCAGGTCATGACTAGCTGGACTGTGCTGACCACAGCTGAGGAGTAACTGTCTATCTAGATCAGGAGACAGATTGCATATTTCCTGCATCATTTTAGAGAAAGGGAGCACAGCCAAAGATTATCAAAGGCATTTAGACACTAAAGTCCCTGGACTGGGACCAGCAGCACTTACCCTGGGACCCTGGAGCAGAAAACAAGTTTGAATCAGTTTGCAAACTCTACCCAAGACCCATCTTGTCCAATAGGTGCTGCACAAACCTCAGTGCTCCCGGTTTTCCAAGTACCTGAAAAGGCAACAGCTGTTCTCAGTGCTGGGAGCATCCCTTTTTAATTCCCTTGTTACAGCTGTTAACTCATTTGCCCCCTGTGAGAAGGAAAATGAATCACGGCTGTCTTTTATTTGCTAAATGTTAACAGCCCTGTGGAAAAACCCTCATAAAATATTCATCCTATCCTGCTCCTCTAAATTAGACAGTTACAGTTCTAACAAGCCCCAGAGAAGACTTCTTCATTCTCTCAGTCCAAGGTACAGTCAAACATTTCTGCAGGCTTTTCTGTACTTTGCATTACCCTCAGCCAAAATTTCTGCTCCCCCAAGCTCTTTGCTGCTTTTATTCTTGCATATCTTTGTGCATCTGGCATTACAATAGGAGAAGTAAAGGTTTCCAAATGCATTCATCCACGTTCCTGCTTTAATGGTAAAGAAAAGGAATATATTTGCTATTCACAGTGCAAGGAATGATGGGGGTTTGTGTGTGCCTTGTTTGCAGGTGCCACTGAGTGAGCACTTCCCACCTGGGTAAGGGGGGAGAGAGGTCTAAGATGTTTTCAAACCAGAAGGTAATGACAAGACCTTGAACAGTACATCATCCATTGCTTTCTTAGTTGAAGGGAAATGATTTTACTCTAGTGAGTGCTCACCTTCTCTCTTTCTTTTGTCAGAAAGGCAGAACAGAGGTGCTCTCACAGTCCCTGTCTCCCCATGTGCCTTCAGGCTTTCCCTTCCCAAATGGGTGCATGTTTCTACAAGGATGAGGATGGGCCCAGCTAAATGGCACCAGCTCCCTGCTCTCTGTCTCCTGCCTGCCTTTCCTCGTGGCTCCACCATGCCTTGCTTCTGAGCAGATTTTTGATGACTCGCAACAGGAGGGAAAAAATGCTCACTCTTTATTGCTTGAAAGCACCAAGGAATGAGAGAAAAAGGGAGGGGGAAAGCTTTAGACTAGAGGAGGGGGAAAATTATTTTGATGCCAGCTCCCTTTCTGAATAATCATTATGGGTAATGACTTGCAGATTTTCAGTGTGGCCTGTGTTACTTCAGGCTGATTTGTTCCATACCACGACCTGAGCGAGCCTGCAAGACACGAGATGTGCTTTCCTGTGTTTCAGGTTCCTCTTGGAGTCTGAAGCAAGAAGTTGCTCTGAGCAAGTGGTGATGACTCCCTGGCTGCACTGTGAGCTCCTGCCTGCCAATCAAAAGGTTTCTTGGTGAGCAAGGGTAAAATACCATGCATGAGGTCTGGTTCATAACATGGGGAACTGTTTTCCCATGGTGTTCCCTTTTACCACTGCTCAGAAACAAAGTCGGCTTTCCCAACCGTGGGCAGGCTGCCCTGCATCCCTCACCCTCTCCATGGTCACAGCCAGGGAAGGAAAGAAAAGTTCAGGCTAGTTTGTGCAGGAGGAGAGGTTTCAGACAGGTAATTCACTCAGGAAACTTCCTACTCCAGAAAAAATATCAAAGTAGATGTGTTAATAGGAGAAAGCTTTTAGAGAGAACTGTGTTACCTCCTGGAGTAGGAGAAAGCACTGGGGTCTCTGCTACAAACCACTGACAAGTGTCACAGTCCACAGAGTCCACAGAGGCAGAGAGGGTTTGGAGAAACAACAGGAAAGATTAGGGTGTCAGTCTTGGGGAACATCTTGTTTCTGAGATGTCAAGGCAAGCCTCTTGATTCATAATTGGATAAAAGTCAGTCAATCTTTGTCATTTTTGCTGGCAGGATTTGCTCTGATTTGGGAAAACACACAAGCTGATGGAAAGGATGGAGTAAGCTGGGTTTCAAAGAAAAGGAAATAAGGCTCTCCCCTTTGTGAACCACTTGTTCTGGTGTGTGCCTTTGTCAGCAAGTGACTTTCCAATCTGGCTAGAGAGCTGCACTGAAATTAGACAACAATCCCACTGAACTTTGCAGGAGTGGGTTGGACTTTCAGACATGCCAGAGCTTGAGAAACAAATACCCTTCATGCATACCCTTAAATCCTCTAGGAAAAAATCTCACAACAACTCTGGTTTCACAGGGCATAGAGTGCTCTTGTTTTCCTAGCACATATTCTATATGTGGAATGAAAAAAATAAATGAAATTACAGTTAATAAATTTGTTACGTGAAGAAAGGTTTCGTCTTTACATATAGAGGTGCTCAGTAGCACCACTAAAGTTAAAGGTCTGTCAACATTTTTGTTAATAAACCCCCAATTTTCATGAGTTTATTACTCAGTCATAAAGGCCTTTTTCTAAGTTCAGCTTGCCATATGAGTCCTCAGGTTCTGTTCCACTCCAGTCTGAAGCATGGGGAGTACACAGATGTGATTCAGACCTGTATTCCACCCTGATTTTGCAGCACTGAGTACCATTAAAAAGACTTATTTGCCTCACAAAGAAATAGAAGAGTGGAGGCACAAGTCTTTATGTTTATACCACAGAGGAACAGCATTAGAATTAGATAATTTTTTAACAATACAGTGGAATTGTTTTGGCTTTATTTAGAGCTGCAGGAATGTAAAATGGAACAGGAAGCAGACTTCCAGGATAGGGTTTCCATTATGCAGTCTGACTTCATACGGGAGCTGTGTCAGAGAGAGAAGGGGAAAGGGATTCAGTCTGACATTTAGGAGTCTAATGCCCTATTACTGCCCCTGCCTGGGGTGCTATTAGCTGCACTTGAACCTCAAAGGTAAGGATTGCTAAGGGACCTGACTTATCTTAAAAGAACCTTGAGAACCTTGAGACACTTCTGGAAAAAAACAAAACAAAACAACAAACCCAAAAAAACAACAAACCAGCAACCAAACCCCATGAAAATTTGTTCAGTCCTCCTAGTCCTGTGATCACAGGTATGTGAAGACAAGGCTTTTTCTCCAGCTGTCTTAAGGGTTGAGGACAGCAAGGATGTGTAAGGACAAAAATCAGTTTTTCAGAGTCAAAACTATCAGTCTGAGTAGTTACAGCACCAAGCCTGCCAGAGTTCAAGAAGCATTTGGACAACATCTTCAGGCATATGACATGTTTCTTTGGTCTGTCCTGTGCAAGGTCATGAATTGGACTTTGATGATCCTTGCAGGTCCCTTCCAACCCAGAATACTCTGCATTTCTGTGAGTAGGGATAGGATCTAATTTCCCTGCATCCCAGCCCAGTGTTCTAATCACCAGTGTTGCTTTGTGATTTGAAATCTTCCAACTTTTACAAGATGCATAATTGCTTACTGTCCTCAAGGGAGAGCAAGAGGCAAGACACCAATGTCAGGTCAAAAGAGCCTTGGTCTTGGAATTTTTAATGTATCCACCTTAGTAAGCCTGATTCAGGATTGTTGTGCATCCTATTCCAATCTTACTCTAGAAAAGTTTACATTTCAAATATTTTATGCAGCCACTTGATCTCACCTGTTGTAGGAAATTTGGCATCTGACCAGGTGCAAAGAAAATGTCTTGTCCTATTTGGGGAGTGCAGCCATGAAAGGCTCTTTCTACTAGGAGAGTAGTTTATTTGCAAAAATCAATAGTCTTTTCTCTAGGATACTCACTGAAAGAATCAAAAGAATTGATTCAACTACTACCTCTTACAAAGCCTGTTGGATCCACACGTCCTAGGAGATATTCCATATCCTTAGATTTTAACCTGGTCTGTTTTGATTTTATCAAGGTCTCCAGCTAAGTGTTGGGGTACTCTGTGACTTCAGGGTTCTTGCCTACCTTATACACAGTTATCAGATATCCAGATATTCTTCAGAATTCATATTCCAATTGTTCAGCATCATGGGAACAGATTTTTCAAGCTAATAGTCATTAGTCTGAATCCTAATGAGTATCAGAGATGTCTAGGAATAATAGATCAGCTTCCCTATAGAGGACTGAGAAAGACATGCCGTTGGACAGACAAGGTCCTGGTTCAGACCAGGACCCCAATTTTCTATTTCTAGAAAATATATATTCAGGTTTCTTTAAGTGTCAGGAACCAGGGCATTTGCTCTCACTATGGATTTAGACAGTGGAAAATTTCTCTGTAGGCTTCTGACCACATAGGATTACAGCCTGGAGACCTTTCTGAAATCTAACCAAGTTGGAGGAAGCTATGTGTGGGACTGTGGGACCAGGAGGGACGAGTACCTTGTGTTGCTTTAGGGTTAAATTTATCAGTAGGATTTCTTGGTGTTACTTTGTTCCATTTATCTCTTCCAGGCTTACCCATTATTTTCTGCTCCCTTTCCTTGGCAACATGCTGCAGGCACACAAAAAGGTGACTATTCATGGCCTGGCAGGTGGAAGATTATTTCTGACAGAGGAAGAATTTCTTGATGAGGTGACTTCAAAGGCAAAATATTGTGGAGAGGGAGGGAGAAGCAGGCAACACTTGTATGAAGGAAGAAGAGGGAGGCTGTGCCAGTTGGCATCGAACATTAGGAGGATAACCTGTGTCCTCAGGGCTGACACCAGCAGCTCATATTAGTGCACTGGCAGCTTTGCTTGTGCTGCAGTTTCGGCTCCCCCTGGCCCCTGGCTGATTCACATCCAGGGACACAGAGGGCACCTGGCCCATGTCCAGTGCCTGCACCAGGCAGAGCAAAGAAAGCTTTGAAAGAAATGATGGAGTTATGTAAAAAATCCCTTCTGGGAAAACTGAGCTCATTATCCCTCCTTCCTGCTCAGCCTGTTGTAGTAGAGCTGAAAGAATCCCCAGTGGTCTTGAGGCCTTTGTGTAAAGTTTCTCTCACCTTGCCACAGTCTGTAGTAGGCCATGGATTTTCTAATTTTTACAGGATTATTTATTTATTATTGTTATTATTATTTAAAATTCTGTCACGTGGTCTTCCTCAGGCACATGACTGAGCTGAGAGCTGATCCACCCACCTTGGTGAGCATCATTGGAAAAAGTCTGACTGACTCCTTTCTTCCTTTCTGGATTGCCATGAAGTGGAAATTTCTCTCATAAGGCAGATGTGTCAAGCTGATTATGGTGGCATTTGAAATAGAGGGAAATACAGAAATGCCAGAAACAAATCCCTGCACTTAGGGGCCACTACCTCACCTAAGACCAGCACTTCTACAAGCCACACAAGAAAATGAGCAGGCTGTGGGAGTGGAACAGGGATTAGCCATGATCCTTTGCAACTTTCCCACCAAAGCACTCTTACTGTCTTCCAAACCACACTGTTCTGTGTCCTGAACACGGGTGAAGTTAGGCAGATGTGAGGTTCTCTGGAGGTAGCTGCAACTTCATCCTGAAACATATTGCCTGTGAGGATCATGCAGTTATGCTCTGTGTGGTAAGCAATAGCTCTTGTACAGCAGAGATAAACACTCATCACACTACAGAGCAGGAAGTGAAGCAGAATGTTCTGTCAAGATCTATCTCTGTGGGAAATTGAAGGACACAGAAGGTACCACTTTAGCAAACTAACCAGGGCTTTAAAGCACATCTTCAGGCCTTGTGGTAAGTGTGCTTTAGTTTCCTAATATATTGTAAAATGTACTGTGCAAACACAAGGGCAGTTCAGAAACCTCAGCGTAATTCTTTACAGAAATCTTTCATTATGCAAGCCAAGGTCAATGAAGACTCATCAGCCGAAGAAATCTTGGTCTCAGGTGATTTGTTAACATCACTTCACCTGACTTTTTTCCCCTCCTCCTCTTGAAAGAAAGTGACTGACTGGTTTAGACAGTGAAAAGCCACACAAGATACTTTGAAATAATGCAGCCTCACAAACTTGGTGTGCGGGTTTTTAAACTTACTAAACCCAGAAACTGGGGCTGCTTCAGAAGATGGGTTCCAGAGATGGCAAATTCTCTGAGCTGGACTGAACTTAGGGAATGATCAAGGAAAACCAATACCAAAGGTTTTTATTGCAAACCAGCAAAGATTATGTACACAGTGATGGAGAGCCTTTTCATCAACTTCTTCTACCACCAGGCCAAACTTCATTTGGCCTTGTGGATTAGAAAGATGTTTAACCAGATTGGTCTTTTGGTTAAAGCCAGTGGAGCAATCCCAAATGTTTTGTGTCTGATAATGTCCATGGCCATACAAATAGTTAAGAAAAGCTCTGGTGGCTGTGAGCAAGACAATTATCCTAGGACAATAAAATACAAGTTCTACATCTCATGCCCAGCTTTTACAGCTGCCTTCAGCAGAATTTATTTAACTACAAATGCAAGATGAAGTGGGAAGTAGAGGAAAAACGAGATTCAGAGGCTATCAGTAGCTGAGCCTGCATTTTGGTGAGACAGATGGTTTTGGATACATCAGCTGTAAGAACCTCTGTGGCACCACACAACCTTGGTGGCTCAGTCCAGCCTCTGAACCACAGCACACTGCTCCTATATCTCACAAGCACTGCTGTTGAGCCCCATGCTCTGAGCCCTTTGTCTTCCTCTTTCGGATGTATTTTTTCCTATTATGGAGAAAGACAAGGGGACTGAACAGCTGGGATTGAGGGGGTGGAGAACACCCAGATTTAGTGGAATGGTGCTCGGAAACAACTTTGAGATGCAAAGCAGAAAATGTTGCTTCTAACTTCTTCCACCCTCCACAGATGTTAGCCAGGGAGTCTATCTCCCACACCCTTTCTAATCGGCCTTAGTGGCAGATCTGAAGCAATTGTAGCTCAGAGGAACTTGCTGTACTCCTATAGCAACCTCTGTAAACACAATGTCACAGAATTGGGACCAGCAGCCAAATTACCAGCTCACTGTCAGGAAAGCAACAGCCAACACCTCTTGTCCTCCTACAAAAATGTCACAAAGTCCCCACTGACTCCTGTTGCTTCCTTCAGCCTGAATGATTTCTTCCATTCATTCACATGTGGTCTTAAATTCCAAATCCAGCAGCAGCCCAAGCTGGGGTAGGAGTGATCCTCAAATCTCAGCACAATTCCTTCTTTCTCCATGCAGACAGAAAATTCCCCAATAGTACAAGAGGTTCTACAGCCATGTGTTCAGGCATAACCTGCATTCCAATATGGCTTTTCTCAAAGGCTAGAAACTTGCATCTGGTTCATCACAGGTATGGAGGTTAATGTCAACTTTCACCAAAAATCAAGTCTTTTAGGGGCTGCAGATTAGTTGTCACTTCTTCCAATAGAAGCCTGCAGGAATTGCAGGTGTCTAATGAGTGATGGCTACTCCTGGAAGTCTGCAGAGCAGGGGAATAAAATGTGTTTGCTCCTGCTTATCATGAAAAAGAAGAAGAAAGAAGAAGAAGGAGAAGGAGAAGAAGATGAAGAAATCATAGTTCCGACAGCAGTATTTAGCAGTGATACATAGTAAAGGCATAGCTTTGCAGGATATGGAAAGAATGTGATCCTGATTCCAGGGAAGTTGAACAGATTGCCAGTTCCATGAAGTATCAGAGCATTGCTGTTAGGGAAAGGGAAAGAAAATATGTTTTTTAGACAAACAAACTAAACAATTCCTAAAACATTTGCAGGCTGCAACTATCAAAACATTAGGAGAAAATATCATTCACATGTGGACCACAGTTCAGCATCTTGTCTCACAATTCACTGACAGGAACTGAGAGACAAGATGCCAACACAGGCAGAGATGCATCCTGGATGGGTTACTGGGGGCTGCATTAGATCATCAGTGAAAAGTTTCATTGTTTTACACCTTTTCTTGTGTGCTGTTAACACCCCCCACCTTCTGTTCCCTGTACTCCACACTCTCACAGTCTCTTTTCCATCCTTATCTGGGTATATTGTGCTCAGTTTTGCCCAAGCTCAAATGGTAACCCAAAGGGAAAGGGGCTATCCTGTGATTCCTGCCCTTCTAAGGGAAAAACCCTCTCCCTAAATCCTCAGTGAGTACAGAACCCATTCCTGTCTTTCTCCTCAAGACAGTTTCTCTGCTGCTAAGCAAGGAACTAAAAAACCCATAACCAAACCAAACCTCTAAAATTTTGAAAGAGATGTGACAGTTTAAAAGGAACTGAGTAAATAGTTTACCCACAAGGACAAACAATATTTTTGTTTCTCTAAATAAGTTGTCTTGGGCATGTAAAATTTCTGAAAACCCACAGGAATCTCATGTCTGAGCTGAAAGATCCTTTGAGACTGGACTCCTAAAGGGCAATGCTTTCAGTCCACGACCCTCTGGAAGCCAGCTTACGGATGTAAAGGTGCAAAGTCCTGGGCTTACAGTTCAACTTAAATCTGTAACCACAGGATATGTTTTAGTGCTCAGAAGAAGAATGAGTAATACATTCATAGCTGGAGGTTTTACAGTACAGATTTATGCAGGACCTGCCAGGACTGATTTAAACTTTTCTGATCCTACCATATGGGGGAAGGACTAGAGGACACCTCGTGAGCCCTGGTGGTTGTTTTGGTATTAAGTGCTAGGTAGAATTGTGAGCTTGTCCTCAGTGTCTTGTCACCACTGGGGCTTGAGGGGACATCCCTCCACTTTGTGACTCTACTAGATGCTCTGATGCCAGCACATATTTCTGTTTCTGTTCAAAGACTGCTAGTGATTCTCCACAGTTTATGCCACTGGAACTACCAGCTCAGGTGAGATTGACAAAGACTTGCTGAAGTCCAGCACTCTGGTAATGAGGAACTGAAAAGCTGCCCCAAATTACTCTCTTCAGCATTGCTCTTCACTACTTTGTCCCTTTTAATCTGCTGTTTTATCACTTGTTTGGGGTACAGTTACAACCTCCTTATTCTGTGATTCCCTTCCCTGAACGTTTAAATTCCTTATGTGAACTCAACCTGAGTTCTAGGTTAGCCTAATTTTTCTATATACAAATATATATTTACTGAACATCTCTAAAAAGTATTTGTGTGGGATTTAAGATAACATTGAAATTCCTTTTGCTGATGATTTATAAAGCTATTTTCGCCCTGTCTAGACGCTTTCAATATTTGCAATTAGCTGATGGAAAAATAAACGGTGGAGTATTCTTTCCAAACCTCCATTGGAGAGGAAAAAAGGTCTCCATCATGTAAAGTAAATACTCTTCTGTCAAGTTAGCCAGGAAGGAGCTTCTAAAAGGCAAAAGACATGGAGGATGAGTCTGGCTAGTGTTGTATGAAGGTGTAGAACTTGGATAAGGAAGGGGTACAGAGATTTTATAGCTCCAGGGAGAAGAAGGAGAAAACAAGATACTATGCCAGAGACATTTTTCTTGGGCTGATTGCAAAATTAGCTGGAGCTGAAGCTAATTGATTGTGTAGGCAGATGAAACAAATTTGAGATGACTATAAATAGCAACAGTCTTTCCGTGCAGCTGTAAATCTGAGCTGCAGAGCTGTCTTCAATTCATTGTGAACATTTGCAAACATGGGAGACAGAATAGCGTAAAATAACATAAAGTAGAACAAAGCTTGGTCACATAAAGAAACCACAGAGAGAGCCCAACATAGAGAGAAATTGTCGGGGTCAGCCTTTACAAGGCAGATGAGAGCTGGAATTTAATCTCACAGATGTTGTGGCCTGATGCATTTTACCTGTCTCGCCCCCTCAACCACAGCCTGGGAGAGGCAGAATTCAGTTTTCTCTTTTGTCTTTACAGGATTTTATGTCAGATAGCGTTGCTGCCTCTTCATGGAGGAAGAGGGTGAGTAAAGCAAGGGGCAAGGTTTGTCTGGATACCGGCAGAGAAAAATGCCACATCCCGTCAATCACTGGAAATGGGAAAGACATGGTGTGCTCTATGCAAACGGTGAATACATGTGGGCAGACCCTTGCCATGCTTTTTCCCCCACTCTTTAAGGTGGAGGAGTTGTGCTTTTTTCTTCAGGATTAAGCTACACATTTAAACTCTGCTCTACCATCTGTAATGAGCAACAGCCAGAGGAGGGAAAGCTGTGGCTGCAACCCAGAGAGAGATGGCTGTCAGGATTAAGGTCTCCTTTGCATGTGGCCACTGGCAGCTTTCAGCATCTGTACCTGTATCTCCATCTTGGGTGGTCTCCAGAGAAGATGATCTCTCTGTGGTGTAGAGACTACAGGCATGGATCCAGCCTTTCTTGCATCACTCCCTGGAGAGCTGGTGAGGGACCAAACCTTTGACCTTGGTCATTTGTTTATCCATCTGCAGGAGGGGATCACCCTGTAAGTACCAGGCGACAACATAATTCTCACAGTTTAAGGCCAAAAGTGTAGAATTCCATTATATGCAATTGCAGAGTAATTTGAAGACTTGCATGACAGGAATACAATTAGGATGAAAGATGTGGTACTTGGACTTTTTCAAAAGCGGTCATCAGGCTTTTACCACCAGCATTACTGTTCTAGTAATATCTACACTCTGCTCAGTTATGCTGGGATCTGTGTTTAGCAGGAGAGACTTCCCACACTGAGGAGTTATGGTTTACAGATACAAGCCAGACAAAAGGGTAGAAAGAGAAAAGACAAACACAAAGGTTTACCCAGCCACTGGTTGGAGGCTGTCAGCTTCCCACTTCTCTCACAAGAAGGTGAGTGGAGTGACTGTCTTACAAGTAGGGTGAACAAGGCGTGTTCACATGGTCAGATTGGGTGTGGAGGATGAGCAGTAACTTTTCCAGCTTGAGTAACTCCCTCAGCTGACCATGCTTCTGCTGGGTGATGACAAGGCAGTTCAGGTGCCAGCAAAGGCTACGCAGAAAGGAAGGATAAGCTGGGGCACTATGTCAGGGCACTTCATTCCACTGTGTGCTCTGCCAGCCGTGGTTCTTCCATTTGATGTGAGCCACCACCGTGGGAAGAAGGCTTCCCAGACTTGGCTGTACCCAGTCCAGCTCAGCAAAGAGCTTCTATAGTTCTTTTGCTAAATACAGTGTACTTATATGAATTTTAAAACTGTTCACCTCACAGCCATAGGGAATGAGCCTCTCTGCCTACACTCAGACCAAGCCCACAAGGTTGTGATGTGACCGTGATTCTTCTCTCTGACCCATTAAAACATACCCAAGGTCTGGGATCTCTCCAAGGCAGAAGGAGACTGGATGTTTCTAAAATGAGTGTTGGATAAGCAGAGTTAATTCTTTTGGGCTCATTCATGTGCTTGGGTTTGGCCCAGCCTGCCAGGCAAAATCTGCTTGGTATGTTTCAAGGCCTGCTGTATCAAAAGCAGCAGCTGTGGTGAGTAAACCAAGGCGGTGGTTTGACTCCTGAACCATCTAGGGGAAAACCCTCTTGGACTGTATTTCTCATGTCCTTTTTTCTTTCTGATAAGAAAATGCCATTCCAAGACTAACACCCACCCACTCTCAAAATCGTGCATGCAATCTCCACCTGACCTGCCACCTCCCTCCTGACATGTGAAAGCATCTGTGTTTATCTTCTTTTTTACTGGGTTTCAAACTACAATGTTATGCTCTCATGCAGGATTCTTTTATCAGCTTCAAGGCCAGGAACCTAAAAGAAGTTAACGCGAAGGTCACTTTCTAACAATTTCACTACTGGGTCCAAAGAATCACCTTAGAGATTTCATGTTTAATCAAGACATTTTTACAGCTTTTCTGCTAAAGAGAGAGGTGCACTTTGATTGAAGATAAAATCCATCAAATGATGCAATTCATTTCATCTGGCGTCGCAGAGTCTCTGTCCACTTGAGAAAAAGACTCTCTGCATCGTGGAGAGAAAGGTTTCTTTTTGGGGGATGGGGGAGGGATGTTGGGCCTGTTCTTCAACATCAGTTTTAACATCATTCTCCTGCTGAACCCTACCTGACTGCTCTGAGAAGACAGACAAGGCAAATAGCTCTGATTGAATATACTCTGCCCAGGCCTGTGTATGAGGTTTGGTCTTTGGTTTCACCAGCTTCTATAAGTGTAACTTCCATTTAGAAGAGTCTTGCCCTTTGGTATGACACTATCATTTTGTGATAGTATGGAAATAAATTATATAAATCCACATTTACTTGCCTATATATCCGCTAGTGTGCTATATAATTCATGTTCTGCGTGCAAAAACCCTGCTCACACTTATCCTGGTGACAGAGGAAAATGGGAAAATTTCAATCTACCAGCCAGCCATGATCAGAGGGCGCTTCCCTTTGCTTCTGCATTAAGAATATTCTACCAAGTTTTGAGACAATCTAATTTCCAACTCACACCATACGGTTCCAGCTCCAATATGAGTTAACACACATATGTCTGAACGGGAATCAGGTGTATCCAAAACTCAGGGCCCCTATCAGGATAAGAGGAGAGTTGCAAAATCCCTGCAATACCTGTATTGACACATTTAAACCAGCTGTGTAGCAAGCTACAAGGAAAGGCTTGTTTTGTGCCTCTTACCCACTCACACCTCTTTCATGTTTTGCCCAGTTGGACATCTGGCGTGTTTTTTACTACACACCCAATGCTGAGCTTTCATTTCAGGCGACCCATTCTGATTCTATCAGAGCTGACTTCTGCCCTTATAAACGCATGAAACTCAAGGCTTGTCTTGAGGCAGAGCCAAACACTAGGAACGTTGCTCAGTGATGGGTCAACCTCAAAAGGTTTGAAGCATCTGCTCTTTTGTGCTCCCAGGGATTCACATGCTGATGCCCACAACTGTTGGTCTCTGAGTGAGGCAGATGGTATTGTCCTGGGTGTCTGACCTAGCTGATTCCATCACTGTAGGATTCTTCTGCAGTTCATCTTACATCTGTTTCCCACTGGAACCATGCAAGAAGAGACTTGCTACTGGCATTATGTTAATGGAAACTGAATGTGTGCACCTGGTACATCCCATTGTACTCAAAAGGCGTCCCAGCTGAGATTGTACAGGGATCTAAAATAACCAAATGCTGAAAGGTCTTGAAGAAAGAAGTTGGAGGAGGATCTTATTTGGCCCAACAGAAGGGAGAACATTGTTAAGGAGAATGAGAAATTAGTCTGGGAGGAGGATACCAATATGCCAAAATATTGAGACAGTTTAGCCTCACACATGACAGTGACTCGACAGAAAGAAGGTCTCTCACTCCCTTGGCCCAGGCTTCCCAAAGCAAGAGATTCTTTTAATTGGAGCCAACACTGATAGAATTGGCTGCTCCTCAAGTCATTGGTACTTGAACTCTCCAGCTGTGCCAGTCACTGTCCAGTGTGGCCTTTAGGCGTGTTGTCCAGTTCTGTCTGTGACATCATTAAACATGGTCAGCAATATCATATTCCCTACTGGGCATAAAAATTTGATCTTAAATATGAATTCAGCTTTGTTCATCTCACACCCTAATGTCTCATCTCTTTTAAGAACAAAACTTTGGGAACTTCTAATATGTGAGTAAGAAAGAAGCCACTAGAGATGTCAGTAGAATAAGCTGTGTCTTTCCAAGACTGGAAAGAGAGGATCAGACATCTTCATTCAAAGCAGACACAAAGCCTTCTGAAGAAAGTATAGGGGTGTGTGGAAGCTCCAAGACAGCCAGTAGACTGGGTGGGGTGGAGGACAGCTGGGAAAGGGCTGATGAAGTAAAAATGGAAAAAGTTGCTGGGTGGATCAAAGTCTAAACAAGGATTTATGAGAGGCATACAAGGAATCTGTAGGGTAAATACCATGACATGATTCGACCATATTCTGAAGCTTTTGGAGTGGAGGATTAGACAGATTTCCCAGGAGAAGATTGTCTTCCCCACTCCTTTACCCCTGCACTTTTCAAGAGCTCTACATTTGTCCCCGAACCAGAACCTCCATCTTCACTTTGTTTTGCAGCCTTTTGCCTATCAGTGCTTCTAGTTTTCTTGCCTGGCTGCATGCTCCTACCAATGCCAAGATGGCTTAGCACTGATTTCTCAGTTCACCCTTGGCAGGTTCTCTCCCTCTTTTTCATTATTTGTTTCCTCAAAATCATCTGGCTGAGGGCCAAATGCCCTGAATTCCAATAGTTCCTTTTTTTTTGTGTTTCTTTTCTCTCCTTGAAAGATTAAATGATGCTGTGGGCTCTCCA
Organism: Nicator chloris; assembly: GCA_013400495.1. Classification (NCBI taxonomy): domain Eukaryota; kingdom Metazoa; phylum Chordata; class Aves; order Passeriformes; family Pycnonotidae; genus Nicator; species Nicator chloris. The sequence continues at coordinate 24,396 of WAAE01004852.1, forward strand.
GCCTGGAAAATATCAGTGTTAGAAATGGAGATGGATTTCTGTCATGTCTAAATCTCCATCATATTCACACGATTCTTGTGTTACTGAACAGCAGCAGGTAGAATGACAAAGATAAAGAAAGCAAATCACCAAAAGCTTAGAAAATCTTGGGTACACTCTAGCCATCTCTGGTAAATACAAATTTCCTGCAACTTCAGGGTGCAAGGAATTCACTCTCCTAGTGTTTCTGAAATATCTCTTCACACCATCCCTTGTCCTCAGCAGGCTTGGAAGGCACAAGCTGTCTAATTGAAGCGAAAACAATTAACGGAGACATTTTTACTACCCTTATTAAAGGGAGAAGGAGGCTTTGATATAGCACAATATCCACTAAATGATGCAATTAATTTATTTTGGCTGGCCAGTGCTCTTGCCTGGGTCTGTGTGTTATTAGAGGGTGGTGCAATGGTTGTTCTTCCCACTGCTTGCAGGCCCTAGGGTCAGGTTCTGCTCCACCAATAATATGACTCATCTCTGCATACAACAATTCCTCAAGTGATACCAAAGTGACTGCAACATCAGTCAGCTTCCAATCATCTGGATCCAGAAATGATGGCTACTTCCCCAGAATCCTCTTTAGAGCAGCTCACACACTTGTTCCTAACCACAGAATGAAAGTCAGCAGGGAACATGTTGGTTTTCACAAAATAACATGTGAGAAAAGCCCTAGGGTAGATATCATTTACATTTCTCTCCTCATTAATACGCCACTTCATTAATGAATTCAGTTGAACGCCCCTGTAGAAAGACATACTTGTCCTACTGCAAAGGATTCCAGTGTGACAGGAGGCAACCCACCCAAATCTGGCTACACAATATGATTAAGCACCTTCAAGTTTAAGGCAGAGAAATGATCATCTGACAACCCTGATTCCAGTTGCCCCTTGGGTAGTTCAGAGTGCAGCTATCAGCTATAAAAAGAATCAAAGCTAGCCTTAGATAAACAGATAGCAAAAAAATTGATGATAAAACCCTTCTGCTCCCCACGCTTCTATTCTTTCTCTGTTAGTTTCTCTTAAATAAGTGTCTTACAAGTCAAATGTGCAAGAGAGCTAATTACAGAAGGTGGATATATTAAGATAACCACACTTCTTCTTGGAACCCTTGAAGAATTAAAGCAACATTCTATGTCAATTTTCCACAAAGTTATTAAGAAGTAAAGAGACCTCAGCCAACCCCACCCCAGGTAACATGGTGCTGCTGTGGGGTCATCCCCACTGTGTTTCTCTTGGTTAATGGATACTAGGGAAGGGAAAACAATGGGATGGAGAATTTGCATCCTCTGGGTTGAAGAAAGATCTTTGGAGCAAGTAATGCAACTTTATATTTAATTAAATCCTTATGGTCTGCATAATTAGAACTACTAGTTATGCGGTAGTTCCAAAAGTGGTTTAGGGAAGCCAGGTTCTTTATGGCAAGGCAAACGGACCTTAAAAAGAAGCTCTGTTTTCAGAGGGTCATAAAGAAACTCAGGGCTAAAGAAGCGGGGGTTTATTTTATAATATATCCTGTATCCATGTTATTTCTCTTCTCCGTGTTGAAGATAATCCATAAGGATCTATGAATACATCCTAATACTTTCCCTTCAGTTTGACACTTGTTATGAACTTTCTCCTGTGTCAGGATGTAACTGTATCACTTACAGGAATTAGCAACAACACTCCTCCTTTCCTTTAGGTAAAACCCTGGACATGATTTGCTCATGAAGGCTGGTGTTGTCCCTAGGGAATAAAACCTCAGCCATGATAATGGGAAGAAATCTTGACAGTTCTTAGAAACCATTCCTCTTTTCTGGAGGCTTGGAACAGGGTTTCCTGACGATCAGAGTAACAGATCAACTTGGAAGAGCACCTTTATGATTTCCTTGGATTTGACAGTATTTTACAGTGATGAATTTAATGTCTGCCTGTCCTACATAGAACAAACAGTGAGAGCCAGTTAGGCAGATGCATGTGTTCTGACAATAGCATCTGTAGGACAGAGGCATATTTTTGCCAGGAAACATTCAGTACTTTAAAATATTTGATATTTTTAGGGTTTTTAGTTTTCAAGTATTTCTTAAAATTTATTCCACATGGGTGACAGATCTGAAAAAGCCACAAGATTCATGAAGATTCATTTACTTCATATGCTGTGGGCATTTTAAGGTCTTGACCATGTTGCATTCAGGAGCAGTTCCGCTCTGCTGGGAATTATCATCTATTTATTTCACTGGGAACTGAATGGAAATCCTACCAAAATTACAGCGTATTTGACCAAAAAAAGGATGTCCAGGAATGTTTCCTGCTGAATAGGTACACATGAACTCCTTTGCAGAATCAGGGTATTATATTTTGGACTCTCTGAAAATCGGTGCCAAGTTCACTGTGAACACACAAAATGTCTTGTAGTACCCCTGTTGTGGCTCAGAACTGATACCAAAGAAAGGAAAAAAAAAATATATCTCCTGCCCAAATTCTTTTTTATAATGAGTATGTGTGAGACTATGATCTCATGGAAATCTCTATTTTGTGGTCATTAGGTACTATTTACATGTCATCAAACTGGCTGTGTTACCTGCTCTGTCCCCTACAACTCACCTCCAGCAAAATCATTGCTATATCAAAGAAGGAATCTGCTTGAAACTCCTCACACCACCAGGTGTACCTTAACCTCTTGTTTACTGGTGTTTAACTCCTAAAAGATCAGCTGCAAACGAAACGAAAGTACAAACACGCAAACAACATCTTCCAAAGTAGGGCCAATGCCCTATCATTACAGATTCTGCAGTATTGTGCTGCCAGAAAAGGACTAGTTATCTGAACCAATGGGAGTACTGGGTAGTGGGAGTATGAGATTATTCCTACTGCTGTTGTTACCCCACTACCACACAGGGTGTGTTAGGTGATCTCCATATGTGTAGAAAGATAAGACCCACTCGTCTCTTTGCTAAAAGCTCACATTCCATGCCTGGCAATATTCAAAGAGTGGAAAAGGTCAGGAGAGTATTTGTCTGAATTACTGCTGTGGATTCTTCCCCAGGTTTTGCCTCAGCAGATTATGATACATCTGTTAGCAGGGTCTGGCTTGCACTCTGTGGCGAAAGGTGCAATCACACCCTGTTGTCAACCATTATGTGTGGCCATAATTTGACATCTACACTATGAATGAGTTTGATGCAGGTTCAGTGTTTAAAGATCCATGTAACACATTACTGGCTTTTACCATGGCTTTTAGGATTGCATTGTACTCCTGAGACAATACACACCAGCTGTACTGTGCCTCTCAGCCAGCTGACACCTATGCACCCTGGGGAGCCTTCAGGAGGCACAAATGCTTCTGTTTCTCCCATCTATCTCCAGGCTCCTAACAAAGGTGTAAAACTAAGGGGAAAGTCTATTGGAACTCCCTCCATAGTCAGTTGAGGAAGGTTCATCACAGTCAAGACCTTATGCATTCTTTGAGGGACCTTGTATTTATGGTGTGGCCAGCAGGACAGTGCTGCTCTGCCTGCACTCGGCACTGGAGAGGCCATACCTGAATCCTGTGTTCAGCTGGGGCTTCTCACTGTGAGAAAAACATCCTGGGATTGAAGTGTGTCCAGAGAGGGACAATGAGGCTGGTGAAGGGTCTGGAGCACAAGTCCTGTGAGGAATGGTTGAGGGAGATGGGGGTGTTTAGCCTGGGGAAGATGAGGCTCAGGGAGGACCTTATCACTCCCTACAAGTACTTGAAAGGAGGATGTAGACAGGTGGGCATGAGTCTCTTCTCACAAGATGTGATAGGTCAGGAGAAAATGGCCTCAAGTTGCAGGAGGGGAGGTTTAGATTGGATATTGGGAAAAAATACTTCATCAACTGTTGTTGAGCACTGCAACAAGTTGCCCAAGGAGGTGATGCAGCCACCATCCCTGGAGGTATTTAAAAGATGAGTAGATGTGGCACTTGGGATGTGGTTTAGTGATGGACTTGGCAGTATTGGGTTAATGACTGGACTTAATGATCTTAAAGATCTTTTCAACCTAAACAATTCTGTTCCTATTATTCTACTCATAGACTACAGAGGTAGAGTTCTGAGTGCTTAAAATTAGATGGGATGAATCTGGATATTAAAGCAGAAGTTCAAAGCAGAGTGGAGAGCTCTTGCACAAGAGGCTTACCTGAATTTTAAGATCTGTAACACAGCAGTAGCCCAATTAAGAGCCTCACTCTGCAGTGAGGGCATCTCCTCTGGTGTATAATCCTTACTAGTTTGCACTGTTCTGTTTGATTCCCTGAAGGAAAAATATCAGTCCATAGGGAGAAGACCTTACAGAGAATGGCAGCTGTCATTAGGCAATGCTCAGAATGAAAGCACAGTGAATGCTCCAAATTTCAAGGCAATAATTTATGAACTCTGAGGAGAGATATTACTAAGACTGCTTTGCTTTTGATACTTTCATGCTCAGGTAACCACATGTTGTCTTCTCATTGAAGATCACGAACACAAGGAAGTTAGATCTGAGCAGAAAAAGTGGTGAGTGTTTGACTGGTGTCACAAAGACAAAATGGCACAAACCCTTAGAACTTTTAAGCCCAGATCGGAGTTCCTGTGTTACTGCAACCTTCACATGTGATGGTGGGCAGCCTCCTTCAAAGCAGATCCACATTTATTTAGGTGTAGCAGCCATCAAGTAGGACTTACCTCATCCCAGGTTCCAGTCAGAAGTAGGTAGGCTCAAGCAGAATAAAAAACTAGATTAACAAGTTGCCTTAATTTCCTACTGGAAATGCCAAAACAAGGAGTGACATAAAACTCTGCCTCCTGCTCTGAGCATCAAGAAAATACCAGGATTACCAATGTTCCCTTCCTTCCTAGATGTAAAAAGATGTGCCATTTTTAAATAAAGACTCAAAGGGAAACCAGTCTTTGCAGTTATATTGCTATTTTGTTATAATGCTAGGTGAATCAGAGGAAAATGCATATGCACCAGAAAAAAAGGAAAAAAAAAAAAAGAAAAAAACCCCACTGACCTGAGATAGAAGGTTTTATTTCTGAATTGGCTCAAAATATTTTGAGTCAGATGAGTTTAATAATGAATTGCTTTCCAGTTACAGTGCAGAGTTACAGTTCAGGATGTTTTCTCAGTAGATGGGACACTCTTTGTTATCCTATAATGCAATGCAGATGTTTCTCTCTTTGCCCTGTGCAAGGATGATTATCTATATGGGTTTTCAGAGTTTTCACATAACCCAGACATGGAGCCTGCACTGAGCAAAATTCCAAACTACATGTCCCAGAAGGCTGTAACACGAGGGGAAAGCTCAGAAGTGACCTGAAATAGAGAATTTTGGGGTCATTTTGACACACCACAAGAAAACATTTTGATTTCAGGAATGGTGAAATATTTTGTTTTGCTTGAAAATGTCAGGCAAAATGCTGTGACTTTGCCAGAAAAACAAAGAAGTTTTTTGGGGTTTTTTTGATTTTTTTTCCCCAAAATTTCCGCCCAGAGAAAAAGTCTTGACATTTCAACTCTTTGTTCCAATGTGGGATGAAAACAAACATTGAAATGTCAAGATTTGCAGCAGGATGAATTTTGCCAAATTTTTGGTGTAATGCCTTGGCCCCAGAATTTACATCTTACTTTGAAGTATGGGTGGATGCTCAGAGGGTGGAAGGCATTTTATAAAAGAGTATCATATGTTCACAGGAACCTAGACACCTATGTGTTTCTGTTCCTGTGGTGTTTTACACCATTTAAAGATTGCAGTTAACAGGTAGTGGATGCAAATAAACTGGAAGATATCACAAATCAAAATAGAAATTCTTGTCTGTTTACTTAGTTTTCATTGCTTCTATTAGTGGGGAAACTGTCTTAGCTCTGTATCTGATTTTGGCTTGATTAATGAAAATCAGGAACAATGGGAACCTCATGTCTTGAAGTCGTTGGGAATGATGCTTGAGTGAGGAAGGAGGAAGAAAAAAAAGCCTAAGTCAACCTTGGACAGTTTGGCCCAATGCAAGCTTTGGAGATATCTCAGCAAGTATGGCAAACGTGGTAATATGCCCTGTAAGTAATTAAGGAGCATAAATCTGGACTACTGTCACAATTCACTCTGTACAAATATCCTTACAGGGATTTGGTTCTGCCAGCATTGAAAAATACATTGGTGGGAATGAGCTACAACAGGATTATGTGTGGATATTGCTTTATGGAGAACAGGCACATTGGCAGAAGTATTTATACTTTTACTGCCTTTGTGGATTCCTTAGAACACCATCCTTTACGTGGCCAAACAGAAACTGCAAACTAAAAAGATAAAGAAATACAGAAGAATTGGAAAAGGCCTTCTGCTATCTCTGGATAATCCAACCATTCCAGCAGCAGAACATCAATACCTGTTTTGGAATGCCACCCATGAACACCTAGAGGTGGTAGTACATGTCAAAGCTCCAAAGGCCAGGCTGTGTTTGGGTGCAGAAAAGCACAAGGTTGGTGTACAAAAGAGCATTTTTTTCAGTCAGCCTGGAACCCTACCTACAGGAGGCCTAAGGTAAATGTTAGTTCAGGACTCCAGGAATTGTAGCATGTACAGAGAAAATCTTCCCTGTTTCCTCTGGACATCCAGTCATCAGAAGTGGGAAGCTCTGATCAGATTATCACACTTGAAAGCCACCAGTGGACCTGTCTTTCAGGAGTTATGCTCATCCTTTCGGCCACAAGGGCTGCTGGACTTTGCACCCTTCCTGGCAGCCACTGTCCATTCCAATCCAGGCAAAGGTGGGACACTGCATGTAGTCATCTCTACAATTTGGAACTGGCCAAGAGACATGCACTTGAACCCTAAATTAAGAAATCCCTTTGTACTGTCAGATAAATAAAGTTGCTTTATGTTTCCATTTTATAAGATTCTTTGAATCAGCAGATTCACGGCCCAGTGCCTCAGACAGATGTTGAATTTTTGTTGAACAAGAAGGGAAAACTTTCACCTCCTATTCTAAATTTATGATGTTACTGGTTTAACAGATCTGAAAAGATCTGAACAACCTAATCTAGGAGTTTCTAATATGTACAATCAAAAATGATCAGAGGGATACAGACATTGCAGGCAGTCCAGAAACATGGAATGAGGTATTTTCAAAATCTCAGGTGGATATTATTCACAAATTCTTGAACAGTGAACTGCCAGAAGAGATCCCTTTGAGTGCATAGAGAACATGCAGTTATCTGAGTGATTTGTGAAGGGTATATTTCACAGTGCAATAAAGATGCTAGACAAGGTATGAGTGCTAAAAATCATGTTAAGATTGCTAGAATAATAAATAATACCTTTGTTATTTATTTCACAATCTGGGATATGGGATGAACTGAGTTAAATGCAATGCCTTTGCAGCAGGAAAAACATTTTTTTTTAAAAAAAGATTCTTGTATTCATGTAATGACCAAAATTTTGCAACGAGACACTGGTTTCCTCAAGGAATAGGTGATTTATTTCAGCTGGGCATGGAAAAAGGCCAGCATTCCTTCACCTCCACAGTACTGTGCTTTGTCGCCAAAAGATACCAGCAACTTAGACCAAAAGGTTGTTCTGGCTTCAGGTGCCTTGTAAAGAAAGAAACCAGGAGAGTTTTCTAGCTAAAAGATCATGAGCCCATTTGCACTCAAAGAAAAAGATGAAGGTGAGTGGGACTTTCAGAAACAGAGGAACCTGTCTTTTCCTCCACCTTGAGTTCATTGGGAAGCTGACCTTTTAAAGAAGGTCCCTCAACTACATCAATTTAAGAGTTTGTGGTCTGGACCACTATTTTATAAAAGCTATCTCGTTGCTCAGGAACGGTCTGAAAAACAAACTCTCTGTCAAGAGACATTCTACAAGTTTTTATTACTTTGCATGAATGCCACTCTCACTCTGGGACAAAATCATCACCTTTTCAGGCCTCTCAGGCCATGAAGAGAGAAACTGGCCACCGTGCTGATTCTGCTTTGAGTCCCACCCCTGCCCCACAGATGCCTCCAGCCTGCCTGCAGACTGCCTCCGGGGGCCGGCCGAGCCCGGTTCTATCCAGCTGGCAGAGCCAAACCTACCTGGAAGGATGCTCTCCAGCTATGCAAGAGGCCATGGCCAAAGCCTTAGCATGTGGGCAGGAGGCAAGCACAGTCTTGAGGCCACTGTTAGCGGACAGGAAAGACATGTCCAGAAAATCAAGTAAAAAACTTAAGGAATGACAGCTCTGAAGACGTTGACCCAAGGTAGGAGGACATATTCGTATGAAAGTCAAAAATGACACGTGCTACTGAGCTGGAACAGTCCTTTCCCAGTGCCTAAGAAAAATTCTTGGTGAAACATGGCTGAGCCACCACCTTGCATATGAAAAGAATCTGTCTTATATCCAAGATGTCAGTCCTTTGCCTAATAAAAAAAATGTTACCTTCCCCTTTCCCTACTGGAACACAAATGACATCCAAGGATGCAAAATTGCTTTTAATTATTTTCATATCTCATTACTAAGGCAACAATTAGAAGTCTGGATCAGACTTTACCCTTCTTTTTTCCTAAGAGCTGTCGATTCTGACTCTGAAGGAGTTTACTCTTCTGGACATCTTCTAACACTTGTTACTTCAACTCATCACAATGCTGCCTAACACCCGTCATGGTATTTTGCATCTCCCAATGAGCCTTGTGTAGCTGCAGTGCCAGCCTGCACTGCAAGGTGTAACCATCATCAGAACAAACCTGTTGCTGCGATGGCTGAGGACCCCTGGCATTGAGAGAGTTGCATTCCAAACTGATGCTGATGAAAAGCAGACAACCAATTTTCCACTAAAAACGTAAATACTGGACAATTTGATGTGAGCAGAACTAACCAGCCCAAGGGGAAAGAAAACAACAAAAGGAAGAAAAATTTTAAAAAATCCATGCAGTTCCCACTGCCTTTTTTTTTTTTTTTTTTTTTTTTAAGCTAGAATAACTGAATGTTCCCAACTTCCTCACAAGGGAAATGATTTTATGTGCTAATGTTAGAGGAGAGGTTTGGAGGCTGCCTCAGTGAATGGAGTCATGCAAGGTAGCATGGAAAAAATAAGAGAAAACAGTGGTGGAAGAACAGTGTTAATAAAACATATCTTAAAAACAGAGAACTAACAAAAGGTGTTGGGAGCTGAAGTGTTTTCAAAGGGGAACTGCTGTCCCTTTTTGCCTTGAGTCAACCACAAGGCTGTTGTGATGGAGTGGAGAGGGACAGTGGACAAGGTGCTGTATTCTGACTCAACTGGGCAGGGTTCTACTCCTGACTTAAATCCCGACACACCGTGTAACCCTAGGCAAGTTCCTCCTCTTTCCTGGCACTCATCTCTCCTCCTACTGTTTGCCTGTCTTCTCCAGTGTACCTGTGACCTCTGGGACAGGAAAGAAGACAATGTTCCAAAGTTGAGAACATTCTGGGAGTGTCTTGCTTGAGCAGAAGTCCTCTGAGCAGCCAGAAGCCTTACTGGTGAAAACGCTCCTGTCTCCCTGGCCTCAACAATATTTTGCCAGGAAGCAGCTGAGCTCCTGGCAGCTCTGACACTCCAGGCATCCTCAGTGGCACCAGGAAATGGCTTTGAAGTGGGGTTTTTTCCTGAATGGCAGGGATTCCCCACATTTTCCCAATCCAAGATCCAAGACAGTAGCCCTGGAATTCCCAGAATTCAGAGCAGTTGGCTGATTTTATTCCTCCTTTTTCTTGGTCTTTTTTTTTTTTTTCTTCAGAAAACAGTCAGGGAAAAGTCTTTCCATTCCTCCTGTCCTACCCTCCAAAAAAAAAAAAAAAAAAAAAAAAAAAAAATCTAACAGTAGACTCTACTACATGCAAAATTATGTCTGCTGTTTTCCTACAAAACTAAAGAAGGAACCTATTTTTTAATACATTGTAATTGATCAGGAAGTCATTCCTGCTAAGAGATGTGGTACAGAATGCTTTTGTCCCTCCTTAACCCCCCAGATATGAGCAAAGGAACACCAGAGTCTGGGTCAGACCACAAGTTCAGCTGTGTTGGCATCCATAACTAGCAGATTTCAAGGGACATTAAGGACACCACAAACAGGTTTAGAACCTTCCTCAGTGCACCCTTCCTGACTCCAGTCCTCTGTGGCTCTTGCTGAATCAGAGGTGTGTTTCAGAAAAAGTATTTTCTTCCTAAAATCTTTCTAGTAAGGGTTTGAAGCCAGGTAAGCAACCTGTGGAGTGAAGCTGGCTTAGCTAAGCATAGTGAAGAAATATCTATTTTCATTAGTGCTGAACAACCTGGCTTCACTTTAAAGGCTGACTGTAGGATTCTAGACTCCATTTATTGTCTATAGAGATAGATATGTACCCTCAGGGAGCAATTCATCTCATCTTGGGCTATGTGTCTCAGACACAGGTGAAAGGCTGAAGACACCCATTTCTGTCCCCACATTTCACCTCTTCCCTGCTCCCTGGAAAGGCAGTCTCATGTGACTAGCTCAGCTTTAGAAAACTAAATTTTAGATATTCATGCTGAGGTGAATTTCCCCTACAAGTACCAACTATCTGTGACAGACATCACAGGTTCACAGGTAACAACACAGAACAAGAATGTACGATGTTTTTACAACTGTGCTGTTACTCCCCTGGCTGATGGAAAAGATATCTGTGGAAAACAAGTGGTGTAGTCAACAATCTCAAGATGCAGCCCAGGAAATCCCTGAACTACCAGCTGTGGTATCTGAGAGGAGATCCCAAGGAACAGATCACTCAGATAGACTTTCTCACTCTCTTTTCCTTCCACTCTCTGAGACAGGATGCAGGATCAGGGATTGAAGGTTGTTTGAAGGTCTGACTCTGTGATAGTTACCTTTTTATTTCTTCTTATAATAGCTCACCTAGAAGCTAATGGGATATAAATATGTCTTAATAATGATAGCCATGGAGAAGCAGAAATGTTCACCCATGTGAGAAAAGTCCCATTGGAGTCCTCACCACTATCAGACACTGAAGACAGGGAATTAAGTAGAATAAAGTGTCTCAATCCCCACTTCAGCATTTAAATCACTTCATCATCCTATTTTCACCACAGGGAAGGAAATAGAGACTTTCTGACTTCTCTGCTCTTAGCCACCATGGGTCCTACATCTCTTAGGTCAATAAAGGTCGCACCATGCTAGGAGTACTGCACATGGGAGTCTTCACAGTGCAGGTGTGTCCAGCAGCAGCTGATACATGGATTGCATCTTAATACCTTAATAACATCTTGAATAACCAGCTCTTGGTTCAAAGAGGTTCAGCCATGCATACAGCATAATACACTGCTTTTCTCCCTCTCTCCTGCTTCACTGTATCGAAATGCTGTGTTCTCTTAGGAGTCCAGTTTTTGGAAGGCAGCTGGTCAGTGACACAGGAGAAAAGCTCTGAATGTTTAATAAATTAAAAAGACTTAATGAAACAGAAATATTCATAACAAAGAAAACTTATTTTCTGCATTTAAATCCTCCCAAATAATGAGTTTTTCATGACACTCTAGAGATGGGGTTTGGAACTTTCAGAGCCAGCAACAAGAGGATTATGTACCATGGTCCAAAATCAACTAGAGGCTTTATCTCAGAATGATCTCCTCTCCCTTCTCCTCAGCAGCTGCTTAAACTACTTCTGCACTGCTTAGAAAGACTCAGTCCTTGAGATGGACCTCAAATTCCTTTTGGACCCTCCCCCCTCTCTCCACTGCCAACTAAGCCTTCACTTCATAAGCACACAGACCTTAATTTGATTTCCACCCCTTGGATTTGCATCTTTGATGTAATTCTGTTAACGTCAAAGACTTTATAGCAAGGACTCATCTGGGATCTTTTGTACAGTTGTTGTGTTCCAGCTGGAGGAATTCACATTCTTTCACCACACCCAAATCTGCCCTGGGTTATCAATACTCTGATAAGGAATCCAAATGACTTTAAACTGGTTAAGGAATTTATATACCCAAATTTTCTTCCTTCATTTTCTCTGGGCTCCCTCCCCTTTGATTTTTTACTTTTCAGCCATGACATTCCTGCTGATTCCTAGATCTCTGGATTCCTACCTCCTCCTTCTGTTGTTACTAACACACAGCTCTGTCTGGAGCCAGATTTAATTAGACCACAAGAAAAATGAACCACAATGAAGTTACATCAAGGGTGTGATTTCAAGACACACGAGCACAAGAGCCAGGAAACACAGAAGACTAAAAAAAACCAAAACAAAACAGAAAAGAAGAGGAAAAATTTACAACAAGCTTTGTCCCAACCCTGTAGTGTCCCACCTCTAGCACAGCTATTATGTTCAAACACAGTTTACACAATAAGCAGTTGATGAAGAAAAGCCTTGGAAGGAGAAGGAAAGGCCTGGAGAGGATCTGCCGGAACACTTTGGCCCTATAGTTTTATTGTGTGTGGGTTTGATGCTGTGCCAAGCTTTATGACACTTACATCAGGGTTGGTCTCTGCAGTGATGCACCACTGAAGCTAAATCACCTACCCATCACGGAATTTACAGTGATTTCACTGTGCTTTGGTTGAGAACATGTTATCACTACCTTCCCTTTTTTATTACCCCAAATGCCTTTCCAGCTCACAGCATACAGTGCTCCAGGAATTTCTTTGCTGCCATGATTGTACGTCATTGTGTAAATTCAGCAATGAATACAATAGAGACCTGGTCTATCCCAAGGCCTCCAGGCACTGATGTAATAGGAATAATAAAGCATAATCATAAGGAAGAAAATGGCATGTAACTCTGCTGCATGGAGCATGGAAATGGATGTGGGTGACTGAGGCTGACGTAATTCGCTCCTGCCAAATGGAGGCAAAGGGCCCAGAAAAAGACTTCTCCTGCACAGCACCAGCAGAGCTATGCCAGTTTCAATAAAACCCTTCTTTGGTGGAGGGAATCATCCTAGTTATTGTAACATGGTAGAGTTTGAAGCTGCGCCTCCTTAGGTTAGGGGTTTAGTTTTTCCCTTCCATTGATTACTTGTAAAAAATATTTTATTTTACATAAAGGAAAATAAATAAAGAAAAGCTCACTGTCTGATAACTTGTATGCTGGGTAACACATTAATAGAGATCTGTTCCTAGATTCTTTTCTAGAACATTTCTCCCCTTGTCGTCCCTCAGCTTCCCCCTTCATGAATTAAAATATGGTAGAAAAGCTTACAAGCTCCGCACCTCTGTTGGGAATTCTAAGCTTAAAGGATGTAGTTGGTTTGGAATAGTAAATACTCAAGTGTTCAGTTAGAAATTGTGCTGTGCAAAATGCAGAGCACTAGTTAACTTTCTATTGATTTATAATGGAGCTTTTCACTTTGGTTCTCAGATTGAATTGGATCTCTGTGCCTGTGAATTACTCCACTGAGAGCTGGAACACGCAGTCATTGATCATGTCTCATTTCATCTAGGGTTTCTCCCACTTGGGAAAGTGCTGTTAACCCAAACCTCAGGCTCATAGTTTCCCAGGACAAGCAGTTCTATAGCTGGAAGAACATTTGGTTGGAGGTTCAGCATTGTGATTCGGTGAGATGAAAACTGGAGATAGGGAACTTCTCTCTGTAATGAACTTTTTAGTGGACTTTTCTGGTTAATTATATCCCAGGTGATTTAAATGGCAGGCTGATTAAAACCAGAGGGGAACAGGGAGGTGAGGGAGGTGAGCCTAGGCAACTGGGGAATCTATAAAAGCAGGCAAAGTTAGAAAGCAAGCCTTCCTTTCAGCTGGGCTCATCTGGCAGCTGGCTGAAGTTAGCGGGAGATGAGAGAAACTTTGTTAGTGGTGTACACCACCTACTTTTAGATACAGCTCAGTGGGGAACTTTCTTTGTTGGGTATGGGAGGGGTTTGGCTTCAGCTAGTCCTCTCACAGATGGAGTCAGGCTCTTCAAAGAACAAATTTAGTCTCCATATTATCTACCCTTCGGCGTTTCTGAATGGCTCACTGGTGTACTTAGTTGAATAGAGAACAGTTATCAAGTCAACCACAGGATTTTGCAAACCACCTTAGCATCGTTGTAGGTATCTCTGTTGAACACACCTACTCTCTCTTTAGGTATAAGGGAGGAAAATGCTAAAAACAAATAAGTGAACTCCCGTGGCTCTTCTTGCTGTCCTGTGCAGCAAATCCAGGAAAAACCATTGAATCACATAATGGTTTGGGTTGGAAGGGACCTTAAAGATCATCTAGTTCCAACCCCCCTGCCACTGAAGCTGAGCAATATGCTACTAATATGCCTCCTCTCATGTTTTGAAAGACAGAGACTGGAAAAAGATGGCAATATGATCTGATCTGGAAGATCTGTTTGTGAGGAGAAACTGAAAAAAAAAGTGGGAAATTGAATGTGCTGCTTGTTCCTTGACTCTGTTGACAGATGTACACACACAAGCAGCTTTTACAGCAATCAGGAGTAAGTGATGAGTTTTCTGCCATTAGATATTTTTTGCCAAGCACAACAAGCTTTTGAGAAAGCATGAATCTTTCAGCAAGTAACAGAAACATTTACAGTTAGGAATATGCATTGGGGAAAAATGAGATATTATGGAAGAGATGACCTCCGAGATAAATCACACTTAGAATCAAGGAAGCAAGTTGCTTTTTCTGCTTCTTTCCCTGACCTCCTGGAGGGTTCTGCAAAAGACTTTTTCCTTCTGAACTTGTTTCTGAACTTGTGTCTGAACTTACAGTGGAAGGACCTTCTCTGTGTGTCCAGTGCTCACAGCAAGTGACCTTTTGATTTTCACTGATTTAGTCTCTGAAAGCTCCCCAAAGTAAAAGACAACCCTTTTATTCTCCCTTTTCCGTTGGACTGGAAATAAATTTCTCTCCTAGATAACTTGTGGGTGTCTTCCACTGAAGCTTCTATTCTGGCTACTGACTCTTCTGTCTCCTTCAGTACAAACAAGACTATCCCTATCCTCAGAGAAAGTAAAAGGCCTAAAGACCTGGGAAAACCACACAGTTTCAGGAGCAGAAGAAATTTGAGGAGGAAGGGTCCCTGAAATCTCTTACACTTCTCCAGGAGCGTACCCCACACACCGTGTGAGCTGCTTGCTGTGCTCCAGCTGAAGGCTGGCAGAAGAGGAGGCAGGAAGCAGATCACTGGGAACTTCCACTCCTTGAGCCTCCTGGTGCCACTACTCATGGACCTCTCTCCCTGCACACCTTGCATCTAGCAGGAGAGCCAGTTTGTCAGATCCAAATCTTGATGGGTTAGCCACTGAGATACCCAGGTTTCTGTGCACCTCTGGGAGACACCAGATTATTACCTACTGGGGTAAATGCTTTTTCTGTTCTGCTGCCCTAAGCAGTTGCCTTCCTGCAGAGAAAATTTGTCTGGGCTGAGGAGAAATTCCAGAAGCAACAGTGGGCAGATAAAACTAAGAAGATTTCAAGAGTGGTGGTGCCAAAACCTGGGCTCTAAAGACGTGTCAGCAACAAGGATTAAGGACACAACTGAGCCTGTGGACTTACTGATCGGCAAAAGGCCCAGGAAAAGAAAGATCAGTCTCAGGCTTATTGGCCTAATGTGTGTCCCTGTGCTCCTATCATGAGTAGTCCAAGCAGTGTGCTGCTGCTCTGTGTGGCAGGAGATGGGCAGAGCCCTTGGAACAGCCTGCAAGGGGCACGGAGCAGCCAAGTCAAGCACTGTGACAATAACCCAGCAATGGCAGAACAGGCCTGCATTTGCAGGCTGACTCTCCTGCTGCTTCTGGAAACGGTGCCTCAGCAGAAGCAGCTGGGAGAGGTTCTATAAATGAGGGATTGGGCTGGTTTCCGTTTCCCATACTACACATTTTTGGTGGCCTTAAAATACCTTTTGAAAGTGCAGGATACGGGTGTACAGTCAGAACATTTTTCTACTTCTGGAAATGTTGTTCCTGCACTGAGCTGCCCTCATTCTCCACTCTCTTCTCCCCTCTGAGATGGAAATGCACGAGTAAGCGTATGTATTATTTGCAAACTTGCACAGAGGCCAGATCTTCTCATGGTTGAATTACTAGCCAGCCACTCATCCTGCCTCAAAGAAATGCTTTCTCTCGTGAAACTTTCCAAGTTGGTTTAATCCACCTTGGGTGGCAAACTCCATGATCTCTTTGCCTGCTGGCACACACTTTGCATTCACCAGAGCTTAAATTAGCTCTGTGTAATTCCAGCAATGTCTCAGTCTGTGGAAAGGCTTCTCCAGCTGAATGCTCTCCTCCCTCTACCTGGGTAGTCTCATAAGTTCACGGGCTGAGAAGCAAAGGGCCAAGAAGGAAAGAGGGAATGAGGCAGTTGTTTGGAAATATCAGCATATCCTCTCTCCAAGGCGGGAGACTGAGCAGTTTGAATAGGAGATGCCTCAACAGCCATTTCACAGGAGGCCATCACAGCTGGGGGTTCTTGGCAGGATCAAATGGATCTCTGCTCTTTCCTTCTAGACAGGAGTGTCTCTACTTTTCTGTGTTCCCCCCTTTCTCCAAAGTGTCACCTACAATTATAGCCTTGTTCTGGGATGGTTTGCAGCAATATCCTATTTTCCATCTGTAGGGACAGGGATACTCTTGTGACAGGATTCACCAGAGGGTGCTGTTACACATAGCCTTCTACATTTTTTCCTAGCCTGGAATGATAATGTAGCCTTTTAAGGGGACACTGAAATGCTGCCAGTTTTAATATGTCAGCTCCTTTTCTGAGTGGGAAGCTGCAAAAAGTAACAGGTTTTTTCTCTTCTTCCTCTCTGTTTCTTTGAGGGGTTTAATTTTGGGGGGGTTTATGTGGTTTTGGCTTTTTTTTCCTTCTTCTTTTCTCCAGCTGTCAACAGGAAATTATTCTTGTTGCAGTTTTCCTCCTGGTAAGAAGGAGTTGACTGACTGCTTCTGTTCTGCTGGGCAAGCATAATTAATTGGTTTTACACTCCTGACCTGCCTGCCACGGGCTGGGTTTCTCCTGTGGTAGAAAGCATCTACATTTGCTATGGCTCCATAGAAAGAAGGATGCCCCAGTTTCCCTTCACCACCACCATGAAGACCTCTGAAGCCTTACTGGAGCCCAGAGGACCAGGTTCATTCCTGTCTGGAGGGAGTTAGGGACAGGCTACAAGAACTGTCCTTTCTGCAGTATAGGGACAAGCAGTCCGAAGCAGGACAGATTTATCAGTTCTGCCCTCCCTGAGAAGAGGATGGCAAGGATCAGACCAAGGGCCTGCTGCTCCTGGGCACTTTGACAGCCACAGAACATGTTGCAAACAGCTTTCAGGCTTGCAACAGAGACCTGTTTGTTTCCCCTGTTTAATTTGGGAACCATGCATCCAAGCAAACTTTGTACGTCTCCATGTATAAGCCTATACTACAGCCTATTGATTTCCTTCACCCTTGGCAAGCATACCACAGAGGATTTTGGCTTTGCCTGTAATCTATTGAGTGGATGAGAGTAGAAATTTAAACGAGAGCTTAACTTGCTGACTGTCTGCACTGCCCACATGATGGCTGCTCCTTTGGCTCCGGTCTGGAGCTGTCTGTTTGGATGAGAAGGCTTGGGTACAGGGCAGGAAGGGCTGGTTCCCATCTGTGCTCTGCCCCTGCAGACACTGCAGATGAAACTGGTTCCAGGGACTTGGCTCTGCAAACCGGATCCAGAACATGAGCTCGTCCCTGAGAGGCTGCTCAGGTACAGGCTCTGTTATTTTTGACATATGTCTGGTTTTAATCTTGAAGCAAGGCCTGGATGCAGTCTCCTGGCTCATCAACAGTATGCTGTGTGTTGCCTTGTGGTCCAAGCACAGGATACTGAATCCATTTCTTCCTCTCCCTGTGCAAGAAGCAGCCAGAGGAAATATGAGTTTATGGTGAGAAGCTAACATCTTATTTCTGGGGTGGTCTTTTTATCACCATATGGTGTTAGTGGGAGCAGTGACCACCCATGCAGTAGAAGGTTTGGTGATCCAGTTTGCAGCTTCTGCAGAGAGTGATTTTTTGATCTCACAACTTTGCTTGCAATGTGGTTTTCTCTAAGATTTTCAAGTCAGAAGTTCTGTGAGTCATCTTGGATTTTCCTGCCCTAAAACTAACTGTAATGAATGAACATATACCCAAATAATACATTTGCATAAAGGTAAGAAGGCTTCTCCTAGTGAGCAAATATGAAGGCACCAGTAAATTCCAGTTCATGACCACTTTGCTAATCAGAATAGCTTTTTCCAAATTACTTTATAGTTTGAAAGCCAACATGGCCCTGAGCCATTGGTAATAGAAGGTAAGAAATAACCTTAGTAGTGGTGGGATGTGTATCAGTTTCTATGTGATTTTATTTATGTCTTAAAAACACAATGAGACTAAAGGCAAGATTCCCAATAAGAATCCCATCAGATACCTTTCTAGCTTATTCCAGCTGGGAAGTGATGCTCTCTTTCAGTATTGACATATATTCTCTTCTCCACTTTGATTTGCCTCCAGAAATAATCCTGAGTTAATCCTTTCTGTATTCGTGAATTTGAAATAATCTTTCTATTTGTGCCAAGTGTTTACAAGAAATGCAAACTTCTCCATCGATTGCACAGTGCTTAGGGTCACTGGAACAGTTGCCAGGATGTTGGCTTGATTTTACTGAATGGAGAACTAGTGCTCCAGCAGTCAGTGCTTGAGGACCTGAATCACCCCTGCCAGAGAGAGGTGGGGAAGGAGAGTGTTTTCCTCTTCCATGTGATTCATCATGTGATGCTCTCAGGCACTGAAGTGAAATCCTGACAATAACACATCCATCCAGGAAATGGGTTAGAAAACGCCCATTTCATTGCTTTCAGTGAAATTTGTTAAATCCCCATTTGCCTACACTCTGACCCTGTAAATGTGTTTAGGAAGTTGGGGAATTATATTCTTGAAGGGATTCGAGTGTTTTATTTTAACAATATTGAAGTAAGCACCTTTGTCTATAACCTCCTAAGGAGTTTGAAAGGTTTCATTCAGTGATGCTTATTGAGTGCTACACAGACAATTGAACTGGCCTCAGAGAGGCAATATATCTTAATTTGTCCCATTGATACCCACGTGGGATAGGGAGAAACACAAGTAAAACCTGGATGCTCCAACTGTCTGGGGGGGAGAAGTGAGCTTTCCAGAAGTTCTCCTTGAGATGTGGCAATGATTAAATTTGCTGCCCCTAAGAACTGCCTTAATGGAGGGCCTAAAGCTGGCATCAGGTCTAATAATTTCTGGCTTGAGAAGTCAGAATAGTCAGCATGGATTTACCATACACAAACCAGCTTCAACCAACCTAATTGCTCTTTGTGACGAAATGATTATGTGAACAAGGGGAGAGCAGTGGATGCAGTATTGATTTATTAAGGCTTTGGAGACAGTCTGTCACAGCATTCATGTTTTGAAGCTCGTGAAATATGAGCTAGTTGGTCAAGCTGTTGGGATAAAAAAAAATATCTGGAGTGCTGAGTTTAAAGAACATTCAATGACTTGGTATCATCCAATTTTGGCTGGTAACTAAAGGAACATTCATGGAATCTTTACTGTGGTCAATATTTTCATCTGGATGATAATACAGAGTGTATCCCCATCATTTTTGCAGATGATACTGATTAAGGGGGAATGGTTGATGTTTCATATCAGACAACTTTTGGGTAAGAGGGAGAAATTTGAGGGCTGAACTGACAGAAACCTTACAAGACTAAGGAAGGAGAAGTACCCATAAAACAGAGTAATCCCACACATTGATATTATCTGGAAAGCAACTGGCTGAGCAGCAGCCTCCCCCAAAAGGACTTTGGGGGTTAGGATGTGTGCTAGGTTGCAGATGTGCCTAGCAGTGCACTGTCACTGCAAATAAGGCCAATTGTCTGCTCAGCTGCATTAGAAAGAAGGTGGCCAGAAGCTTGAAGGAAGCTGGGGATATCTATGCATTGCTACAAGGCTGTAGCAGGCTGCAGTACTTTGCTCTTCATCATTCTCTGCTTCAGCCCACCTTATATGCTCAGTCTTCTATCACCTGATACCAATATCACTTTGTTCATCTAGGGAATTAAGGCAGAAAGATCAAAGCTCCCTTGGGTACCACTCTGTAGGTTCCAGTTACACCCATGGTTGAAGTGGAGACATATTTACACCTTGATTTGCTTCTGGGAGTTCCCTCCTCTTCCTCTTCACTCCTCCCCCACACCTCCAAGCTTGCAGTCAACCTCAGCTGAATATCAAAAGAGATCAGAAATGTGAGACAGCTGTCCAGATGCTCAGAGAAATGACCTGAGAAGAAAGAGTCAGGTGATGCATCCCAGGAAATGGATCCTGTCCTAAGCGGAAAATGCATTCATCATTCAGATAACTTCTGCCACAGAAAAGCCATCTGGATAAACAAGGACAGAATTACACAACCATTGTGCAGATCCTCATTCCTTCCTGGCCAGTTGTAAAAAGGCAGATGTGTAACACAGGGTTTTGTCTGCAGGTAGAGAGAGAAGAAGACCATGAGGGAAGGCTGGGATTTCAGAGGCCAGTAGCAAAAAGAGAGTGTTTTGCTTCCTTCATCAGATCCTTTGAATCCTTCACAAGACTTGTAACTGGAAGTTGGTCAGTGGAGGACTCAGACCAACACAGTTATGTTGCCAGGAGACATAAAACAAAGAGGAAAGGGGAAATGGGATTCTCAGAAGTCCATTTGTGGACTTACACTTTCTCCAGCTTTGTCGCTGCTAAACAAGCCAACATGAGGTACCACTGCAGGACCCACCTCCTAACTACAGCTCAACCCTGCTGCTGCTCAGCTAAAATTCCAGCAGGTCAAAAGAGCTGCTTTTGACCTGCTGGAATTATTGGCTGATCATCTTGCATTACCTCTCGTCACACAGCAGCCCTGTGCCCCCACATCTTCCGTGGCTACCCCTTAACCTGCACCCCAGCCCTCCAGCAGGAGATCCTTCATGTCCTCTCTCTCTCATGGGGAAGGAAGTACTCTGAGGTGTTTGTTGGCTCAAGCAAGCAAAGGAAGAATTTAATGGAAGAGTGAGAAACTGAAGTTCAGTAGAAATAATTGAAGCATTGTGATGATTTTCCACAAAGCCAGCATGGAGGAGGAATAAATTCTCACTTAAGATTCACAGGCTGACTAGAGTCTGCATTTTCTGCTGTGTTCCCATTTATAACTTCAAGTAATAGGAGAAACATCAACCAAAGAAAGCCAAAAGTTACCCGTCTCCAGGGGAGGAGCAGACCTCTGAGGAAAAGTCATGTTCAGTACTGATTTCTCAGTTTGGAAAGGATCAGCACTGACATCTGACTGACATCCTCAAAAAGTGTTCAAATCCTATACACCCCGAAAGTCAAGTAAGGCCCAAATACTGAATATCACACCCTATTGCTCAAGAGGGAAGGCTGTAGGACAGGCTAAGAAGTCACAGCAAGCCATATGAATCCACAGATTGGCCCTCATAAATAGTGGAGTATTGTCCGGAAGAAAGGCTGTTATGAGAACAGGCTTGGAAGCTGGCTAGAATATGGCAAATCTATCGAGCAGCTGAGATAACAAGAACACACGCAGGAGAGTTAAGGGCAGAAGGAAATGGGTGTACAGTGTGTGTCATAAATTACAAAAAGAGAGTAAGCAGGGTGTGCATGGGAGACTGAATGCCATGAGCAAAGGTCAAAACCAGACAGTAAAATGAAGAGGTACATGTGTGATGCAGCAGAAGCTGTAACTTAACCAGCTTATGGGAAAATCCACAAAGAGATGGGAAAGGAAATATTTTTTTATTTACTTTTTTCCCCCCCTTTGCCAAATACTGCGGGTCATTAGCTGGGACAAGCTTTGTGGATAACAGAAAGGACTCTCCAGAGACCGAGTTCTTACATCCCTGCTCTGAGTCTGCCAGCTAAAGCTGAGGCATCTACAGAAATCATCATTCCCTATAGGACAGGCCTGGGATGCCTGACTACAGTGCCTGCTTCTGTGAGAGTGGGTTGTTATAAAAATGAAGGCAGCAGGGTGCAAGTGAGATGAGATACTGGGGCTGGCCTAAGTGATCCATACATTCCCTTCCAGCATAAAAGGAGATGCTCCAGGTTACCCCATACTCTTAATTTCCTCCCACTTCCCTCTGGAGAGCTGAGCATTTCTGGAAAGAGATTTAAAGTCCTGCTCTTGGCTTCTCTAAGTTCACACTGCAAAAGCTGGGGGTCTTGACTCAGGAATGTCACTCCTGTGTCAGTGTCATCCCTGCAGGTTCCTCATGCTCTGTCTAGTGGAAGAGCTGTGCTGTATTTAGAGCAGTATCTTACACCGCAGAAGATGTAGGCTATGGTCTTTATTTTTACAATCCAAATTCTGTGTCCTGTGACATAGTTCCTCATCAATAAACATAAAAATCAATAAGTGAAAAATATCCCCTTAAACATCTGGAGAAGAGGTACAGCGAGTATTATGGATGCTCCAATTGAACTGTGGAAGCCACGGAGTACTTCAGCTGTGAAATATTGCCGTGTTCACACACAAAATATATTCATACAATGTTACTTGCACAGGGGATGTGAGAATCAGCCTTTCTGTAGTTGAGTAAACCTCAGGATTCTGGTATTCCCTGACTGAAGGTCTGGCATTTAAAAGTGTATATCCATATTTTATGAAGAAAAGCCAGAGTTACGTTCCCAGTCTTCCTGGCAGAAGAAATAAAGTTGTGAACAATGATTGTATATGACTGCTCCTCAAACTGGAAAGCAAATAAGAAGGAGCTTAAAATCTTTTTTTTTCCCCTTAAACACTTTGTCCCTCAATTTACTGTGTTGGTGGCTTTCATACTCTATGGGCTTTGTGCTTTTCCAAAGTTATTTCCCTGAAGCACTATCTCTGTTTCAGAACTGCAAACAACGGGAAAAAACCAGCATGTTTTCAGTAGGCACTGTGATGAATGTAGCTGCTGGATGAATCTAGCCCACTCCCCTCCTCACTGCCACCCTGCTCGATGTATTTAAAATCTCCAAAGATCTTCCTTTAAGATACCAGGGCTTCCCATTGTGCTGGCTTTTATTGGATTTCAGGTGCCATTCAGTCAGCCCCCTCAGCTGCTTAAATTCTTGACATGCTAGGATCATATTTCACTTGATCTGGCACTGAACCATGTTCGCTATCTCACCCCAAAATTAATTAAACCATAAATTTTCAGAATAAACATGCAGCATCCACTATCACTGAAACAGTCTGGGCTTTGTTGAGCAAACTGCTACAAGAACAAAGCTGCCTCTCTCTCTTTCTTCCCACCCTGCACTTCTCTTCTCTTGATGTGTATCAGCAAATACAGTAAATACAGCACTCTCCCTCCCTCTTACAGAGAGATAATTCTTGTTCTGCCGTTGTCACCATTTCATAGACTTGGGAGAAACTGCAACAGCTCACAGGGTGAGATCTTACAGGAGAGCAATAACTCTACTAAGAAGAGGAGTTGTTCTCCAAAATGAATCCATATATTTTCCTTTTTTCAGGCAGTCCTTGGAAATGTTACTTTGATTTGCCCCTAACCTCAGTTTCCCATCTCTATAGTGAACTTTTCTCTCTGACACTGGTGCTGGGCAGTTAAAATTCACTAATGAAGCAGAGATTATTAACTAATTCACCCAAAGAGATTATTTAGGTATGCACAAAATTGTTAGTGATAACGTTGTAGCTGTGTCAGAACTAAGAATCTCTACCTCTGAATCCTCCCTATCCTATAACTGTGAAGTTGAACTATTATAACAATTTTTGAAGGTAACAATTGCCATTACAAAACACATACTACTCAAAACTACCAGTCAGAAAATAACTAAAACAGGGATTTCCGTTTCCTATTCTGAAGTTTTAACTAGTCTGGAGGCTTCAGAATCTCTCTCAGATCTGAAGAAAGCCTTATCCCTGAAACCTGTTTAATTTTTTTTCTGGATAGCCTGACCATTTCAGGCAGGGTTTAGGACCAAGACCTCTGCCACTTCACCAACATGACTCAGACAAGACCTTTACCCTTATCCCCAGATCTTCTAATCCTGTCAGAGCCCATGAAGAATACCTGATGGCTGCTTGGGTGGGAGACCTAGGCAGCATTGCCTGGTTGCTATAGGCAATGTAACCAAAGGTGGCATTTTTATTCCTTGAATCAACTGTCAGCCAACACCCTTGCCTGGTATTCAAGGCTGTTGTGGGTTGATAGATATAAATCTGAGCTCCTGACCAGCTCTGGTCTTTAGAAATTCTCTGGTAATTTGATTGCAGCTCTGGTGCAAATGCCAGTGTCCTGGCTCTGCTCCAGCTCTGCTGATTTACACTCCTCTGACTGAAACTCTCGGTTCTGTTCCAGTAGGATGCTGTGCTCTTCTTCAATTCTTCAGCTTCTGTCTAGAGCAGATAAACATTGTTTCTCTCTAGCGAAAATAAAGTGAGTCTTGCATTCATTCTAGGGTGTTTTTGATGAATGGTGCCACGGAAATGTGAATGTGGTGGTTGTTCCTGCTGGGTCCACACTTCTTCCATGCCAGGCAAAATCTGAACCCCTGTGCTGCAGAATCTTGACTGTGGACTGAGATCCCCAGGTTATGGAGCCTGAGGTGTAGATGTGCTGCTGCCAGGGTGCTCCAGTCAGCCAACGGGCTGCAGTGCAGAGCCAGGTGTTGAGATCAAAGTGGCGTCTGACGCGCTACCATAGGGTTATCATCTGCAGGCTTGGTTCTGCTCCATCCTGAGGTTTGCCTGCAGAGTCTCCCAGCTCTGGTAGCAAATGAGGAACGTGATGCCTCTCTGAAAAGCACAGGATAGATCTCCTCTCTAAAGAAGCTTTCTTTCTGTTTCTGTTCTCAAGCTGGGACCTAAAAAATAAGACCAGAGGGAAGGGAATGCAGAAGAGTTTTTACACATTATTCCTTGAAACTTTGGAAATAGTGATTAATGTAAAGTCTGGGTTTTCCTTGAAGGATCCTAGAGTCTGTTGTCTACTGCCTTTTTTTTTTCACCTGTTGCCATGGACAGACTGGTGAATAACTGAGCACTGTGAAACAAGAGAGCAGACCCTTGGTTCCTAAGGCATCAATCAGCCCTAGTTCAGACAAGAGCATTTCCCTTCACTTCAGTTTTCCCTACCTGCAGCATCTCCTGCCAGGATGTCCCGCTGCCTGCTGGAATTAATGTGGCTTAAATATCCCTCAGGATTCTCCTTGAGGTCAGGAACTCAGCCTCTGGATCATCTTCAGTTCTCTTTTCAAGCCCCTGAAACTGGATGTTGCCAAGTGAATTTTGCTTGCCCATCCCATTCTTCATATTTTCCAAAGTCACCTCTCACTGGCAAGGAAAGACTTGGCAAGGAGAGAGAGAGGGGAGAGTCCAGGCCTGGATTGCCTCTTTCCCTCTGTAATTTCCGTCTCTGCCTGTCATCCCTGAGATCATTTTCTCAGTGCACTGTGCTGTGCTATATCCCAAGCTGTTGGCACTCCCCAGGCCAGTGTGTTGAACTGTCCTCAAGTTTTTCTTGCTCTTCATAAACAATGATTTTTTATTTATTTGTTTCAAGAATTTTTCATTTTTTAGGGAGGAACACTTAAAACCAAGGAACTCTTCCTCTATATTGTTTTTCCTCTTTAAATTTTTTTTCACCTGAACCTGCTTTGCTTGTACTGCTTTCTGTCCTATTCTCATCCCAAACTCAGAACTATCTCCCAAGGAGACACATCCCAGACCAAACTGTATTGCATTTCCCTGCTTTCCACTGCCAATAAATTTGCCTATATATCTCACAAAGATTCCCAGGAAGATGGCCCTCAAGAAAATAACTTTTAACTTACATTTCTCCTCACTGCAATACGCTCCAGCTCTTGCAGATCTGGAACTCTCTGGTGAGCATGGGAGGTTTTTTCCATCCTCATTCACGAGGATTTTTACTGCTTCCTTCCTTTCCTCATCATATTGTGCCCAGTGAGTTTTAAAGGCAGATCAATATCTCATTGTCAGAAAAACACTTGGCTTGTACTTGACATTTTCCATATTTGTGCTGTTAATCAGGTTATTCCTAGTCTGACTGAAGCCTTCTTTGGGGTCCTCCAAGTCATGTTTGCTTTGTCTTGTGCCTTGTTTTACCAGGCTGCAAATAAGAGACATCCAGGACATCTTGTCCTTATGCATCCACCCTACCACCCACCATGGCCCTTTCCAAATGAAGACCTTAACCTTCTCCAGTGGTGTCCAGTAAAAAGGTCTCAGGTATCAGCAAAAATCTGTATAGGAAAAAAGTTCAGCATTAGATGAACCCTCCAGGCTAATTAACCTCCTGTTGAGATGCATACAGGACAACTGGATGGGGTGGGTAATGAGTGTATCCTGCAAGAGGCTGTGGCTTGGGCCAGTTCTCTCTATGGGGCTATCTTGTGTGCCTGAACACTCCTTTTTGAGGATTCTGTCCAGCTACTGGCCAGGCTTCCTCCTAGGAAGTGTTGCTCTTTCTTCTCTCATTCACAGAGCACTCTGTAATCATGCATCACCCCTTCCCAGACTTATACCACAGAGCTGTGTATCATTGACCAGATGTGGTCTTAATATGACTCTTCTACCCTCAAACTGCTGAAATACTTAGGCTGGCACTAATTCAACAGGTTGTTTCTAGCATAGTAGGATGAACAGCTGATCTTAAGACAGCCAGTTCCTTTGAACAAGAAATTAAAGTGTTACTACATTTTGCATTTCCCTGGAGACACAGGGGAAATGATAGAGTTTCTCTGCTGATTCATCAGCAGATGAATACAGTTTTGGGTGTTATGTTTATTTTCCCAAAGTGTTTTTTTTCTTTCCCAGACTCTCCCAGGTCCCAAGGTCGGAGCTGATGTCTGCACTCCAAGCGCATCCTGTTTGTCATAGAATCATTTAATTGCCATTTAAGAGAACTTATGCAACTGACCTTTAACATGACAGTGTCTCCCTGTTGCACTTTATTCCTTACGCTGACATATGAAAAGAAAGGAAAAAATCTTCTTTTGGCTAATGTGAAAATCTTTCCATGAGGAAGAAGAAAAAGGCAGGTGGGGTGAAGGAGCTGATGGAGTTCAGAGTGGTTAGTGGTTACACAAAGACTCGATTTGGATGTTGCTTGTTTCCAGGGAAAACTATAGTACTAATTGTTCTGCAGTGAGGGGGAGGAATTTTTATAAAATAGGAGAAATGCATGAAGTTACAAGCAAATGTATTTTATTTCTAGATCACTACAGAACAGTTCCATAAATCCCCTTCTGCAATCTCAGAACTCAGATTGTTTTCTGTTTGTGTTCCTTTCAACACAGTTTTTATGAATAATGACCTGGCAACATCTGACTGACAGTCTGGCAGGAGACTGGCTATGATGCCAACCCAGACCCAGAGTTAGAGGTTGTTGCAACCCCTTCCTGCCTGGTCAGCCACAGTTTTCAAAAATAAAGAATATCTGAAAAGGAATAACAAATAAAATATATCACACTCTCCAAATAAACAGTGGATTAAATGACATGAGGAGAGTTCTAAACACCTGACACTCATGCTCTTCCTTGTGAAATGACTCTGAAATTCATCTCATTTTGCCATGAAGCAAATAGCAATATACAAAATCTTATATGGAATCAAATCTTAGCTCAAAATTTTCAGCAGTAGTTGGGTAATATTCCATTTTACTGCCCCTTTTCCGTGTCACAGACACAGGAGCTGCTGAAGTCCCTGTGCTGTGCTGAGGACATTGTGTCTTCATGTCTATCCTCTGAAGTTTGGAGATAGCAGCTGCAAATAGGAGCCAGAGCTAATGGGTGGGGTAAAGAGCAAATAGAGGTAAATGGAGTTCAGCTATTCTTCGTAAGCGTACAAGGCAGGGCGATAACTCACTAGGCAGAGAGAAAGAACAAACCAACAAACAAACCTAAAAAAACCCCAGCTTTCCTTTCATACATCTACTGAATGATATGAAGTACAAGACACTGATATCACTGTCCCTTGCCATGATCTGGATCACCTATAAGTGCTTAGGTTACTTTTCCCCAAAACTGGCCTCCCCTCAGACATTTTTGTTTCTCAACAGAGGCCTTACCTCTGTATAGGTAAGTGCATATACAGTTTGGGGGGAAAGAAGCACACCTCTTATTAATTAAAAAAACAACAGACTTTCTGCTGAGAATGCTGAAGACAGGAATTTATGCAGTGGTATTTAGTTCATTTGTGATGTGGCTCCTTACCCCCTGATAGCAGGAGCCATGGTCCATTCATCATCGGTCCCAAACAAACAACGTGTATTTTTAGATTCTTCTTTCAGGGAAGATAAAAAATAGTCTGAGCTAGCATGACATGACTTAGGTGGGGACGCTTTTATGTTTTTTAATTTGTTTAGATAATTGGGTCACAGGAAAGCACTCCTGTGAGAACCACTCTCATTCCCAGAGATCCAGAGAGGTGAAGGGGTGGGAAGGAGTTGAGATTATTGCTAAAATAAAACATCCTGTGCAAAAGAGCCATTGTCTACGCAGCACTAATCTTAAGGTAGTTTAGAAAGATGACAAAAAAGTTCAGCCTTAGCTCTGCCCTTTTTCATCACGTGTTTGTATTTTAAAATAAATATCTAAAGAGCCTGGCTTCATCTTAATATATGTATGTAAGTATAGTGTGCCCCAGACTTGTTACATCTAGAGTTCATGTAGCAATTCCCCACCATGCATCTGTGCACTGTCCAAACGGTCAACATTTCACCACTGCTATTTAGATTTAATTTTAATTGTATTTATTTTTACTTTTTCCGAATTTCAACTTTTTATTTGGTTCTCACGGTTTGATATAATCCCTTTTAATCTGTAATCTAATTACATGTACTGTGTTTCCATGCACAGTTTGTGCTTTTTGAGCTAGGAGCTTTAGACTCTTGCAGCCAAGGAGAAATTAATAAAAAAACCTCACCAGTCATTTTGCAATTACACATGATTTAATTAGGAATCAATTCACTAACTGAAAAAAAACCCCTCTTCTATTGTTTTTCGAACCTGGTGGTGGGAGCTCTCTGTGTGTGACAGCAACCTCAAATAATTAGCCTGGTACCAAGTGAAGGCTGTTTAACCTCCTTCACCCCAAATATCTGACTGGATGTACAGAGAGGATGTTTTAGCAGTGATTTTCTGCCCTGACATGTTGCAAAAACAGCTTCTGAAAACCAGTGTGAAGGCAAATGTGCTTGAGTTTGAGCAACATTCCCCAACAGCCTGTCCAGAACAAGCACTTCAGCAGTGTGTTGCCCCTGCCCTGCTCCACAGTCTGCAGTGTTACAGGATCAGGGACATGATCCAGTTACCAGCTCTGTTTGTGGCAGCACATGAGAATGTTTATGGATTTGTATTGTTCTCCTGCTTTGGAAAAATGCCATTTAAGAAATGTCACCTCCCACTTCCCCCTCCTTTTACACATATAATATGAGAGGTTTGAGTGAAATGCCCATCCAGACCCTGGACAACCATCATATCTAAACAGGCAGCACACAGAGTCTCTTCCTGGTGTCAGAGCTCAGCTTCAGAGGGTTCCCCTCCTCCCACTACTTGTGTCATGGGCATGAGACAAACAGCTCCATTTGCTGTTTCTCTCCCATCTGGTCAAGGTTATCCTTCCCAGCTTCTTTCGTCTTCGCCTCCTCATCCACGTTCTGTTGCCACACATCTGGCTTTGAGCATGGACCCACTTCTTGGATCTGATCCCTAGCAGCTGTCTGCTGCCAGTGCTTTCCCACAGAGGATAGGGATGGGATCCAAAAGGCAAGGGGAAATGGAGGACAAGCTGGGAACATACACAGCAGGTGAAGGTTAAGACAAACAAATCTCTACAGGAATAATGTCCTTATTCCTTCTTTCCACTCAGCTCTGTCTTTCCTATCCCCATCTTTATTATTTCTGAAAATGTAGGCTGCCTCCTCTGCCTCCTTTACCTCTGAATAAGCTCTTTCTGGATACAGACACAGCAGGTTGTGTTACCCACATGGATCACTGGGAGCACATCTCAATAGACACAGCAGAAAAAGTGCATAGGGGAAAAATGACACATCCTGCTCAAACCCTTAGGGCTGAGACATTTCTTTCATTTGTCCAGTGGCAGATGCCAACAAGATGCAGCCTGAGAATTCAGTCTGTGCAGCTCCTCCTCCATGCCTAAGCAGGATATTTCAGGGGGTATGTAGTGTGTACAGCAGTGACTGAGGGCTGAAAAAGAGGGAATATGGAAACTGGAAATGTGCTTTCTGTGTTCTGTAGTAAGAACAGGTCACCTTCAGTCTCCAGGGCTGTTGGAAGAAACCTCTCAATGTCATTAAGGAACCTGGATTGCCTTAAAAAAACATCTTATGCCAAAGGTTTCCTTTTGTGCTGGAGTAAGAGGGAAATGCAAGAGAAAACAGGTTTGACCAAAACTCACCTGAAAACTTGGGAGTCTTTCTGATGTCTTGCACAGCTTTGGATCTGGCCTTCTTTTTGTGCTTTGGTGGGCTTGGTCTCATGATAAATCCCAGAGCCAGAGAGCTCTGAGCAGAAACATATTACCATCTTCTTTCCAGAAGCCTAAGAATGGCATATATGGATATGCTTATTTTGCAGATGCCAACAACTAATATATTCATTTCTGAGCATTCTGAGTGTTCAATGTACACAGTGCTCTGAAGCAGCTGCTAAAAGAAGACAGGCATTTTATCTGGCTTATTATCAGCCTACATGCACTGGAGAAGTATTCTAGGCTTTTAGTTCATCCTTGCTTTCAGTTTTATTTCAGCACTTTGTCATATTAATGATCAAACACGATTTGAGCAGCATATTATTGAGTTGCCTGAAGGCCCTCTGGCATCAGCAAAATAAATATATTTGTGGTAATATTATTATTATTAGATTCATGCTAATAAAAGGTTAACAACCCAGCAGAAGGTCTTTAATCAGTCTATGCTGTGAAGCCTAACCCAAAGCTTTTTATTGGGATTTTCTTTTCCTCTAGCCACATAGGGTCCTGTCCATGTGAATGGAGAAAAAAAATCTTCAGTTGAGTGATTAATTTATATGGCTTTGTTTCTTTGATGAATTTTACTCCTTTTCTCTGCTACATAATTGGTTTGGAATTTCCTTCCCCTTACTCAGAATTTCACAGAATGAACCACTAACATCCAATAATAAACCCTTCACTGCATCAGTAACTTGCAGCAACCCATTGAAGTAAGATCCCAGTTCTTGGTTAGTGCAAGCAGGAGATGGTCTGATGGATCAAAGTAAGACCAGGCCCAGCCAGAAACCAACATCATGTTGAAAACACGTGTGGGTAGTGACAAAGGAAATTCCCCAGGGTAATTAATGAATCTGCTCAATGCTTTGTTTGTCTGTAAAAACACAACAAATGCTTCCCTACTTCATCAGGGCATTGTGAGGATAACTTCCAGTAAAATGTAGGAAGCCAAGCACTCCTAGGAGGGTGGTGACATATGAACTCCTTTGTACAACAGCTCCATCCACTCCCTATTTCTCACCACCTCCTCTGTGCCTTGGTGGATTCACATGTAACCATTTCCTTTGAAAATGAACCTCAAAAGTGTAACTCTGAAATGGAGCCCTAAGAGAAACTTCAGCACCTACAGCATTCATACAGTCGTGTTCCCCCTTTCAGTCACTGCCAAACTGGGTCTGCAACTCTTGTTCTGGTACAGTCACAACACCCCCAGGGCTTGTGCATGTTTGCCTCCTTTTTGGATCTATCCCTCCACACCTTTGCTGTGGTTTTGCTCAAGACCCTCTAGAGCGATAGCAAAGACATCCACTTTTCCCAGCTATTCTTTTGCTCCAGGAAACGCATTCTTGGCTGATCCTGCATTTCAGACACACTAGCCTGCCTTTTGCAAATCAAACCCCTGGGTTTGTTTTCCTCTCATACTGTCTCCATTTTCTTTCTGTCTTTTTTTTTTTTTTCCTTTTACAATTGTTATCATTATTACTTTGTTTGCAAGGCTATTTGCTGGGGAAACTGATAGGTTACACTTCTCACTTAAGGAGAATTCATTATAGTTCACACTGATTTTCAGTCCCCCATCTTGATTTTGTAACTTTTATTAGCAAAAATTAATTCTGTGCCTCTGAGCAGCTCAGTGCTCCCTAAAACTGTCCTGATCTTGAAACCAAGCTTGAATATCTCTCTGCAACTATTGCTGTTTTAAACCTGATGGTTGTGCTGACACTGTTCTCAGCTCCATAGGTTGTCTCCTTTCCCGGCAGTCCCAGGGCACAGTGGTGGCACAACTGTTGGCAGGTATTTCCCCTGGTTCCCTATGGACTCTCTTCATCCTCCTGTCTCTGCCCTGAAATTACTCCCCGATGGGGTCTTGGTAAATTCAGGTAGGGAGTGGTGTGTTGATGATCCACACTCCTGTCTCCTGCTGGGGTTCAGTGGAGGCTCTACAAGGAGGCCTGAAACCTCTGCAGTGTGGATGTAACTGATTCAAGACTTTAACTCAGGCATTAAAGTTCTTCTGCAGGGTTTTGCTACAAAACACAGTGTACTGTAGAGGATGGTGTGCTTGCAATGGTGTGAATGCAGCGTGGAGTAGAACTTCAGGTGAACCACATCCCTCAGATCTGAGGAGCCTGTGTAAGAGGCCTCTTGAAGGACATTTTGAAGGGCATAATGATTGTGTTTATACTCAGGTGTAGGAGAGATCCTGAGGTCAAATATGCAGTTTGTCCACATTACTTGTCTGCGGGAAGACCTTGGAGCTAATCTTGGTGCAATCTAGCTGATACTCCTGGTACAGCAGTGTGAACACCCTCAGCTTATCCCCTACAGAAATCTGGAGGTGCAGCCAAATTATCTGGCAAGAAACTAGGCAGTAATAACAGTCACTCCTAAAGACAGCCAGTCACTGCTGCTGCAGAACCTAGGGGGAGTTGCATTCTTACTGTGCAGCTGATCTGGTTCCTACCCCAGAACTGAACAGCACCAAATCATTCCTCTCCCTAGGTCAGACCACACTGACTTGCATGCACCCTGGCAGGCCATGAGCCCTGGAAAGCTGCATTAGCATCCACAAGTACAAACCCACAAAATTAGAGCAGGCATGCAGGAGCTGGAATAGACGAATGGATCTTAAATTTGGTCTCTTCAGAGAGAACTCCAGAAAGTATGGCTCCTGGGAAAGGGCATAAGGAATAAAATCTGAGTGCAGAAGGGAGTAACTGGATGATTATTCAATTTCCAGTCAATTTGCTGTCTATCTGTGTGAAACAAAAGAAAAGTTTAACAGTAAAAGAAACTTGCAAGACTCTTAGTTGACTTTCCTTTCCTTTCCTTTC
>WAAE01004855.1:0-29886 GCA_013400495.1 Nicator chloris
AAGGAAGGAAGGAAGAGTTTTCTTTTTACAAGAGCTGTTTTGCTAGAAATGGGGGTTTTTTTTGTCTTCTTTCTGCTTTGGGACTTTGGCTATGAGTATACTGTTTTGAACTAAATTCACAGGACAGAGATGCAGATGTGGAAATTCTGTTACAGGAAGAGGTTCTTGATTTCTGACTTTCTTTTTTTTTTTCCTGAGGACAGTGTGGTCTAGAAAGTATATTTTCTAAAACTGCAACAGAGGAAGGAGAGGAACTACACACAGTGCTAAGAATCAGATGACCAATATTTGAGCTTTGATGTGCAGTGAAAAACTTTGAGAAGTGATGATTTGACCTTAATCCAGACCAGAAATCTGGAGCAGACTGGAAGATGATTTCCTCTCCACTTTCATATTCACCAGACATACATCCCTTGTGATGTAGAATTTCGAAGCAAAATAAGTCTGTCTTTATTTTACGGTCTGTTTCTCTTTCTGTTATTGAAGTTTTTCACTTAATGCAGTGAAACAAAAGATCAAGATGATCTGTGTGCCGACCAGATAGCAAAAGGCTATTTATGGAAGAGTGATATAGGTAACTGGACATGATTCAGGAAAAACTTATTCAAGAGAATCACAGTCTTTTAGCACAAACACAGTGTTTGGTTTTGATGAATTTAAAATTCTTGGTTATTTCCAGCAGTGACCAAACACATTTCTGTGTTTGGAGGAAGAAAAGCAGTATCTAAAAACAAAGGAAGTTATAGTCCTTTTATAGTGTTTGAATCATTTGCTGATTAAAGCAGGGCACGGTGCAGATTTGGCCTCTGGGAAGGGGGAACACAATGGTAGCATACTGCCATGGAGATTGCTGACTGCAAAGTAGCAGTTATTCCCACTTTTTGAAATCATGCTGTTCCTCTAGATCCCCAGATAAGCAATTGCTAAATTGTGCATAAACTTTCTAACTTATTTTAAAACTCAATGTGGAAACACCTATGCAGATAACTAGTATGCACTTTTGATTAGTTCTTGACAGAACACATTACAGACACAGAGCCCCTGTCACAACCCCTAAAATTGTATCCTTTCCCCGCCATCCCACCCTCCTTTTGCCTAACTCCATTTATAGGTTCATAACTGTATAAAATATTGTCTATATTTAGAGCAAGTTTTGTATTCCTCCCTCACAAGTTTATAGAAATATTTTATTCTCCTCATATGACGCCTGGCAGGAAAGAACTGCTTAACAGTTTCTGGGTTGGTTTGAAGCAGAAGTGTCAGCCTTATATATTCACAGCATTTCAATGAGGCTGTGCTGTAGGAGGTAACTTTTCTTCTACTACACCACAGTGAGAACTACTTGCACAGGTTCAACAAGAATATTAGTGGTCATTTTTTCAAGGCCAGGAACAGAACATCGTAAATGTTCCATATCTTGTCATTTAAAACCCCTAAACCTACTGCTTCAAATATAAGAAAAACTATGAACAAAGTAAAACAAATTCTTTATGACAAAATCAGATTTCTGAAGATAAAGAAAAGTCATTTTACCAACATTTCTGTAGATGTTAATATTCAAACTTTGGCTGCTCACTTTGTAGCTTACTAATAAACCTCATGTTCTTTAGCAAGACAGAAGCAGTCAGAATATTCTGTCTTCTTTTCTATTTGTATTTAGTACTTAATGAAATAAAAAAAGTCTACTTCTGTATTATGTTTGGAATTGTATAGTATTAACTTGGTAATCCCCAGTGCAATTTTCCTTTATTCATTGTTCCAAGATATTTTGTTTGTTGCACATTAAGAAAGCAGATTATCAGTTTACTTGAGGATTTGATAACTAAATTCTTAATGTACAGAATTGCTTAAGAAGCTTGCCTGCCCACCTATTATAGACATTAATCCCAGGTGACAGCACAAGAGCAGTAACTATGCCTAATGTCATCTCTGTATTATTTCAAAAACAAATTTCTGCTACTTAAAAGGCTTTGAAACTCATTGAAGGCTTACTTTAGTTTTTTGTGGGCTTTTTAAAATCTTATTTTTGTTTTTTTGCCTTTTCCTGTTATTCAAGAGAAATTGATGACAAATATCTTAACTGAGTGTTCTTCAACTTGTTTGAAAATTATAGAAATTTTCCTACTCTTTATGCTCATATTTATGATTCATCAAATTCCATTAAAATCTGTCACTATCTTGACTCTTTTGAGCTCTGTGTTGTGTACCAAAAAGGACTGTCTTTAACTTCAGCCAGCAACTAAACGCAGTTCAGCCAATCAGTCACCTCCCACTCACGGTAAGGGGGAGAGGATCAGAAGACTAACAGTGAAAATTCCTGAGATAAAGATGGTTAAATAGGTAAAGTCAAAGCCATGCACACAAGGAAAGCAGAAAAAAAGTATGAATTCATTCACTGCTTCCCATCTGTAGGGAAGTGTTGAAGCATCTCAGGAAAGCAGGGCTTCATCACATGACAGTTACTCTCAAAGACAAACTGCTCTGAAGATTCCCCTAGTTTTTTATTGCTGAGGATGATGCCATATAGTATGGAATATCCCTCTGGTCAGTTGGGATCAGCAGTCCCAGCTGTCTCCTCCCAGCCTCCTCGCTAGTGGGATGAGAAGCAGAATAAACTTTGAGTTTGTGTAAACACTCAAAAATGGGTAAAATATCCCAGTGTTATCAACACCGTTTCCAGAACAAATCCAAAGTAACACTACAGTAACTAATGTGAAGATATTAATTCTATCTTAAAACCAGTACATAAAGACAAAAGTAAAAAAAAAATAGTCACAACAAAGGAAATTCAAACTGCACATTAGGAAGCTGAATGTTTAACTTCAATGACAGCTGTTCAGTAGTAGAACACAGAAAATGTGGAATCTCCACCCTTGGAGAAAATTAAAACTTGACTGAAAAAGTTGTGAATGCTCTTATTTAAGGTTTTAAACTATCCTTCCTTCAAATGGGAGCTTGGTTTTAAACAATCACCAGATGTTCCTTCCAACCTTTTTCTTTCTGTCCTGTGATTCTCTCTCCACACACAATACTTGAAATTACAAGCCTTTAATATGTGGTGGATTCATGTCCAGTAGTCAGTCATTTCCTTCTCTGAAGAATGTTTGTGTCATGCTGGACCAAGTTCAAAGCTAACAGTTTTCTTCCTCTAAGATTGTAGATGAATTGGCACCAATCAAGTAAATTGGTGAGATTAATCAAAATAGTCCTCAACTGCATGTGGCAGATTGTATGTTATGGATAATTGTACTGGATCTGGCTGAGATGGAGTTTATTTTGCCACAACAGCCCTTACAGTGCTGTGCTTTGTATTGGTAGGAAAGGTGTGGGTAACACCCCAAAGCCTTGGCTACTGATGAACAGCACTGGGACAGCATCAGTGTTGTCCCCCCAGTATTCTGCACCCTACCAGTAGGATGGAGGTGGGCAGAATCCTGGGAGGGGATACAAATAGTACAACTGACCCAAAGTGAAAAAAGGGATATTCCATAGAATATTGTGTCAGCTCAGATATAAAAGTCAAGGAAAGGATGAGGAAGGGGGGTGGATGTGTTATTTACAAGTTTGCCGTACTGAGCAACCGTTATGAATGCTGAAGCTCTGCTTCCTAGGAAGTGGCCAGGCATTGCTTTTATTAGAATAAAATCTCTCTTCTTTTTCCACTTTGCTTGCACGAACACAATCTGTTCCTTTTTCTTTAGTAAACTTCCTTATCTCAACCTACAAGTTGGTTTCCATCTTACTTTCTCTCCCCTGTCCAACTGAGAAGGGGGGGTGATAGAGTGGCTTGGTGGACACCTGGCATTCAGACAAGGTCAGTCCTCTACAATAATCTCTCTTCTATTGCTCAGCATAACCAACCTGTAAACATACAGAGAGTTGTCTCCTGATAAAGGTATGAATTAGGAGTTCTTAATTCCTCTCTCTATAGTAAATTAAACAGAACCCATCAAATGAAATTTTTAATTTGGTTCAAACTACAGAAGACATCAGAAATTGCTTTGCAGACATATGCTCCAAATCCTTCCTATTTCCAATCACAATAATACTATAACCCTTAACATTTGCTCACAAAACGTGACTTGTTATTTCATCTATGTACTTCATTGTCTGATGTGCAATTAGTTCCTTCCTGGTGTCTGCCCAAATATCCCAGAAAAGAGGCCAAGTTAACACCTGTTTTGATGCAACTTGTGCTTTAACCGTGGTCTTAGCATCTACTGCTTTCTCTCTCTTTCCCCCCAAACTGTATTCAAGCTGTGTCCATAAACCAAAACCAATTAAGAGACTCTTTGCTCATTACCTAAATCTAAGTTTTCTAGTCCTGTAATTAAGTGCTAGGCAGTTGTGGTTGTTAAATGCACATATTTCTTTAGAGGATTACTCATTTTACTAATGACTGCAAGATGACTGTTTAGCAATGTATTAATAACTAATTATGAACATAAATAATTTTGTTAAATTAATATTTGAAAATTATTTTGAATTAAGAGAAATTGACTAGATAGTTCAGAGATTAGAAAAAGGAAATGCATAAAATTCTGGATGTCAAATAATTTAAAAAACAACAAACCAAAATCATCAAAATTTTTCTATATTTTAAAAGTCTCTTTGAATTTAACACAAAATTTCCATTGAAAGTGCAGGACATTCTGAAAACATATATTGTTTAAAATACATTTAAACTAATTGAAATAAAGATTTTACCCTGAAAAAAAAAATTCAACTGTCTAGGACTTGTTTCTATAGTTATATTACTTTTACTCACTTTAAGCATTGGCAGAATAATTAACAAATGGGACTTTCCCTCCTGGCAATGATAAGGCAAAAAAGTTATTTTCTCATGAAAGTGCTTCAGTGTTTAGAAAAAAACACAGCAGAACTCTTTAACCATCTAATGAAATGAAATATTTCACTACACAATCAGGGTATAAATTTGAGCGTTATTCTTTGATCAGGAACAGATTGAGAGACCATGACCTGAATAACTTACCTACTCGTCTCTTTTGAAAGGGGAAAGTTCTGACTTTGGCTGGGATGGAGCTCACTTTCTTTTAACAGTCTGCAGGAGACTGGAGGAGAGGTTGACAAAACAACCGGTTGGGAAGTGGTGGGGAACAGGGCAAGCTCAGCCATAGGTGGGACGGCGCTCTGCTCCCCCTGGCACCTTTCATCCTTCTCTTGCTGTGCTGTGAAGTGTGTGAGCATTGGAGAAGTCAGCGCTGACCACCACTGTAATGGGGGTGGGTCACTGCAGGGGCCAGCTGGGAACATTCTGGCTCTGTGTGAAATGCAGGCACGAGACTTTGGTGCTGAAATCAGCACAAGCTTGTGCTATGTGGTGCTCTCCACTACCCTGGATTTAAAAGCTGCTGAGACTGCACTAGGGTGCTGGCAACCTTTCTCTCTCCTTGTTCTTTTTTCTTTCTCTCTTTCTTCTCCTCACTTTTTCTTCTCAAAATACATTATGAGCTGGACCAAGAAAAAATCCAATCAATGGCTTGTTAAATCCCCTGTTGTGTCTGGACAAGTTAAAGTTTGCTAAGTTAAATTTTGCCAAGTTAAGTTTTGCCAAGTGACTTATTCCATTGGAATGCTCCAAAGTTTGCAAGTAAAAGTGGGGTTTTTTTGAACCTCCTCACAATTTTGTTTCTCCTATGTACTGCCCAGGGTAGATACAACTACCTTCCCCTAAACCCACCAAGCAGACTGGGGCATTACATAGTCCATATATTACTGTGTTTTATATTTATGACCAAAACTGTTTCGATAGCAATGTTTCAGCTTTTACAGAGCAGTGTCTATGAAGCATCAGGGTCTTCTTTGTTTCCTACTCTGGCCTGTCAATGAGTAGCCAGGGGTTGCACGAGAGCTGGGAAGAGGCACATCTGGGAGAGCTGAACCAATGTGACCAAAGTGATATTCCATGCAGTGAAACCCCATGCTCAGCAGTAAATCTGTGGGAATTTTTCAAAGGTAGCCATTGCTCATCTACTGAGCATTGACCTCCTAGTGATGAGAGATTCTTTTTGCATCACTTGAATTTTTTTCATCTATTTTTCCCTTCAATTGTTAAACTCTCTTGACCCATGAATTATCTCAATTTTGCCATTCTGATTCTCCCTCTTGAACCTGATGGGGGTATAGTGAGCAAGCAACTGCGTGGAGGTTTATTTGCCAATCACAGAGAATAAAAGATTGGTCATTAACTAGTTATGCAATTTTTAAATTTAAAATAATCCATAGAAATTGACTTGGTTTAATTAAATTTAATGTAATTAATTATGTGGCTGAGTAACCAAGGGTGGGATAAAATAATTTATCAACATAATAAGATTTGGCTATACTATATACAGAATATTGCAGGCAAGCTTTAGATAAATCACATCTCTTTGGTAAGGAAAACCTTTCCATGAGAAAAGGTTTGTTAGTGTTCAGTTCAGAGCAGATTTTGCTATCTTTGCTGATGCTGCACAAAATAAATTTTCTTAGATTGGACCAACTATTAGGGCACTGATAAATAACTGGGCATCATGATGTTTGGTAAACTTTATTTCTTTTATAAACTGTTGGAAACAAGTATTTGGAGTGTCATACTCACTGCAGCTAACTAGAGGAGATACACAAACTCCTATCAAATGTATCCATTTTAAGTTCCTGATCAGTTGTTTCTATTGACTTTATATAGTCTTAAGGTCTTTAGGTTAAAGTTAAAGAAAGTAATTAAAAAACCCTTAAAATGTATTTTCTTTGGTATTATTTAAGATTTTTAAATTTTATTGTTATAGATTTTTTTTAAAATAGAAAACTTTATATGATATTGAGCCAAATTCCATAGAGATGAAAAATCACTTTTAACATTGATGAGGGCAACTAGATGTTATAGTTTGATTAAAAAAATGCCTCTAAGATTTGTTTTTATTGTTATTTGTTGATGGATCTTGAAGCCTGGCAGCATTATGCTTGTTTTATAACTTCTATGTTTTTACTAGATGGGTTTCCTTCATAATATTCAAAGATAGTCAATTTTGGATGATGCAGGGATCTGAGATAGAGCTATATTGAAATAAAAGAAAATATAGAACGAAATCAATCTTTCATTTTAAGAAAAACAGGCAATGAATAAAGAATTTAAAATAGCTACTTTTCTTTTTTTTTTTTTATTTTTATATATTTGTGTGAAATATTTCTCAGAAGATAGGATTTTTTTAGATTTTGGTCAGCATATATATTGTGCTTTATGCAAGAGTGTGCAGTTTGAGATGCTGTCATGTGACTGATATATTTCTAAAAATATCAGCTCTGAGGCAGGAAATATCCAATATACTTCATTGAAGGAAAACACAGATGAATTAATCAAGCTTTTTATTTTACATAAAACTAAATGCCATGTATCAAGTATGTTTATGCCATGAACAAACCTGACATGAACAAACCTGCTGCCTGTGGTGAGGTTCATAATAGAAATGTTTGTCTTTGGAACAACTTGCCTTCCACTCCAGTGCTCTGGAGTGGAATGTGATAAAAGATTAATAGGCAAAAGAGAAAAGGGAGGTTAGATTGTCCACTTCAGATAAATATGAGGGTTATGAAAATGAAGGCCACCTGAGATGAGTGCAGAAAAGTTATTGTTTGTTTGTTTTGTTACCACATGACACCTAGAGAATACAAGTAGGTGAAAACATTTCAATTGTTTTTCGACAAAGTGAACAATTTGGAAAAGAAAAAGAAAGAACGGAAAACTCAAAAATATGGAATTCAGAAATCAGGTTTTGGTTTTTATCACAACACCTAAAAAAGATAAATTAAAATGAAAATATATGAATATTTTCTTACAGGGTGCTAAAGATGATGAAAAATACTGTCTGAGTTGGTGCTGATTTGATAAAATCCTGCATAATTTTGAAGGAAAAACATTAAAACAGATAGAAATAAGAAATTATTTCAGAAATTAATTTTGTTTCTGGGACAAATGAATAATTTGTTGCTTGACATAAGATCAAGTCCAGAATTCATGCTGTACTAGAAAATATACCCAGATTTCAGGAAATTACATCCCTTCCCTTGTTTTGGGTGGTCCTCTGTGTATATAAGTCATGTTAGTGGGGGAATATGAGACTATAGTGAGACAGCTTTGATTACTCAAGTAGCAGAAAAAAAACAACTGAAGTAAGAGAAACAAATGTTTCTGGAATAATTTCCATGACATTTGAAAATGACAGCATACTCCAAGACGGATTTTTTTAGTCATTGTCTCACATTGGGCAAGAAGCATTAACTCTATTTAAAAATGACAATTAGAAAATTGTTTAACAGGTTATATATTTGTATATCATCATGAGTAACTGTTAAATAATAGACATGCCACTGTATTATGTAAAAAGGGGAGTCTCTAAGCAGAGAGTAAGGCACCCTTAATTTGCTTATAACTAGAAAGCAAGACTCAAGTGAAAAATAGAAAACTCAACAGCAGTTAGTATTATTGACCATGAGGAACTTAATTTAAGTCTAGTAAGGAATGGAAAGGTTCACTGAGTTCAGTCTTAAAGAAGTTCTGGATTCTTATGTATTCAAAGATCAGAGGACAACAGTACTGAAGTTTAAAAAGCCTTGTCAGGACCATAAATTTTTAAAAATTTCCTCACATTTTAAGGCTTCTGACAGTTTATATATTTGTATGAATGATATTTAACTACCCTGTTTTCCAGAAAGTAAATGTGTGGCAATTTGGAATATTTTGTTCTAAGTTTCTCAAGAAACCACTACAGCTCCTAAGATGACACATAAAATAATGTAAAAAAAAAAAAAAATCATGTTCTTGAAATTAATTGACACTTCAATATTCAATATTGAATATTAAACTTCTGGAGTCTTGTATATAACTCTTCTCTGTAGGAAGTTTGATTTGATCCCCTCTGATATGAGAATCTCTATATGTCAGTTACTTCAGTTAAAGAAGCATTCCAAAATCAAGAGTTCAATGAGCTGCAATAAAAAGTCATGTCAAATCAACAATGGGCACCAAATTGTAATGATTCTAAGTCATGTAAGTACATAAAAGTTTATGTATCTACATTTGCTGTTGCTCCAAAACATGGAAAATCCTCAAAATTATCAGTTAAAGTGTAGGGGACATAATTTTTATATTTTGAGGGGTTTTGCACTTTTTTAAAACTGCAAATAAGTGTATTCTCATATTTTCTCAGGATAGTTGGTCCCAAACTTTCCCCTCATATGTACCTTCCATATAGGATGGGGGAGGTAAGCATTAACAAGTACAAATTTATGAACACATAACTCGAGGAATCGTATTCTCAAAAAGAGTTTCAAATTTTAAAAAGGAAATTTTACGCTTGAAAAGTTATCAATATGAAACAGGGTTTTTGTTATGCACATGATATCTTAATACTATACTTAATTTATTTATTGGTTAAATAATTAATCCCTTCTTTATCTAGAAAACATTGAAAGCATCATGAAGACTTTTCTTTGCCTTTAATCAGACCAGAGGGAACTCCAAATGAAACAAACAAACAAAAAGACATTGACTCACCTAATGCTTATAAAAAGAAAATAAAAACAATAAAATAAACAAAAAGTTTAAAGTTTGCTAAAGATAAGAATACTGTCTCTGCCAGAAGGAGAGATAGGTCTTAGGAAGAGGGTAAGTAAAAAGCAAGTTAGAAAGTGACAAAATATTTAAATTATGTATTGGTAAGATACTGAAATTCAGGAAACAAAATGTATGAAGATTTCTACTAATCCTACTGGCTTCAGAAGGTAAAATGCATAATCCCTGCTTCTCTTGGAGTCATCGGTAGAAGCTGAAAAATCTACCCTTTAAACAATGTAGAGCTCCTGTTACATGGGGGATTTTATCCTTATGAAATATTTAAGAGACATGCTAGACTTAGCAAACCCTGGCCACTTTGGTATGTACCACAAGGGGGCTGAATACATCCGGTTTAGAAGCTACCCCTGTTAAATAAAGCCCTCTATCACAGCAGAATCCTAGCAGACATTATATTGCTTGCAGCACTAAACAGAAGCAACAAAGATTAAGACAGGCAACTACAAAATATCAAGCTGAATGGACTCCTCTTCAGAATGGAGACACAGATGTTTTAAAACCTCAAAGTTCTGAACCATCTTTCAATATTCAGTGTGCTTATGATGAGATCTGAGCATGTGGCTCAGTCATAGTTACCCCTTAACTGACAGACATGAACAGTAACAGGTGTCTGTTAGAACTCTTCATCTTGATTAAATATTACACATATTTCCTACAGGGAAATGTAAAAGGGAAACTGCATATGAACTGAGAGAAAATTTGTAATTGGAATCTGGATTTTGAAATCTGTTAAATGTATTGTATCAGCCTCAGAATCATAGAGTTATAAAATATCCTGAGTTGGAAGAAGATCTTTAAGCCTGGCTTTGCTCAGAACACACCAAGAATCACACCACTTGCCTGGGAACACTGTCCAAATGCTTCTTGAATTCTGCCAGGCTTGATAGGTGCAACTGCTTTCCTGGGGAGCCTGTTCCAGTGCCCAGCCTCCTTTGGACGAAGAACCTTTTCCTGACATCCAACCTAAACCTCCCCTGAAACAGGTTCAGACCTTTTCCTTAAATCCTGTCACTGGCCATGACAGCGAAGAGATTGATACCTATCGTTCTCCCTCCCCTTATGAGAAGTTTGTAGACTACAATGAGGTCTCCTCTCAGTCTCTACTCTAGGCTTGCCATCCACCAGGATGCCCAGATCCCTTTCTGTAAGGTTGTCCTCCAGCCTCATTCCCCAGTCTGTCCATACATCCAGGGCTGCCCCATCTTTGCCACTATCTCATCTGAGGGTGATTGATTATCCAGCGAAGAACAGAAATTTAGTGGACAGTTCACAACTCCTGTTTCCAGATGTTAGAATATTTTTTTTTTTTGTTCCTTGGAATTATGGTATTGATATAAGTGTGAG
The DNA here is from genome assembly GCA_013400495.1 of Nicator chloris. Taxonomy (NCBI): domain Eukaryota; kingdom Metazoa; phylum Chordata; class Aves; order Passeriformes; family Pycnonotidae; genus Nicator; species Nicator chloris. The sequence goes on from WAAE01004855.1 coordinate 10,976, forward strand.
GTTGGTGTTTCAGAAACTCCGCTGATTGTTAAAGATCACTCAATAATAGCATTAAGTTCAGGAGTCTGGATGGCTCTCATATATCTGACCTGGCAGACTTTCTGGTATAATGCTCTCCCAACCTTCCTTTCTGCTTTCCCCAAATCTTTAATAACTCAAGCTATTGATGATTCAATTTAGGATTGTAATGAAAAAAACAAGATTTTTTAAATAGCTACAAGGAAAACTTAATTGCTTGAAAACCTGAAAACCAATATTGAATGTAGAAGAGATTAGTACCATTTTTAAACAATATCAAGAATTGTTTAACAAAGTATTTCCATAGGGGGGGAAAAAAAAAAAGAAAAAAAAAGAGGATTTTGGTTTCTAGTAAAATTAGCTTTTAATTGTATTATAAACAGGTCATGTCCACATTTCTGAAAAATATATTACATGGCATTATATAATGTCACAAAGGGAATAAATTCACATCTTTCATGGTATTCAAAATATAAGAGTACAACACAGGTTATCTTAACTTCTTTACTTGTAACTGTGTGAGAGGAATTGAGTATTCAGCGTTCTAATTTTTCTGCTGAATGAGCCTTATTCCGTGTCACTTGTAATGGTCCCAAAGCCCATTTAGCCCATTTTAAAACCACAGTTTGTGTCTTTTGAAAGTGTTCGTTTTGGACAAATTCCTCCTTTGATTATTCACTTAAAATGCAACTTTAAAACTTATAGAAATCTTCATAAGTGCTTTACATGAAGAATTTTTCTGGAGTATGTTTAAGCTTATAGATATGTTACTTGTAGTATACAGGAGGACTGAAACAGAATAAAACCTAGAAACATATTTCTCTCCCAGCTTTAAAGTTTAGTGCTGTTTGTGGTGGTCCACCACTTTATATGGTGTGCTTCAGAAACTAACAAACAAATAAACCAATCAAAAAAGAGATAAATATTGGTATCTTCAAAGTTTCTTCTACTATTTTTCCATGTAGACAGACCTTTCCAATTAGTTGAAATTTCTGCTTACTTTTATTGCTTCAACTACATTAGGGTGAGAGAGTCCGTAAATTAACTGGATAGAGAAATGTGAGTCTTCTAGAATTGTCTTTGTCAGAAGACTAGCTGAAATGAAAAAGAAAAAAAAAAAAGCATTAGTAGCATGGTGGAATTGAAAGTTTTCACAGAGAGATAAAAATAGAAGAAAATTAATTCATAAATATTTTATCCACGAAAACAATACAATATCATCAGCATTGTTCCATTTAAGCTTCATTTGTAAAGGTATTAAAAAAAAAGTAATCGGAACAGGGTTGAAATAATTTAGGATCTGGAATTCTGTTAAGCCCTGACCCAAAATCCTTTTAAATCAGTTTTACTTTTTAGAGTATGTCTTGAATCAGTCCTCTGGGTGGATACAGATAAGAATATTGATATACATGATGTGTATTGCACAACCGGGTGGAAAAATTGAGAAATTGAAATTTTAGAAAGATCTGCTGCTCATATACAACCCATGAATTATTTTCTGCACTTCATAATTTTTATTATATTTCAGATTAGGCAATATTCCTGAAATACTATTTAAAATAGTTTATACTTGTCCAGGGACTAAAAGATGATCTCAATGTGGAATTTTATTTTAAAACAGGTAGAAAAACAGAAGGGAAGAATGCAAGAAGAATCAAGAATGGCAATTCTGCTTCTGGGTTTGTATATGAAAATTAGTCTAATTAGTCCAAGGGGCAACATGGGCCCCAAGTAGAATAAATGTTATTATGTCAGAGCCCATTCCTTTAAAGAATTAATAACTTCTCTTTTTTCCATAAACTGTAGTTTGTAGATATATGAATCTTCTTAGAAGTTTCCATATCCATCCTGACATACCTATTTCCACAAAGTAGGTCACCACTTATGGAGAAAGTCACTAAGTAGAATTTATTCTTAGAAAAAGTTTACTATTTGAGTGCAGTGAAGTCTTTAAAAATGAATAAACCACAGAAACATATGCAATCTTTGGTCACCAGAGCTACCTTTATGTCCCCAGAAGCCCTCCACTATTGAATATAGTGACACTTCAGATTAATTGCCAGATTCTCCCCTGCTGAATTCAGCCAGCAAGCCAGTCATGACTCAAGCAGATGTTTCTGCATTTTAGGCAAACTGCAGCAGGTTTGTATTCCCATTGCTCCCTTCCTTCCATCACCTGTGGCAAAGGCTTTTACCAGAGACATCACAGGAATTTTACTCACAAGGAACAAGATGCTGGCCCACAAGCAGCGTTGCAGTGTAGCCTAAGTTTCTATCAATCCAGCACACAGGAATGGAATATTAAAAAAAAAAAAAAAAAAAAAAAAAAAAAGATTAGTTTCATCGATGTATTTACATTGATAATTATTGTATTTACAGGGCAACGGGGGGACAGCAGCTTCCTTGAGAGGGTCCCTAGGAAAAATGTATTTGAACTAATTACATTCATGATTTTCATAGAGCTAGTGAGGGCAAAAAGTAGCTGTCTGAAATAAACTGTTTTTCTGTGTCCTGAAAACAGCTCGGCAGAGGCAGAGTGGACAGTCTCAGGCGTAAGCACAGCATTAAGACAAAACATTATTAAGGACCAAATCAGTACAGCAAGTCTTCCCCCGCGTGATTTTATGGTTCTCAGGTATCCTGAGGAAGACTCCTGCGGGGAAAGGATCAGACAGCTTTGTTGCAGCTGCTGCAGCTCGCACTACCATAGCCCAGCTGGAGAGTCAGTGCTGCCAGAGCAGGGCCCCGTGCCTGCAGCTGAGTCTGTGAGCACCACCTCTGCCGTCCTTTTATCTCCCCTCTGAGCGCTCCTACTCTCCAACTCCCACACACACTTCTGTGGCGTCCTTTTATCCGTCAGTTCCTGCTTTTCTTAGAGAGACAGAGGAAATATGACTGACAGTCTGCTTTTACTGCAGCTCACTTGCTATTTCAATATACTTAATCATCCGAATTAAATTGGATTAAAAAGAACTGCGGAGTTCTGTAGAGTATGAATAGGCTGAGAACTGTATGGGAATGGCACATTTCTTCCTGAATATGTCACTTTTTCAGTGACATTTCATTTCCAATTCAACATAGTTTTTCTTCTTTCTTTGTTCTCTCCCTGCACCAAAAAAATTCCACCATTTTTGCAGTAAGTCTTGGAACAATCTCTTTTTTGGGAAATATTTGTCCAACTGCAGGGTGTGTGGGGGTTTTGTGTTGTTTTAATTAATGCCCTTTCTTGTGGAATATGTGATGCTAATCCATTCTTCTGAATTTTCTTTTTTTTGGGTTGATATTGAGACCGTTTCTTTGTCCCAACCCTTTCATATGATTTCTTCTCTGCTTTCAGACTCCATTTTAGAAAGCATACTATTCTCAAAATTCCTTGTCACATTCCTTCTTTCTGTGCAACAGAAGACTTCAGGCTTTGTCTTTTCAGCTGGGTGTCTATGGCATCCCTGCTGCCTATGGATCAATGCCTTGTGGCCTCACGGTCAGTGGAGTAACATGTGCTTACTTTCTGTCCTTCTTGTCTGGAACAACATAGATATGCTGTGAGAACGCAGAGACTGGTCCCACCTACACCTTCCTGGTTGGGGGAGTGTTTTGTGGAAACTGCATCTCTGAAGTTTGCAGTATATTCCAAAGCTCTATGAAAGAAATCTCTTTATTTTTGCTGCAGGCATGGCCATGAAAGCTCTAGGTGTTTTGAGAGATACTAGACTTCTTAAAATTCAGCTTTCAAATTTTAAAAAGTCTCTTTCATTACAAATTGTGAGATCATTTAAAGTTGCAGTACAATTTTTTTTTTAAAGAGTTAAAAATGCAGAAATGTTTGTCAACAAAGAGTTTGCTTCAAAGTGTAGAGAAATGAGGTTATCAAAAAAATGTCATGGTGACTTCAAATTTATTTATTTTTGAACAGTCTTGTTTTTTATGTTGCGAGAAAAACCTGGGCTACTCAGGATGAAATCTTCTCAGAAACTGTAAACAAATAAAATAATGCTGAGAAAAGCATTTGACACAGAAAACAAGAGGTTAAATGTTGAACTATGTCATTTATCATCTACTGAAAATAACATCTTTTAATAGCAGCATCTGATTAAAGATTGTTGATTCACTCCTTTTAAAAGAGGAGTCCTGTTTTATTCTATAAGCATTAATAGTATAAATATTGCATACAATAAAATATTTAAGAAGAAAAAACACTTACTGTTTCTTCAGTCCAAATGATTCCATTTAAACGTTCCTTCATGCAATCTTTGAGAGCTCTGCTACTGCCATGGGTGATGATAAGACCTTTGTAACCAATATACTTTAATTATGTTTGACTTTTTTTGTGCACTTTTTAATCAAGTCAAATCTTTCTCTTTTTTTCAAGACCCTAGGAGACGTGTAGTGTGGGAAAAATAATACATGAGTATTAATTTCTGCTCCCATGGTATTATTTCTACCTGGAACATATATATCTCTATATATACTATATAGATATACTTTATATATATATATATTTATATATATAAACTTCATCTTTAACGTAATTTCCTGTGTCTAGGAAAAATAGCTGTACTACATCTCTTGGGAAATGGATGCAGTCTGTGTATTACTTCACTTTTGCAAGCCTGAATAGATATACACACATATATATATATATATGTGTGTGTGTGTGTGTGTGTGTGTGTGTGTGTTATATCTCCAGAATGTTATATGAAAGAATAATTAATAATGAATTTCTGGTATTTACAGGAAAAATATCACTATTACACTGCGTTTTTAGATACGTAAGTTTCTTTATAAAGCATCATCTAAGGGATTTTAAAAGTATAATTTTGTTCTTGTTGCTAAATCTAAAATTTTTCCAACCTGTTATCAAGGCTGTTTACACACCACAGCTTTAACTAGGGGCTTTCAGTCACAGGCAAAGCCTTCTTACTTTCTTATTAAATTCCATGCTACTGCCCTGTCTGAATCATGTCACCCGCTAGATATAGCCAAAATGTCAGCAATTGTGATGAAGAGAAGGAAAAAGAACTCACTTGCCATACAAAGCCTTACAGTGTGAGGCTTTATAAAGCTGATGCTGTCAGTCAAAGCCCATCAGTATTGCTTGTGCAAAGCACAGGGCTTGCTATTGATTTAATTAACTGGAGTTGAGACAAAGTTCAGTTTATGCAGCACAATAATTTGCAGAACGTCCACAGGGCTTCACAGAATGTGTTGTGAGAAAGGAAAAACACAGAACTGAATGGATGTGACAGAGCCCTAGAACAAGTGACTAACAAATGGGGAAGACTGAGTATGTACCAAGTATCTGGGTAAAGTGTTCTGTACCACTGATATCTGAGATAAAACAATTGTAAAACATATGCAAGGGAGTCACTTCTACTTGCACTTTCCATTGTCAGGTGCCCACACAGATAAAGAAACTAATCAGATCAGCACTTGTGTGATTATCAGAGGAATAATACTTTTTAATACAATTGCATTTAAAAGAATATGATGCTCATTAAAAAAAAAAAATACTACACAATATTATCAGTGACACAATGATCCATCTGTTAGGCTTTATAGATAGTTTACTTTTAAAATCTGATTTTTCATTTGTACCTTTGTAGGTTTTTATTTTGATCTACTCTAGGAAAATGAGTGCACGTGACATGATTAAAAATAAATCCCTTTTTAACTACAAGCAATTAACAAATTCTTTCTTCCATCTTCAGCTTGCATAAGTAACTTCGTTTTTATATATGTGTATCTATAGATACAGTTATATGTCTGCAATATTACTAAAATAGTAAGAGTTTTGCACCAAATTCACTTCTTTTCACTAATATTTGCCTCAGAAATTGTTGGATGGGGTCAGACCTACCGAGCTGCCAAGAATGGAGTGAGCAAAGAAAGGTCTGAAGCAATGAGTAGTCTGCAAGCAGCCTCCTAGCAGGAAAAGTCAGCAGTTTTTTCCCTACCAAGCAGAACTTTGACACATAAATGTATGAATTTATACAACTATTATGCACAGTTTTGCTGTACATTGATTAAATGTGTTTCTAAATATCATAACTGGCATGAGGGACTCTTTATAAATTGTGTTTATGTGTCTGAGACTTTGTTAGAATATCCCAAATTCAGATGGTTTTGTTATATGAAGATCATACATGGAACAACATAGAAAACAAACTGTTGTGATAAGGACAAAAGGAAGATAGTGTGATGAGAAATAATGAAAAAATGGTGACAGCTTGGGGGAGATGTAATAGACAACCCCCTTCTAGTGGTTATAGAGTTTATGCAGAAAAGTGGCCTATTCTCTATTCAATCTGCCAATTTATTTTTCATTCCATTAAAAATTACAGAACAAATCCAAGAAAATTTCCCAGATTAAGCCATCAAATAAACTCCTTGGCATAGAGTGAAGGCTGAATACAGGTAAAAACTTTCAGAAGAATGTCTTTGAAAGTCACAGTGGAGGAAATGTGATTTATACATGAGTGAAGCAACAAAGTTAAGAGAACCTTTAAAAACAGTAGGAGTCAAACACTTCATGGCTTAATAATGATCAACCACATTGACCTTGATTATTACTCCTGACCATATAAAGATGATCCAGGTGCACCCTTTAGATATGGACCTGGTACAAGAGTAGGAAAAACAGAGGCTCTTTTACTTACCCTCTTTCCTGAAGCATCTGCAACCACTGGAGACAGGATACTGCTTTAAAAGAACATTTACTCTTCCCTATGAGGGTATTATCTTATATTTTTTATTTTTTTTTTTCAGACCTGTATTTTAAAGTAGTATCTCTTTGAAAGAATAATTTTCCAGAATAAATACGGCCTAGATAAAGGCTATTCCCTGGTAGTACTTGGGAAGACTTCTAAATTAACACAAATATTTCAGAAAACAATGCTGAGCAAGATTTTACTTTCATCACTTGCCTGTAGAGTATAACAACAGCAGCCTAAAAACTTTTTCTTTCATGTAAATCTAATAATTTTTCAGTTTGCTAATTTATACTTCAACTCTAAACTACACTTTGCTCTTGCTTTCTGTAGTTCACAGTTAAGGATATGTTTGGCTTCAAAACAAGACATCTGCATAAATTTTTCATGATCCACTGGGTGTTTGAGACCACTTATGCAGAGTGACCAGTGTAAAAGCAGTTTGAATTGCTTTAATTAGCAATATTTCTTAGCTTTTTACAGGCACTGGCTCTACTGCCCAGAGTTGCTGTTACTTTTGGTGCAGCAAAGAGATATTAGAAAATGTTGAATTTATTCGATCAACTTGCATTCATTATAAAGTTTTTGCACTTTTACCAGAGCAATACTTAAAACATATTCATTTATTTTAAACTGCTTAACAATTTTTTTTTTTTTTTTTTTTTCAGATCAGTTTTTATCTTCTTTGGTCTACATCCATTATCAAGTAAAACCTGTAACAAGAGCCTCCTACCTTTGTGGAATGTTGGGATTCTTCACACATTCAGTAAGAATACAGTAAAATAACATGAATAAAAACTCCCCTCCCTTCTTTCATTTTTACAGATTTCTGACATCTTTTTGAATATAATTTTTTACAGCACACTGTGATGTGGCAGAGATCCAAAACTGTTTATATTATTCTGGTTTTTGCTTGCTTAAACTTTTCATACATTTATAAATAAGAGAATCTTGTGCTAGGAGAGAAAGAAAGATTAGTACAACAAATACTGAAATTATAAAATGGCTCAAATCAAATTAGTATCAGTTCTGATAAAATTTTCTCATTAGAAAATTAGTTGAATAATAAATGATCGGGGAGTAAAAAGTGTATTACATATCCAGAGTAGAAAGAGGGAGAGAAAACTTGTTAAAGAGAAAATGAGAATGGAAGAGCAAATAAGTCAGAAAAGGGTAAAGCATTACAAAAATGGAATGCACATGGGAGAGGTGTAAATATGTAGAAGGATTCTTAGGTACCAATACACAAATGGGTGCAAAGGCATGTAATACATTATTTAAAACACAGTATTTGAAGAGGTGAGATCTGTCATGGATATGAACAGAGATGAAGAAAGGAGAAGAGAATCAAATGAAAAACATCCAGTTGAGAACCAAAAAAAAAGAAAAAAGAGAGAAAATATAGAATCATAAATAAAACAAAATAACATCATAACAGTAGTACAGAAAACAGAGATTACAAAGAATAGAGTAGCAATTAACAGTGTATGCTGAATTCTATTCACTATAAGAATTATAGTTACAGTCTTACTAGGTAAAGTAATTTAAGATAATTCTTAACAAGAATTATCTTTTTACACTCTTACTAGGTAAAGTGAACTTTCTGTTCCAATACATTGTCCCCTATTAACTTTTATTGTCCTGTTCTTTGTCTCAAGATCATCTTAAGATACAATATTGCATGATTGTATTCATCATTGCTCATTGTAGGTCAAATTTAGTTCTTCAAATTTAGTTCTTCTTATTTTAGTTCTTCATTCATCCTTAGTAAGCACAATCAAGTTGTAGAAATATTTTAAATGTTCTTAGTTGTTGACTTCTACGAAAGTAAAATATACACTCATAGAAAAAGATTTTACTTAATACATCCATGACACTTCTACAAATGTTCATGCAATAATTTATGATAGTCTCTGCTATTAATCTGTTTTTGAGGTGCAACACATTAATGAAATTTTATCTCTAGAGGACTAAGAATTATTCTATAAACAGTGTAAACCTTAAAGCTTCATATTTCTTTAATGATACAAATTATATAATAGTATATATTACCTGGTAGTATTTTATCTCTACAAATAATGCAATTACACTGTATATTAGTACCTTTCATACAATGTGCAGTGATGATCCCTTCCTGTCAACACAGATGTAGCAGAAAGGGGAAAGATTTCACACAAGTGTGTGAAGGATGATGAGCTGTACAGAATAGCTTCCTTAAATGCAACTTCAAAGTTACAGCTCTTAATTCTGGAAAATGGGTAACTGAAGAGACTATGAAGGATAACTACAAAATCATCAGTGGCAAGAATATATGATGAGGAATGCCAGCTGTCTATTCCTTATTTGTGTAGTGGAACCAGGAACTATCAGCTGAAGCCAGAATTTGACTGCTACAAGTTTGGTTGGATTTTTTTGTTTGTTTGACTTGTGTTGGGTTGTGTCATTTGTTTGTTTGTTTCCCCAAAATGACATGTTTCTTCTGATAGTGTCAGTATTAGTGGGCAAAACTAAGGGAAACTGTAGCTGTTAAAGCTAAAATGGGTACAAGTGAAGGTTGGATATTTTCATAAAAGAGAAGTCCTCTGAAAGTTATGGATTGCATAAGCCATCTCATTCTCATCCAGTATAAATCTCAATCAGTATGAACTGTTGAAAACTAAGGGAATATTCAATGGAAATATCGGGCTTGTTCTTATTTTCCATAGTAATTTGTTTTGGGCTACTTTTGAGGGAAAAATAATACTGGTTTAGCTTAATTTTTAAAAATTCCTGGTGCAATGCCTTTTATGTCCTTATCACTGCTGAGCTTTCTAAACATTGGTGATTTTCATCCTATAAATTCTGGCTCCAGCCTTATCACTTGATCAGTAACTCAGTGTTCCCCCATTCCTCTGCAGTTACCTACACAACTGGATCATTCCAGCTTCCTCAAGCTAATCTCTGCTGCAACTCATATTTTCTTTCCCTCTGCCATTCTTTTGACTCCTAGTAGAGTACACTACAGCAGCATTAATGTTTTATATGCTTATGTAGTGCAATGTTTGTTTGCCAAAGGACACAACTCTGAAAAAGAAAGCATTTCAAATTTCTGTCATTAAATAAATAAATGATGAATGCCTGATTTAATTTTGAGACAAATTGTTTGCACCCTGAGCCAGCCTATTAAATGTGAAATGATCAACATTCTAATACATCCTAAGAATTTGTATTTTGATGTTTTTAACTGAAACATGTCTTTCCATACAAGAATTTTGTGTGGACAAAATTTATATTATGAAAGAAAAAGCCTCACCGAAAATACATCATCCTGCTCACTTCTCATATGGTCAGATGTAGTGGTGTGTTGGCTGCTCTCTGTTAGTACAGGAGCTGAATGTAGAACAAGACAGGATAAAAGTCCCTCAGAGTAAGAGCCTGTGCTTTAGCTCATGATAAAGCGTGTTTCAAAACAGGAAAAGCAGAAAGGTAAATATCACTTTAAAAAACTTCCAGAATACTTGGTTCAATTTTATTGACTATGTGTTTCAGGAGACAAAAAATGTGTATATGTGTACATTCATCTGTTGTGGTTTAACCCCCAACAACAACTAAGCACCGTACAGATACTTCCAGAAGGATGGGGTAAAGAGAATTGGAAGGGTTAGAGTGAGAAAACTCATGAGTTGAGATAAGAACAGTTTAAAAATGTTTTAATAGTAGTAATAGTAGCAGTAGTAATACTACTACTGGTATGGCTACCACTAATTTGTAGTGAAAAGGAAAAAACAAAAACAAAGAGAAATAAAATCGAAGAAAGAGAAGTGATGAAATGAATAAAATTGCTTACCACCAAGTGATGCCCAGCCACCCAACTTTCCCTGTCTGCAGCGTAAATATTTACAACTGAGCCAGTCACACTAGTCTGTGTGACTGGTCAACATGGAGAATAGGTACTTCTTGGGTGCAGCTCTTAGCATCCTGAAGTAATCTAAACCGATCCAAGTGAACTGTGCACTTAGAGGTATCCCTCTGTTGTGGCTGTGCATGGAAGAAATATATGGTGATTGGCTCAGACATAGGGATCCATGCTACAAACAGTTAGGTGGTATCAGTACAGCTCCTATGAAATGGATCAGAGCTGCAAGATCCTTGTGTGCCCACTAGTTCAAAGTGAGAATAAGAAGGATTGATCAATTCTGATTTCTTTTGTATGTCTGACCATCAGTTATGTGCTGGAAGACAAGTTGTAGGATTCTGAGAGTCTGGAAATTCAGTCTTTCCAGTAAATAAATGAGATTTTTAAACAGTCTTGTTTTCATTATTTTTCTTATCTGATGTAAATAATTTACAGTAATATATGTGAGAACAGCAGGTCTGAGTAGGCTGGTGTGAGATTTGGGTCTAGAAAGAAGACTGTCTTTTCTAATGAGGGGCAGTTGAGAGATACCTTATGCTCTTAACTTTCAAATTAGTAGAGCCATCTGTTAAACAAGTTGTTTAGGGTACAAGTTTTTGCTTTTTTTTTTTTTTATTCTTTTATTTTATAATTAAATTTAATTGCTAAGCAATGATCCTACTTCTAAGTTTTTTACCTGGAGTCTTCAAATTTTTTTAAGATGAGATTCATCAGGTTTCGACAAAGTTATAGTCTTGAAAAATGTGAAGACCATAAAGTGCTCTCTCTATGAATTTGGTTCTTTGCTGGACTAACAATTGTCTATGATCTTTCACATCCTAGAAACTGTGAAAACCTTCAGATCCCAGCTTAGCTGGAAGATATGATATTCATATATTTATATTTGAAGCCTGTTAAAAGCCCCAAATACATTTGTTTTCATGGCAAAGAGTGTCAGGTCTCAGAGAGGGGTAAAGAGCATGAATGGAGGAAATTTGTATTGCCAAAACTTATGGCTCTATTAATCTTGAATTTTTTTTCTACACAAAATAAGTCTGTGCTAATATCAAAAATAAAAAAAAATAAAGCAAGAAAAAAAACGTCCCCACAACAAAAATCAAATACAACACACTTACAGTAAATAATAATTATTTCATTAATTGAATTTAGTTATTCCAGAATTTGATGTGTTTCATTTTTGGTAAAACTTAAGTAGTTTGGGTTATTTCAGGTATGTGCAACTGTTCAGGATTTTTCATCCACCAGTGGAAACATACTTTGTCTTGAACAAGTTAAAACATCAACTTTTCTGTCTGGGAACATTTTATTATGCATAAATTGGTTATAAAGAGTTTGTTATACCTATTTTATGCATCTTCACTCCCCTCTTCTTCATTTATATTCTTCTACTGCAAAATACGTATAAACATTTTCATTTTTCTTTTTATTTTCCTTCTCTTTTTTCTTTTAATCTTTCTCCTCTCATTCAGTCAATGAATTTCAGTCATGCTGCATTTGCATGTTATGGCTGAACTGTTGGAATTATCCTCCTCACCTTACTTATCCTCTCCCCTTCTCTATTTGGTTCTGCCACAGCTAAGCTGTTTTTCTGTCAAAAACTCTGGAGTTCCTCACACCCTTTCCAGATTCAATACAATTCACTAAACAAACATAAAAGTATTTCCTGTCTGATTTTTTTTTTCCCTAGTTGTCTGTGTAGTTTTTCCAAAGTTTAGATGAGTTGACTCAATTCTGTAATAATACAAACGAAAATCAGAGCTGACTCAAGGGAAATACTAAGAGTTTACAGGGAGGTAAGGAGAAGTAAACAGAAAACATTTCAGAAAACATTTCTGGCTGGAAAAGAACATTTCAAAGGTAGACTCAAAAAGCCCAAATGGTATTTCATCCTTCACTTGTCCCCAGCATAGCAACTCTTCTCTACCTCGTAGTCAGTAGCTAATTCGTAGGAATTATAAACAAAGAGTGGAAGAGTTTGTTGTTAGTACATTGTTACTGACCGCTAATTGCAAGTTAAACATGGTGAGCTGCAGATTTACAGATCCTATACCAATATTCAGTTGTTGGAGTGTTCTCACTGTCCTCTCTAGTTGGTGTATGACCGCAGTAAACTGGCTTCCTAGTTCAACCTTAGCTCTGTGCCTGGTAAAATCCTGGGAGATTTTACCAAGGCATGTGAATGGCAGCAACGTGATTACAGGCAACAGCTCCCTGTGAACTGCTGCAGTGTGAGTCCATCCCACGGGCAGACAGTCCTCCCAAAACTGCTGTGGCATGGGTCACTCTTCCACAGGGTGCAGTCCTCCAAGGACAGGCTGTTCCATCATGGGAGCAGGGCCCCTCTCTCCACGTGTCTCCCACAGGATCACAACCTCCTTCCAGGCATCCACTTGCTCCAGCATGGGCACCCCCTCCACAGGCTGAGGGTGGATCTGTGCATCTCCCGTGGATCCCCAGGGGCTGCAGGGGCACATCTGCTTCACCATGGTCTCACCAGGGGCTATAGAGGAATCTGGGCTCTGGCCCCTGGAGCACCTCCTGCCCCTCCTTCTCCACTGACCTTGCTATCTGCATACTTGTTCTTCTCGCGTGTTCTCACTCTTCTGTTCTCTGGCTGGAAAATTGCAACTGCAAACAACCTTTGTTTTGATTTCTTCTTAAATATGTTATATTTAGGAAGAAATCAAAATATACATGTACATACACACACACATATATATACGCACATATATATAGACACATATGCATACATATACACATATACATACATACATACATATACATACATACATATATATATATATATACATATACACACATACATACATATATATCATAACAGAGATGTTACCAGCCTCTCTCATTGTCCCAGCTTTGGCCAGCAGCATGTCCATCTTCAGAACCATCAGGGACTGGCTCTGCAGAACACGGTGGAAGCTTCCAGCAGCTTCTCACAGAAGCCACCCCTGTGGCCCAAAAGCAAAGACCAGGCCATACAAAGCCAATAGAGATGGCAACTCCCGTTAATACTTAAATAAATGGTTTAGGACATGAATGATTTTAGATACATTCTTTACTCTGCAAATATGAAATATACAAAAATTCAAGGGTTGCTATTAATCCATTTTGCTCTTCATCTGGATATCAGTAATTTTTTCTTCGAGTTTCCTTCTTTACAATATCCAGAGAAAGAAGGAAGTTATTTTTTTCCCCTCACCTTATCATAATGTTATTGTTTTTCTGACATTTCAAGAACTTGCTCAAAAGTTTTATGTCTATGTTATTTAATCTTACCATTAGGGATTCAAGAATATTTACCTTAAAAAGTAAAAAATATGGTGATAATCAAAAAAAATTCCAGTATTACTCTGCTGTCACTTAGAGTCAAAGTTTATTTTTCAATTTCCTCAAAAGAAGAAAAAATAAATTAGTTTCTAGGTTGAAGATTCTGGGAGATTTATGGAGTTTTATCTGGCTAGTTGTCATGGAGGTTAATTACTCTTAAGATAAGCCCTAAGGATTATGAAATTTCAAAGCTAAGAAAAAGTGTCATTCTTTGTTATATAAGGAATAAGTTCCCTAACCACTCAGATGTCCTTGTTAGGAGGAGCATAGGGAACAGGAATAAGCTGAAACAGCCACAGTCTTGTGGTTTTTGTTGATTTTTTTTGGTTGGGTTTATTTTTTTGGGAGGGAGGGGGGTGGTTTAGTTTTGTTGTATGGGGTTTTTTGTTTGTTTTTCTTTTTTGTGTGTTTGGTTGTTTGGTTGTTGGATTGATTTGTGTTTGGTTGGTTGGTTTGGTTGGTTGTTGTTTTCCCTAGTGATGTTTCAGGTGAAATGTCCCTATTACATTTGTAATCTTTATCTCTTTCCTTTTGGGAATATGAGGAGGTAAGGTGGTGCCTCTTCTCTTGGTTACGAAACCTTTCCTTTGTTGCTTTAGCTAAATTCTGTCTTTGCTTTGTAGCTATATTTAGCTCTAGTATTTTCTGAGGCATCATCAAAAATATTCACAATATCAATGACAAGAAATAATAATATGATCAGAAGACACTTTGTTTTCTACATTAGGTAAAAAAACTTAAAAATAAGTATTTAAAAATAAGGTGATGATTCTTCTTACAGTATAAGCATTGGAAACATAAAAAGGGATCTTTCTCTTTGATCTGTATTAGGAAAAAAGGGGTGAAGGTTTATCAGTTTCAATGGGTTTTATTTTCACTGCGGACAATTTGACATAGCTGTATCTTTGGTTCAGCTGAAAAGCATGTCTTCAAATGCCCAGAATCAACCATAGAGGATGTTATGTACTTAAATTTAATTGGCAAAAAGGCAAAAGAGTTTTAAGGTTCCTCAGTCTCTCCACAGGGAAGATATGTAAGCATTTTAATTGTTGTAGACAAAAACAAGTTTTTAAGACCCCAACAGTATCCTTACGCTCTAGAGTTTTTTAGTTGCTATAAATCTGGAATAAAGTAATACAATGCCAAAAGCATTGGAAACTTGATTAAAATAAAGTAAAGCATACACTGAAGAAATATTATGAACCATATTCAACTGACAGACCTGCAAGAAATCTGGTACTTATTTACAGCAACTAATTATTTTCTTAGAAAAAAAAATGAAATGGGTTCATTTTTCTCTAAAGAAAACAAGGATTAAGGGAACCTTTGCCTGCTTTGGTGTCTTTTAAATAATTTATATGAAAAATCACTTTTTATAAATTTTTATTTCAATACAAAAAATTTCACAGTTTTGCTTTCCTGAGATCATTCCCCATTTTATAGAACTGCTAATAAATACAGGAATCATATTTATTTGACCTCTTAATAATTTTATCAGTCAATTGAACACACAAGTAATCACTTTTAAGAAGATTAATAACATCCAGTTTAAGATTTTTTTTTTCAGTTTGTCTCTTCAGCTTTTCAGACTCATATTTAGACTATGTGATTTTAGTGATTCGAGGGCTGTAAAGTTTCACTACACACACACACACAGACACACACAGCAATTTGGTGCTATTTGAAATCTGGCATATTGACTAACCTCCAGCTTCCACTCCAAAACTTCATAAATATTCCTTAAATCTTGTGTAAGTTCATTCTATGCCATGGGTATTTGGTTGCCCAAAACTCTCAAATGGCCACAGATATCATGAATTATGTTCAAGATCTCTGTGGAGAGTAATGGAAATCTAGGCATCAACCTCAGTGCAGATAGTTGCATTTAGACACCTAATTTAAGAGGTTTACCTCACTTGTAAATTTGGATACCTTAATTTCATGTTGAATCCCACTCAGATCTTGAGTTTCTTACTGAAATATGGCATTTGGTA
This sequence comes from Nicator chloris, assembly GCA_013400495.1. Lineage (NCBI taxonomy): Eukaryota > Metazoa > Chordata > Aves > Passeriformes > Pycnonotidae > Nicator > Nicator chloris. Next base: position 26,935 of record WAAE01004855.1, read on the forward strand.
CTGTATGAGGAATTCAAGGATATCTGAGCCATCCCCATAAGATTGGTAGGTAGAAATGACACAGGAGATTTAAAGGAGGCTCTTTAAATCAGGAGCTTTGGCCAGAAGAGACATGCTGGAGCAGTTTAAATAATATTTTAGTAGATTCCATTTTTCATATAAAAGAAATACTTAGTTTAGTTTATGCAGCAAAGCCACCAACTCAGGCTGGCAGATTATAGCACAATACATTGTAGAAGTCTTGTACCATCCATAAGCAGCAGCTAGAAACTTTGAATCCCTGGCAGAAAAGAGTGGCCCATATGCAGGCAACTGAATTGAGCCCAGGGTGTTGACACTGGCCATATTTAAGACCATCATCCTTAATTCAATTTATAGCTAATGGAAAAAAGTGACACTCTTAGGGCATAACTGGTCTGACCTAATTTAGATGTGCTCATTAAAGATCATACTCAAGGGGCCTCTGTGAGTCAATGAGGGGCTGCAATTTGCATTAGAAGAACTGCAAAAACATTTTAAGGGAGTTTTTGCCACTGCCTGTGCACTGACTCCTCACATTGAAAGTGATAAGCATATTAGTCAGCTTATGTTGGGTAAAGTAAGTAGATAGACATGAGTTATGATAGGCTCTAGAAGAAGCAGCTGCCGAGTTTGTGTGCACAGCAAGGGCTGACTGCTACTATTTAGGGAAAAAAATGGAATAGGTTACCCTGTAGGACTCTTGTTGTCTGAGGTTAGGTTGAGTAGACTCACTAAAAAGAGAGCTGGCAGCAATGCTTTCCTTTCTGTCTGTGACAGGATGTTTTTGCCACAAACAGTATGACAGAAAGAATATTGAAGTTGAAAGATTCAGGGCAGTGGAGATTAGAGTAAGAAAGATTTCCATTAAGAAGGAAGTAGCTACAACTGTGAGGTTAAATGTGACTGATATAACAGAAGCTAGAGACTTGGGAGAAGAATAACTGTTGAAAGACATGAGGAAAGCCAGATATGTTTGGCAACTGATATTCAAAGTCTAGACAGACAGCACCTCATTTAGTAGATTTGAATATGCATAATGTCTAATTCTTCTGTCTTTATTAATCTGAACCAGAAAAATATAACATCTAGATATGATAAAGGAAATTTGGCAGAGTTTGTAAACCAACTTTGGGTCAAACTCTGGATCTTCAGGCAGTAAGGACACAGTGAGGGCTACTAGTTTTCAAGAATTTATATCTAACCTCTGTACAATTACTGAAAGCAAAACAAGTGAGTCTTGGTAGTGGCTTGTAAACCACTGCTTCTTTATTCTGAAAGGGCTTTTGAGAAAACTTGTGGATTAAAACCGTTGGTCTGTGGGAACTTAAGTCTAGCTGTTGTTACAGGGCAAAAGCTCTGTAAATGTTTGTTTATACACACACACAAACATATATATATATATGACAGCTATAAATAGTGAGAAAGGGCTTGAGGCATACAAAAAATTTTTTTTAAGATTCACAATAAAGGGTATATTCATTATACTGCTATTGAAATATGAACAGAATATTACATTTGATTGGAAATTATTTGATTGGACATTGAATATGTCTTCAGAAGTTTTTGAGCTACTTAATCCTAAGCAACTTTATTAACTCTGTGACTATAACCTCAAGTCTTAATTTTAGAATTCGATTCAAGGGATACAAAATTCGCTTCTACTTTTCAAAGAGCTTATCCAGGGGCAAAACAAAGATAAAGGCAGGCTGACCTTCCATGTGGCCTTAGGTAGACAGACCTTGCGATGTTTTCTATAAAGATAGTACAGGTAAACTGTAGAAACAGTAGCTTGCTGTTAACCCTCTGTGAAGTCTGAAGAAATGCCACATCTATCAGGTTATGGTGACATATACAGATTACAGCCTCAAGGTAGAAAACCAAAAGAACAGACCAAATCCCTAAGTATGGAAAGCTGTCTCTTTTTAAGTATAACTGCTCTCTCCTAAAAAATCTCTAGAGTCATATCTTATTGAACTGTAAAAATGTATAAATCTGAGGCAAGGTAATAGACTATCATGTCACCTTTACCTGTCTTGTATGATTCACCTCTAAAGAGCCTTATCAACACATTGGAGAAGCAGATATTGTTACATTGAGTTTTAAAACCAAATTTTATAAAATAAGAAGAAAAAGACTCCTGACTTTATGAGCAAACAGAAAACATAGAGCGATAACTACAGAAAGGCAATAACATTACTAATGAATTTTGGCTAACCTCTTGTGTGGTGCTTTGGAATTTAAAACTTTTAACTAAATTAAGATAAAAACAGCTGTCAAGGGAAGAAGGATCCAAGGAAATGGACAAAAGACTGTAAAGGAACAAACTAACTTTGTACAAATGTAATCAGCCACTGAACAGGACCAAACTTGGACTACAGATTACACAAAAAAGCTACATCAAATCTAATTTAAAATATGATTCTGTACCTATTTATAACAAGGGAATTTTGTTTGTTTTGTATGTTTAGGTTTTTTTGTCTGCATACATATAGTCTCTAAGTTAAATGACTGATCCTTAGCATGTCAAAGAGAATGGGATTTATTTAAGACTTGATGGATAGCTGTGGAAGTGAAAGATGTGGAGACTAGAGATTAGATGAGTCACAGACCAACCAATTCTATCAGTATCTTCTGTAGTGCAAATACATGTTTGTGAACAATATTGCAGAAAATGAAACAGTCTTTGCAAAATTCATTCAGACAGCCAGATCTCATTCCACATGGAGTTATTGATGGAAGTCAAGAAGAGGTACATCACTCCAGTGAAGACAAGCTGACACAGGTGGGTTCTTCAGCCTGGAGCAGAGAAGTCTCTGGAGAGACCACACAGCAGCATTCCAGTATTTAAAGGGGGCCTACAAGAGAGCTGGAAAGGGACTTATTACAAGAGCATATATTGACAGGACACGGGGTGATGGCTTTAAACTGAAA
>WAAE01004857.1:0-12641 GCA_013400495.1 Nicator chloris
CGCGCTGCACCTGCTGCCACCGCGCTGCCGCGCGCACGGGTTGACCTGGCCCGGCCGCCGTCCACCTCCCGGTGGCTCTCCCCCTCGCTGCGGGCGCCGCTGGCACCGCGTCCGCCGCCGCCACTCTTCCCAGAGCCACCTCCGTGCCACCCCTCGGTTCCGCAGCAGCTCCAAACGGAGCGCCGCCACCGCTCCGCTTGGCCCAGCTGTCCCGACCCGGCGCCACGGGCCGAGCCCAGCCCGGCCTCCCCGTGGCTGAGCCCCCCCCAACTCCCTTCCCCCTTTCCCCCCCCACCGCCGTTTAACAGCGGGCTGGGGGGGGCGAAGGGAAGGGGCCCTTCTGCCCTCTGGGCCCCAGGCCCCCCTGTGGCCCCACCCGCAGGGAGCCCAGGTGGTACCTCCACTGACCGGAAGGCGAAAAGGGCATAACTTCCTGCCAAAACCTCTTTTAAACTCCTTCTGCCAGTGGGGTGTGGTCACGAGACGTATTAAAAAACTTCCTGTGGGAATAACTATTTTTCCAAACTAAGTAAAACCACCACAAGTTGCAAGGAGGGGATAACCTTTAACCTTACTATGTCACGCTAGGGACACCGCATTCAGTACATATTTTTACCCCTCTTGCAGAAACAGAAGCAATTTTTTCCCTGACACCAAACAGGTCTGTGTTTGCTCTGAGGAGCTGCTGTGCAGGGCTGATGTGTTGGCAGGATGCTGTCCTGAAAAAAGTTCTCTTCAAGTTCAGGCACAGATGGATCAAAAAAAATTTACAACTGTCCTGACAGCATTACCGTCCACACAAAGATTATCAGCACTTTTTTTTTCCTCTTAATTCTCTTTGTTATCATCACCTTACAAGACTATTGCAACATACAAGCAAAAAATAATTCCATATTATCGTTAAAATTTGTTTCTTCATTACTGTTTTAAACTAAATGATCTCTACCATCTGCGCAGTGCAGGGATATTTTTAGCAATTATAAACTGTAGTGATGGGCCATAAACATGCAGTTTAGTACATTTCAGTCAGAATCTGAATTTATGCTGTTTGGGTCCACCACATGCAATGTGAGGGTTTATAATAAGTTGCCTATATCAACAGTGCATTTGTCCTCTGCTAAAAATCATATTATGTAGGTTAAAGTACCACAATTCCTTTTTCAAAAAATTTCCTGAAATGTAATTGTGATGACATGGCCTTCAGGAGACAGAGGCTGTGTGGTAGGTCAGGAGGCTGGCTGCCACAAGTTCTGCCCCATTAGCTCACCATTAGTGGGTTGTCTGAACTCTCTGGGTAGCGTACATACAAAGGCTCAAAAAGGAAGCCCATTCTCATCATTCTGTCTAAGTACTTATATTTAACTAACAGTGCTTCCATTACAGGAGACATTTCAAAGGGTAGTATTTAAAAATTGCTTAGTCACTTCATGGTTTTTTTGACTTATTGACTATACTTTAATGTATAACCTACAAATATGCAAGAGGAGAAAAGGCATGAACCAAAAGTAGGTGGTGGCAAGATCCTTCACCATGTTTCAGTCCCTTTATGAATTGCTGACAACACAGCAAAAAAAAAAAAAAAAAAAAATCCACAGAACTGGCAGCAGCAAATACTCCTTTGAATAAAGCACTTCTGAAGACAAGAAGTAAAACCTGGACACTTGTGCCAATACTGTCCTAGACGAATTCTAGGAAGGGGACTGGTGAGATGAAAAGCAAGTGTGGCTCTCAGTTGTGTTTAAGCTGCAGTGCTTTTGAAAATCCAGTACATGCCACTGAAGGTGTACAAAAAGGTGAGTGCTCCCAGGCCTATGACATTTGTATTGTATTTCCTGGAGATCCAGCCCGCTATTTCGCCCACAAAATTTTGAAAACCAGTGCCATACAATATTGACAAACAGCTGAATTACTTATTTTGAAAAATAAAGAAAATTTTTATTTCAATAAAGGAAAATTTTTATTTCAATAAAAGAAAATTTCAGTATCCAGAGGGTATTGAAAGGAGACTGAGAGTCAGGAAGGCTGGGCTATGTCCTGGTTCTGTCCTCAAATGGCTGTTTACTTGTATAATTCTCTTAACATACATGCACATTGCCATGTCCCTCTTTTCAATTATAGTGCTCATCTGCTGATGAGGCCTATATAATTTCTAAGAAAGTAATTTAGATCCGGGGATAACAGGGGTTCTGAGCATGCATTGTATTATTGCTGGCCCATGTGGTCTGAGGAGATCTTCACTGAAATATTAAGCAATAATCTGACTGATCCTTTTTATTCCTTCTTGAACAGAGCCATTACCCAAAGTTAGATGTCTTTGCTGATTTGAGAAGAAGCCTTGGAGAAGGTCCTAGTTATTTCTTTACTTCCAAGCATCTTTAAAAGACAGATGTTTATACTTAAAGATATACCAAACAAGTCACCATTCTGCTGCCTGTGAGTCAAAGAACAGATCTTTGTGCTAGGCTCTTCTCAGGGCTTGTTCAAGCATTGTCATTTCAGTTGTGTTCTCACCATCTCTGTCCCTCTGTTGGCAGGCCAGGAGAGGGTCATCATTACTCCCATCTCTAAAACTTACTTAACTTCCAAAAGGGTTATCCAGTAGGCTGTCAGAGACTTCATCTGGGCCTTTTTGTAGATGATGGTATCCTGGCTTTTTTTTTCATTTATAGAAGCTCTTATTTTTAAAGTTTTCTTTCACACCCTCCAACTTAAATGGGGTGCAACCTTACACACAACATTTGTTTAACAGAGTGAAAGGCCCTTTTTACCACCTGTAGTATTCCTTCTAACTTCAGTAATAATTTTTCTGCAAACTGAAATCAAAATTTGCCCTGCATTTGGCAAGGCCTTGAATTACCTGCTAGCAGAGACACCATTTTTCAAACAAATATTTACATTTGTGTTTTATTTGTGATTGATCTCATGGGAAAAAATTAAATGTGTTCTTTTGCCAATTAAATCTGAATGATACATATTTGGGGTTGAGTTCATTCTGTGATTTTTACTTGCTTTGCTATATTTTAATTGCTTAATTTGCTGTGTTGAAGAATTGTGTGTGTGAGAAATCATCAGCAGGCAACTTAATTAGGCAGGAGTATTCATTTCTGAATGTCGCATGGATGGTCCAGAAGTGTGGAGAGACAGCTTCAGAAGAAAGCAGCATCAGAAAATGTTCCTCTACACAACTGGGAACTTTAAGGACAGATAAAGGGGTTTTATATTTAAAAATAACCTCCTAGCTAATCATTCTACCCATATGTTGCAGAGCTGCTGCTTTGTCATTTCCTTGTGTTTGTTTAGTTTATATGGTAGTATATGCAATGTGTAGATCAATTGTGGATTGTTTTTCTGACTTCAAAACTCTGAAGTTTCACCTAGAATTTAAAAAGGGAATATTAAAGTTACTATAAATGGGCTAGTCTACTGATTTTGAACAGTACAGTCTTTCACGCTTCTGATTCCAAGTAAGATGATTAGACCAGACACTCTTGATGTTGTGAGTTTATCGATGCGCACAGGTATCCCATGAAGGCAGAAAACCAGTGCATAATTCATTTATATAAAGTTACCTGCAAGAAAGTGCAGTTCAGGGAACACACACAATCTAGACACCTCAACCATAGTCCTCATGCTGAAATCCTCCTGGGGCAGCAGGAAACTCCTGTGCAAAGAAGTCTAGCAGGTGTGGGCCTTACCTTTGTGCCTTCTGCACATCACCCCTGTTTTCCCAGCTGCAGATGCTTTTGCCTCCCTGACGCTTTTGTACTGTATTAATATTTGTTGATATATTCTCTATTTGAAAGTATTTAAATACATTTTGTATTTTCATCTATTTATGGAATTCCTTACTCTTGCTACAAGAAATGTAGTTGTAAATGGATATTCCATTGGCTGCCTAAGCAATCAGAGCTTTCATTTTGCTTTCAGTGAAGTTTCAGTTTTCCACAGATACAAGAACAGACCTGTATTCATGATTGCTTTTGATAACTAAACCAAAAAGAGAATGGCTGCCATTAATGTAATGCAGTTTTCCAAATCAATATTGTGGTTTCTTCCTCCCTGATCTGCTGAAATACAATTTCAGAAATGCAGAACACATGGCTGTTTGTGGGGAGGGAGGCACAGAGTTCCTAATGTTCCCTCACTGTTTGGAAAAAGTAAAATCTGAGTTGGTGGGCCTTAAAGAAGAGAGGCTGAGGGGAGCTGGTAGAGTTCACCAGTTTTATAAGTAAAGGATATCAGCTGAAGCCACAGTCGTGCCTGTACTAGTTCCACACAGGGGCAAGGTATTATCAACCTCGTCCTTTCTTCCTCATTAGTTATTTTTGGCTCCAGATGAGTCCTTCATTCCTCTTTACCAAGAATGCTAGATTTCTGTCACCATCGCAAGAAGAACAACAATGGTAAAATAATGTGCATGTCTGGGAGTGCTCCGAAGAATGAAGCTCAAAGATAGAAACTGTTATGCTATTTTAACAGGATAAAAAGGGTTTCCAATTTAGCAAATAAGATTATGTCATAAAATGTTACACTGGCAAAGACATTCTTTGTAAATACATTTTCCAAGCTTTCCCAAAGTCAGCTCATGCTACATATATTTTATCTTGTCATTAGGATATCTTGCAAAGTTCAAGAAGTAATATGAATGTTTCTGAAACAGTGAGGCCTCACATTGCAAAGTACAGTGATAGAGAAACACACAGGGGCCTATATTCCATGACAGCACCAAATTCTACTGAACACTGTAAAGCTACATCAACTTCACCTATTTGGTTGTTGGGGTATTTTTTAAAGAAAGAGGATTATGATAAAACAAAAATTTAATAAAATATTTCAATCAAAATTTTCAGAAAATATTTTCAATTATCAGGGCATGTTTTTTCCCACAAGAATGAATCTTCCAAATTCTGTGGAAATCATACCATGCATCTGCACTTTTGGACAGTTTCATCATCCTCTAGGTCCAAAAATCTCATGCATAGGTGGGATTTTTCTGAACATTCATGTCTACGTCAGGGATGTTTTCATCTGAATTAGTGACCTAAGATGTCTGCATAGCCAATCCAAATGGGAGAAGAAAAAAATTTTTTAAAAATTTCCTCTAGAAAAAGATTTAATTTTATCCAAAACCAAACTGAAACAGAGCTACATCAAGCCCTTTTAAAGTGCCTGTCTATCTGTTGACATTAAAGATAGCTCAAGGTCCCTAGTTCAGACATAGACCTTGTATTGTAGAGGACTCAAGTTGGGTGAGATGTATTCTGCCCTATATGTCTTTTTGATTCTACAGGCTCCCTTGGAAGCAGACTAGGCAGTAGACAGTAAAAATACTGAAACATTTTTGTTCCATATACCAGAAAGTTTGATATTCCCCCAGCAGGTCTACTCACCATATGTCTTTACATTTGTTCTGTATCACAAAATTGACTACTTGCTGCATGGTTAAATACAACATTTTTGAGAAAATTACATATGGTGGTACCACACCACTTGTCAGAACTGAGATTCTATGGAGAGCAATGGGGAATTCTGTTTAAAAACTGGTGTTGAAAGCTGTCCTCAAAAAATCTCTGCTAAATGGGAAGAAGAAGGGTTTTTTTAAATCAAAAGCACCTCTTCTTAAAATATTGGTAAATTACTTAACTACTATGAGCTATTTGTATCAGAAAATGCTTATAGCAGCTGTTGAGTACGGGCACTGAACTGGATTTGATTCTGTGCATTCAAATGCTTGAAAATTCTTTACACATAGACAGATGTTTAAGATGTTAATGTGTTAGAGATGAACCTGTCAGATCTAAAAAAATCTTGTTTGCTTGCTGTTTTCTCCCTCTTTCAAGTAACATTCATTTCATTATTATTTTTATGTTCCAGAGTAAGGAGTAGATAATGTAATGGCAACCAGCTCTCTCACTGGCAGCGCTCTCTCTGCCCCCTGAGGCTTCAAAATAGTCAGTAGGTGTCCCACACTGTGAGAGCCAGCAGAAGAGAGATCTGGGGAGGGCACATTTACACAGTTCCAGAAGGTTGAGACTATCTTATAAAAGCTTTCTGGGTGTCACTGTTTCCCTCTGGACTAAGTAACACAGATCAAACCATACGTCGACCAGGGGCAATGTGGTAAGAAACATCAACAAATTTTCTTGCTCCTGTGGTGTAATACTCCCTACATCCTAATACTTCAGATAATGAATGTCATCTTCAGAGCCCTCCACCTACTGCCTTAGCCACCCTTCGTCTGAGCAGAGAAGGTCTCAGCTGCAGGATTCTACATCTGCACCGATCACACCAGACCTTGGGTTCAGAGTATCTGATCTCGTTTCACACAAGCTCCTGAAGCTCTGTTGGCATGCCAGCATTGCTGCTGAATCACCAATGTGTCTTAGTCAGGCTGCTTAAAATGGCACAGCTCTGAATTGTCTGATTGCCTCCTCCAAGCTGCATCTGACTTTGTGCTGGCACCCCTTACTTCTCTCTAGCTACTCGCCTCCTCTCTGAATTGGCACCCCCATGCTCCTTAAGATATCTGTGCTCCAAAGGCCATGCCCCTTCCTCTGATGAGGTACCAGGGCTCTCCTGCACTCGCACTACCAGGCTACAAACCCTTTAGGGCAAGGGCTTACTATGCGTTAGGTACTGACCTCTTCCTGTACCACATCATGTACGTTTATCACACTATCAATTATTTAAAATAGCCCTGCCTTCAGTTCAGCCACATGCTGAGTTAAGCTCCATAGCCTTTGGGTAGTTTGCGGCAATGTTATTTTTCCTCCTCAGCATTCACAAATCTCTTGCTACTCTGTAGCACTTGTTATTGTTTGCTAAGGGAGATTATATGGTGTATTATCACTTGAGAGAAGTGTTTTTGAGGAGATGATGTAAGCTTTCTTCACAAAAATCCACCTACACTTTCATAGCCATGGAAGCCAGACCTTACCCCAGAAAGGCCTTGACTTCATTAGCACTTTCATTTAGTACAGACAGGTAATTATTAATATCAACATCCAAATCTAGCAAATCTAGCTGGATGTGCCACAAGGTGACAAGATGTAATAAACATAAAAGAAGATAGACTTAGAAGAAGGGAAAATGTTCATTTCACTTATCAAGGGAGACAAGACAGCAACAGCAACAAATGGCAGTGCACAAGCAGCTGCTTTTTTTTAATGTAATCTTATTCCCATACACTAAGATATTTTTTAATGCTTTTTCTCTTGAAGTGTTTGGGACAATTTTAATTATTTACTCAGGTTAATTAAGAAAATAAGTTCTGCCTCCTGAAATATAAATACCAGGATGTTATATGACACAAACCTATTTTTATTTAGCTCAGAGATAGCCAGAGATAAATGTCTTAGCCTTTTCCCCTAAGGTCTGCCAGGAGGCAGGGCAGTCTGTTGGTGAACTATCAATTATCCCTTTCTACACATGGTAAACAATGAACTTGGCTAATCATGCCGTATATCACATTCAAGGTCACCAAGAGCTTCACCATCAACCTGGGGAGGTGACTTCAAGTAAAGACTCACTGCCAGCCTCCAGACTCACTGCTTCCTCACAAATTCCTCACACTTTAGTAGCTCTCTACACATCCTTCAATCATTACATCCATATTGGAGGCATCACAACAACAGGAGGATAGTTATTGCCAGTGCTGCTCTGAGGAGCACCTACCAGCACACACAGAGGATCCTACAGCACGGGTGTAGGGAGATGGGGAAAACTCATCTACATTTTTTCTAGGAACAAAAAAGTCCTACATTTTTTCTGGGAACAAACCTTAAAGTCCTGGAGGAGGTATTACAAATGGAGTAAACTTTTACACCTTCATCCCAGGAATCTGGGATGCTATGGTAAGAGGGCCAAAAGAAGAACTAAACCAAAAAACAGCAGAGACTGCAAATGCTGAATGAGAAGACATAATTCTGAATTTTTTTGCTCATTCACAAAGCATATTAAAAAGCCACAGAAGCACAGACAAGTCTCTAAAGGCAAAACAATAAAACTAGCCTTTTTCTGACCCATGGCTCAGATAGGAAGCCTGAGGCTAGAAATGCATTTTGTTCATCTCTAAGTTTTAACAAATCATCGTGGTGTATTTGCCATTTTTCCTATGGCTGATCTAAAAGATCCAGGAAAAACTGCCCATATATTTTTTAAAAATTCTTTATTCACCGAAGCCAGTGTTTTACTCATGGTCCAGCAGCTCAAAAAAGGAAAGCAATAGAGGAAGTATAAACTTATGATTTATGTAGATTGCTGGTCTGTGCCTTCTCCAAATCTCTTTAACTTGCCTTTTGTACATAGTCTGGCTTCTCACTGGGCTTCTAAAAGATGTACATTTCGAAAAGGAATTTGAGCAAAGAGAACAGTGACCTTAGTGACTCCTTAAGGCAATAGCTACAATAATCTTCTCAGATGAGCAAAATATACATGCATATAACTTGATTTATATTCTATGGGATGACATACTGCTTTCAGAATGACCTCTTACGTGATTAGCAGAGTATCCTCTAACATTCAAAGTGGTTTTATGTTAAAAGCAGCATTCCAGGCAAATAGCATGACCTTGTAGAAGTGACAGGGCTGCTGCTGCGGAACATATACAATATCAACAGTCACCTGAGCAAACTAGCCCCATGTGCTAAAGCTACATGCCTAAGGCATTTGCTGGGTATAGCCCCATAGCTGCAGCTGTCATTGAAGCTTTTTTATAACCTGTCTTTCCAACAGAGTTAGTAAGCTTTTCCATTAATAAGATACTACAAACACTTTTGTCTTTGCTATAAAATCTGAGGTAACAAAATAATGTTTCTCAGAGGCATAATGTGTGGTTAGCCATGCACTGGGAGTGATTTTCTCAAGCAGAAACTCATTATTTGTCCTGATTAGGGTCCATTAGGAAACAACTGCATTTCAGTGACTCCAAGAACAAGACAATTGCACCCCTGCTACCAAAACATTATCTTCAGGAGGGTTTCTATGTGCCCCATTCCTCTTCAGGCAAAGTGATTTTACAACATCCAGACTAGTGTTAATGTAACACTAGTGTTAGCAAGTGAAGCAAAAAGCGGTGGCATGGACAAGCGAATACTACGTGTGCCCAGAATACTTGTACTCCATTTGCCAGCCTCTGCTGTCGTATCTTTACCATCGCATGAAGTATATTAAAATTAACACAGGTAGCTCAAAAGTATGCCATATCTGCTTTGAGCAAATATTTATAGTCTGTGTAGATATATCCAGTTCAAAAGCCAAAAAAATGTGGAACAAATATCTATAAAGGCACTCTCGTGCTACTCTTTTTTCTCCTTTGCACATTAGCAAACTAAGTTTCCTTTGTGGAAATTCTTATTATAGTCTTGCTTAGAATAGACTGGCAAGTGATGGACTAAGTCATAAAGGATCTGATCTCCCTTATATGGCAGCAACCTAGGAGTCACTCTGTTGAAGTTCCCTGGCATAAAATTAGGCCAAGGTAGATCAGAATTAGGCTCACAAACTTGTACAAGAGTGTTACAGGTGCCACTGGTGATACATATATTTTGGAGTTAACCTCCATCTAATTCTTCACCATCAGGGTGACAATAACAGTTCTCAGAATTGAAGAGGAGCCCAAATCCACGTGAAAGAGCATACTACAAAATGATCTACAGCCTGGGAAATGGGTTTTGCTTTAACATAGGATGTACGAGAGTCTCTCAAACACACAATTGATATGTGCAACCCATAATGGCAATGAGACTAAAAGCACAAGGAAGGGTTACAAGATAATCCCTGATATAATTTGACTAATGCCTTATACACTTTTTATTCTGACCCTCAACTATTAAAAATTACTGGGGGATTCCTTGTGATTTCTCTCTGAAGCTGGTTCATGAATCCCATGATCTGACTGGCTTAAAAGGCCAGTTGTTCCCTGATGTGTAAGCAACATCATAATAATGTTAAATAGCAAATCATCTCATCTTCACACATTTCCTGAGCATTTATAATTGCTTAATTGCGATGCATCTTGTTGGCAAAGACTGTACAAACTACTTTCCAGGGTGTATTCATTTACAACCATTTTTATTGTGGTCCCTGCTGTTCTTCTTCATTATTTTTATCCTCTTTGGGCCATGCACCACTTTGCTGAATCCAATGTCTTCTTAAAAGCCAGTTTTCCTTGCTAAGTTGTTAATTTTTTTTCCTGATGGCTTTGATGTCTTTCTTCAGTTTCTCTAGTGCATCCTCAGAACTCCAATTCATTTCAGGCTTTTATTTCTGTTGATGACTGCTCTTTAATTTATGACTACATATGCCAGCAATTTACAACTGTCTGATTTCATTAATTTGAATTTTTCATGCAATAATAGTAAGACGCTACATTGATGTAGTGCTATCAACCTAAGGTGAAAAAAAAAGGTGGGGGGGAAGGGAGGATACAAACTAACATCTTCAGTTGTTTTATGATTGTAAGTCTTTGTGCCATTTTTGGTCTTCTCATCTAAAGGTAAGGACAAAGATATGCAAATTAGAAATTACAACAAAAATAATACTGAAGGAAAGTCCAGTGTATTTGAAAACATTAGTTGGTTTACCAATAAAGCTAATATATTCATATTTTTTCAAAAGAGATTTTAGATTTTAAGCCAAAATGCTCAAGGCCATTTGAAACTCACTTTCAAGAATTGTTTGAAGGTGAACCCCAGTCCAACCATGCAGCACTTGCACAGGGCAACTGTGGGAGGTCACAAAATGGGGAGAAAGCATAGTGGGGAAGGAGGAGAAAAGAGTAGAAGGTGAGGAAGGGAGGAAAAAAGACTTACAGAATTATGTCATGTCTTCTTAAATGTCCCCCAGAATGAAGTGTACATCCTACCTTTCCCCTTGTAAAAATACATGTAGTTTTCCTTTAGGAACTTGTTCCCCTGAAGTTAAACTCCTTGTGAGGCTCTGGCATACAGAATTATTCTGTCCAGAGCACAAGGATCAGGCTTATACTTAATGTTGATGTAAACTATAAAGGCAATGTTTTTAGTATGTGGTTAAAACAAAGAATGGAGAATTTAGCATGTCTAAATTCACAAAGAGAATACTTGTAAGGGAAAAAACATGTTGGACACCATTTTCCTTGTCATGTTCATAAACCCATCATTTCTATGTGATTCTTTTTAAGTTCAAAGGACTGAGGTTTTTTAGTAAATGAGACAAGGGAGAAATGGTGAAAACAGTTTCCCTGAGGAGAACTATTCCCCAGTTCTTAAAAAGTTTGAACATTTCAAAACCATAGGGAGATGACAGCATTTTCTATTACATTTGTGCTTTTCTTCCTGGTTTTTCTTATTTTTTATTATTTTTACTGAACATAATACAGCAAGAAGGAAACAAAAAATTAATTCAGATCCATAACTGAGCTCTTGAGTTGGCTGACACCAGTGTCTTCTCAAAATGTTTTGAAAGGTTTCCCACCATTTTCAGTGGTGTGTCATCATACTTCTTGCTGTCCTCACATTGGGCACCCATTCAGGTGTTTCAGTGCTTTGTAGGTGTTTTATACAAAAGGTGTGTGTAGGTGTGGATTATGGAAGAAAATTCAGAACAAAAAAGAGCTAGGAAGAGTAGTTTCAGTTATGTCCCAGATTTTTTTTAATATGTTTCCATCTGAAATATCCTGAAAATGTTTATATATCCTATAAATGTTATATATAGCAATAGACTCACAAATAGCTGGCAGGAAGGGAACTTAGGAGGTCCTCTAATCCATCCTGTTAGCTACAGCAGGATAGACCATACCTATGCCACTTCCCAGAGATCCTTCTCCAGCTTCCTCATAGAGAAATGCTTCCTAGGACATATACTGTAATACTTCATTACCCTTACCATTAAAAACCTTCACTAATGTCCAAACTGTGTGATGCATGTGCACTATCCCCCTTAGCACATTTTTTCTGGTCTTATCCAACATATATACAGAGGTCAGACAATTTCCTGTCCTCTCCCTGGCAGGCCTCAATGTGTCTGCAAAAACCTACATTTGAAGGCTGACATCATGTCACTCCTCCCTCTTCACTTCTCCACAGAAAATAACCTGCCTTTCCTCAGAGCCTGTGCCTTCATTATTTCTTGAGCACTGATCATCCTTGCTGCTCATCTAATGAAAATCTGCCATTAATTCTGCCTTTTCGGAAGTGGGATACCCCAAAATGAATTCTGTATGGATGAGAAAAAGATTCCACCCTTGTCAAACCCTTCCTCTCCAACTTGATATGGAATATCAATACGGAAAATCTTCATCAGCTGGCAGAAATGGCCTCAATGTGCCATTTGTAAGCATGAATAGGCATTAAGGCTAGTACCAGATACACTAGTATAAGTGAATATACCCATCCAGAAGGAAGAAAAGTTATAGGTGCTGTTGGATCCAGACCTCTAGCTGCCATGTAAGGGCCTCCACTGTAGTGTCCCACCACTAAGGGTCATTTGCCTTCCTCACACATACACACATACACACTCCCACCAAAAAAAAAAAAAAAAAAAAAAAAAAAAAAAAAAAAAAAAAAAAAAACCCCCCAAAAAACCAACCAAACAAACAAAAAATAGAACTGAAGAACATAAACCCAAAATATTTGAGAGTTTTGAGAGGAAACAGTAAAGAG
>WAAE01004857.1:12675-64503 GCA_013400495.1 Nicator chloris
AAAAAAAAAAAGATAAAAAAAAAAAAAAAAAAAAAAAAAAAAAAAAAAAAAAAAAAAAAAGGCAGAAAATCTGAGATGAGGGAAAAAGTGCTGACATGCTGTAACTCAGTTGGTGCTGGTACAAAATGATGTTTGGATAGCAGGATTCTGTCTTCATTCTTTCTATCTTTTACAAATCTCAGTCCAGTTCACACACAATTTGTATAAAATTTTCTGGAGGCTAACTTTCAGAGTTAATCTCCAGACAGACTGGTAAGTAGCTTTATAACAGGGAAACTTGTCCTTTGGGCTTCTCTTGTGTAGCACTTAGGATTCCATTCAAGAGCAGTTCCCCTTTGTCTGCTGCCTTCATAAATAATGGATGCATCTTGCATTAAAGATTAGCAAA
Source organism: Nicator chloris (assembly GCA_013400495.1). Lineage (NCBI taxonomy): Eukaryota > Metazoa > Chordata > Aves > Passeriformes > Pycnonotidae > Nicator > Nicator chloris. The sequence goes on from WAAE01004857.1 coordinate 13,064, forward strand.
GATTGTTAAGCTTCCTTTTTTGCATGTGCAAAGTTTGGTAGCTTTTGAAGTATTGATATAGTTGTGCAATTTGGTGTACATATTGTATTTTTAAGAAAGAATTTAAAAAAAAAGACAAAAGAGGAAAACTATGGTAGATCTAAAAAGCAGATACCTTACTCTCAAAAATCAGAAAAAGTGATCCTTCCATCTTTAAATCTATGAAAAAATAGTTGCATTACCAACTTTTGTAATATTCTTTTAAGAAGACTCTACAGAGATTGCTGTAGGTTTCAAAGCAATTATGGTAGGAGGTCATGAAAAGCCTTCAGGAAATGTTGCCAAGGTACTGAACCATCTAAAAGGAAGAACACAGTGCTGGAAACTTTTCAAATCTGATTGAGGGTAGATAAAGGAAGACAAATTTTTAAAGTCCTCTTTACTCATTTCACTGATTTTATTTTTAATGTATTACTTTACAATTACATCTTGTATCTGAAAACACATGTTTAGCCTGGATGTTCCTTTTTGGAAAAAATCCACACGGATAATTCACTGCATGTTTTGGTGGGAACCATCTTTATCAAAACTGGTGACCTCTGTTTTTCATTTTGTGTGCATACTACAGAGTTTAACTGTCTAAGCAGCAACATTGTGCCCGTTGTTGTGGTTCTCTGTATGCAACAAAGTCCTATTTCCAGCTCTCTAGCCCATCTCTTCCACATATTCCACAGACAGGACTTGTAAGTACAGCTTATTACAGGGATGAGTTAACCAGTAATTTCATTGTGCTCCATGGCTAGGATCCCGAAATGCAGTCTGCCTAGCCAAAAAGGGTGGATAAAAATTGAAAGACTGCATTAAATAGCCATAATTGTTACAGAGTCTGATAATACATACAGTGATGACAAAATAATTGCTTTCATGCTGTGGCCAACTTGCCAGTATCCAGAGCTGTGGGAGAGAACAGGAATAAAGGCCTGAAATAACCTAGCTAATGAAAATTGCAGGCAATATGGTACAGAGCAACTTGGTGCCAAGGCTTTTGAATGGTTTGCTGTGAAGTCAGCCAGGATGGCTGGTGCCACATTAGTGCTAATATGCCCTTCTGGAGCATGTTGATTCCTTCAGGACCACACAGTTGGGGCCTTTTGTCCATGTTCCACATTGCAGGGATGCTCAGAGCTGGATGAGAAGCACAGTGCAGTTGTACTCAGGGCTCTGCAGGAGTTAGCTCAGGTCCAGCTGGACTTAGTACCTCAAACTAAGTGCCAGACTTGCTAAACTGAAGCTGGCTTTGTGCAAAGCCACATTGGGCAATGGGGTGCTTGGACACCCAAGTTGCTTCTGTTCAGAGCAAGCTTCATTCTGGTAGAATTAAGTAGTTCAGTGTACAGAATGTACAAAGTTGGCTGAGCTTCTTTGGTGGCAAACTTACTTTAGATATGGTATCTAACTGACCAAATTTCTACTAACACTAACCAAACTACTGAGCTGGGTCAGATCCAAACTGCCTCAGTAATCATAATATGATTTATCCTGCATGTCAGTAAGCAGCCAATAGCTGCCAACTAACTCAACTGTTTCTCAAACTTTAGGTCTTAGTCCACGCTACTCTGTGAAAACAAGGCTAGAGTTTCTGTCCTTTCACCAGTTGAGAGAACAGCGGGGTGAGGAACTCATAACTCATGAAATAGAACTGAAAAAAATGATGGTTTAGCAGACAAAGAGTGGAAACAACAGATCTGAGTTAAGAGGGATGGAAATATTCAGCTTCCATGGCCACACAGGAGTACCACAAAAATGATGAAGAAAAGGAATTGAAAGTTGGAATGCAGGGGACAGGTACACTATTCCTAACTGGATTAACTAAAGCATGACTGACTGGAATAACATGTGCCTTTTAAAATGACCCATTTAGCAGCACTAGGGAATATAAAGAGAGCAAGAGAGATTGACCACATTGTTTTCTTTTGACTCTAAGGCAGACTGTTTGGCCTGGAAGAGGATCAGAACTTGCAATGAACTCTTCACTCTTCTAAGATTCATCAGGTTACACACAATGTACCCAAAAGTAGCTTAGCCTCTCCCCACATCATAGATATGTTATAGAAGACTGGAAAAGTAAGACAATATTTGCAACTTCCTTCTCTTTCAATTTTGTGACCTCTGTTCACCTTCCTTTCTGAGTTATCATTTGATTCCTCTCGTCTTCCCACTTTTCCTGTAAAGAAATGTGAAATAACCCAGAAATATTTCAGAATATTTCAAAAACAGAAAACAGAAATATTTCAAAACATAGAAACAGGGACACAAATTCAAGGAACATCAGTACAGCCCAGGCTCTAGCAGTGGGCAGCAGTAAATGCCTAGAAAATAATTACGAACAGAGCAAGTGCATCATGTTGTTCCCAGAATATCTACCAAGCACACAGCAATTTGTGGTTCAGAGGACTCCTGAACCAGACATGGTGATTTTGCATTTAATAGCTCCCAGTGGATTCATCTTTCATTAAGTTATCTAGTCACTCTGGAACCCATGCTAATTTTACTCATCTACAGCATTTTGTGGTGAGGGGGGCCACATCTTCAGCATTCTCTCCTCCATGTTATTATTTAAGGTTCTTGGCTTTAATATATGAAGAAGATATTTCAGAAAATATTTCAAGAATTGACAAAGGAAGGTTGATCTTTGACCTTGAGGTTGAGACAAATATGACTCCCCTTCAGAAGATCAGACAAATGTACCTCTGCCTTTACAGAAACAAAAAAACCCACCAACAGTGGCATGTCTTTTAACAGTAAAAGTACTTGAATCTGGTTTCAGGTGCAAGCTTTTTGTCATGCACAGTTGAATCCATTAGAAAAGTTATCAAGAAGTAATCTGAACCTGGCTGCATAGTGGCACTGTGCAGATATATTGCTTTTTGATAAGTATTGATCTGAATTTATGTTGCAATATGGCTAGACAGACTCACTCCCATGGAGTTTCATAATCAGCATTTCCTGTTTTCCACCATTTCTTCTTTCCAAAGGACACAGTTACCTGTGCCATTCCTCATAATATTCAAAGGAATTCACAACAGAAGTGTGAATTCTATTGTATACTGAGAAAAACAAATCCTTTGTGCCTTAAGGTAATGGAGCATATCTAAAATAATACAGCACAAGCTTTAAGCTCAGCAAGAAAAATTCTTTTACCACTAGCTTATTGACAGAAAATGAAGCTGAAAATTTTGGCCAAGCATACTTCTGTATTTTCTTTAGGCCTTATTTTTGTGTTCAAACAAAGGCCTTCTCTTTTCCACTTAATATAAACACTCCTTGTTTAAATCCAGAGTTCATAATTCTAAAATTTTTCCCAGGGAAATTGTTCAATTGGTGTTACTAATGCTGCTGAGAAGACCAAAAGAAAAGAAAAGTTTTCTAAAGCATTTAGGATTCTGTCCTATATTAATATAGACTGAAACAGGGGAAACACTAAAGCAGTGAGCTGGCTTTGGATAGCCTAGCTGGCAATAGCTGCTGCACTCTGCTGGCATACCTAGTTTTACCTGACATCATCCGGGAATTGCTACAGAATGAGGTGCTGAGATTTGGACAGAAAACTCTGGCAAAGAGATGGAAATCCAAGATACCCACAGCGATGTCACCTGATTTTGTATAGGTAGATGAGATTATATTGGGTCAAAGGCAGACAGGAAGAAGGGAAGACCAGGGAGAATTTTGCCATGGAATCTGTACAGTAACCTGGAAGAGGGAAAGGAAGACCTTCAACAAAAATGCTAGACGAGGAGGTGGAAGGAGCAGAAAGAGAAATTAGTATGATGGCAGACATTCAATATGATATGACCCGGCATGGGACTAACTAGGAACAGAAAGTAGCTGGAAGCTATCCAAAATCCTTTATAAATTCCAAAATGGTTTCTCTGAAGATCTGGGTCAAGAAATATAATAATAAATGAAAGGGTCAAAGACTCGTACTTTTGGCTTTGCACTAGTATATACAAGTGTCTTCCCCTATACAGAAGTCCATCTCTCCAGTGCATTGCTGTTTGCTGCAGTGGTTAATAGATTCCGCTTTTGCAGTTCAAGGGGGGTGAGACCTGCTTTCTCTTTCCTTCCAAGGATATGAAAGCTTCAGAAGCAGTGGGACGGTGAACAGCATGGGTATAAGCAGGAGAGGGGACAGAATGACTCCATACATTACTAGCCCAGCAAGCAGCATTTTGCAGGGGTAGAGTGGGTGATTAGACCATCGGGCTGTTGTTCCAGTGACTAACTGCTTCTTAGCAGGACAACGAGAGGTGCAAGCAGCCATAAGGCCACAGCTGTCCAGAGGGAGAACCAGAATATCCCATGTGTCTGTGAAGAAGAGAAAATGTCTTCAACTGTCACACCTCCAAATATCCCACTTGGGTTCCTGCACCCTCAGGTTGAGTGGTTTAAGATTTTGCATCGAGAACAGACACAGGTTGTTCTTCAGCTACTACGTCATGCTGTGCTGTTTGCTCCAAACTTACGTTGAAAACAGGGATGGACTTTTGAACTGCAGGCCCCTGGGGAGACAAAGCTATGCACCATTACTAAATTTAGATGCTTCTGAAGTGGAAAATGGTAAAATGTTTTGCAAATAGCTAACTTTTCAGGATGTAACACATAAGAGTTGTTCCACACAGCTTGGCTGTTACAAACAAATTATTGGAAAACAGGCAATCACTAATCTCTTTCTGGAAAGACATATAGATTCCTGAACTGTTCACAGATTACTTCAGATATATCCAGAAACAAAGGCCTGATTTTTTTGTCCCGGCTCCAGTCACACTGAGCATTTCACACTGGCACTTCTGCCTAGGAATTGCTGTGCCCTGAGGAGGTATTTCAACCCTCTGAAGAAACAGATGAGTCTATGTAAACACTGCTGCATTTCTTTACAATATTCTTGAAGGGGTTTCTTACACTATATTGTGACTATTTTCTTTTTTAAAGCTATATAGGTATCATCAAAATTGATCATCTACTATGTCAGATACTTATGCTATTTATGGCCTTTATCACCTTCAGTTCAGAGCATTTAAATATATTTTGAATATGACTTTTCTGTGCAATCTTCAAAGTCATCATTCCAACAGCCAAATATTTATTATTTCTTAATATTGGGATACCTAGGTTTAATTAGGGTACCTTACTACTTTATGTATCATTTTGTGGCTTGTTTATAAAGACTTATAATCTGGCTTTGGATTTCTTGAGTTTTCTGTGAGAGCTCATCCACTACATTGCATCACAACATCTGCTTCATGTAAACTTCTTGAAGGTCACTGAGACTCAGTGTAGCAAGCAGTAACTAGGGGTTAGCTTGGCTGGTGGGAGCAAGCAAAGTTTCCTCTGCAGAACCTTTCTGACAAAGACTGCAGTCACTACAAGTGATCTGTGTATTACCATGGATATTCACAACAGTAAATCTGGATTACTCTTGGGATCTACAAACTGGAATACATAAAGAGGAACAGAAAAAGCCCAGAGCTATGCTTCCTCCTGTAGTTTTCATTCATTAACAATAGAGAAGTCAGATGCAATGAAATAAAATGTGTCTACCTAGACCAGATTGGTTTACTATTTAAATAACAGAGTTATTTAATAACAAGGGGTAAAATCCTATAAAAACTAGCATTTTGCCTCTCTGATGCAGATTGATGGTTCTGAGTAAAACTCAGATAATGCAGCTGCATGAATTATGAGACAATATAAGATAAAATTTAACTATATTGCCACACTATCTCTTGGTTTAAGTTGTACAGCAGGACAAGGGTTTCCTAAGACAAATTTGATAACCACATTAGAGGGTTTTTTTCTTTTTTTGGTTGCCTAGTTACAGAGTTTATAAGTATCTATTACAAGGTTAGCCCATTTGTGAGCCATGCTAAATATGTTACATCTGAAACTACAGCCTTGGCAATGTACCAGGGACCCAAAAGTTTCTTACAGTAGTCTCTGATATGGATCAGATTCCAACAAAGCTTACAGATCAAGATAAGTTTTGGCATACAAAAAGGTCCAGGCTAGGCCCAGACAGACAAAGACCCAGTGTTTCTCCATGAGTTAGTTATTAAGCTTCTTTGTGATTCAATCTTCTTGATATCTGTAATATGCAAAACACAAGTACATTTCCCTCATTTCTATAAAGAATTTTAAAATCTACAAATAAAAGAGTTGTACAGCAGAGTTAAGTACTATTATCCTAGGTAACTCTGCTGTATCTCCAGTCTATCTCTCTATCTATGATTCACAGATTTTTTCTCTTTTTACTAGTACTTTATACAAATTTTGTACTTTTTGAAAACATTTTCAATATTTTCTGCTGACATGCTCCAGAATTTGCAAGGATTCCCTTTTTGGGTCTCTGGTTTAGAGCCTGAATTGCCCTGATACCTGCTCCTCTCCTGATGGTCACAAAGGTAACCATGAACCTGGCGGCATCATCAACCGATGCAGTAATGCCTTCTGTGGATGCAAATAGTCTGTGTTTAGCACAATGGCTTGCCTGATTGTACTCCAGGTGATGAGAAAGCCGCATGTGCAGGAGGCAGAACAGGCAGACCAAGGGCCACCTGGGAAGCTGGGACCAGACCAGTCTCTGTATGCAGCTGTTGAAGCTGCTTAAGAGTGATCTCTTTCCTTTGAAAAAATTGAAGGGAAAGAATGCGCTGAATAAACATCAGTCAAGCCAAGTCCTGAGAAGCAGATCCCAACCAAAAGAGAGGTGTAATGTAATAAACTCTTCCTCTAATATAACCTTTGTTGAGAAAAATCACCAGTTACTTCCACTGTAAACTTCAACAAGAGGCAGGTGTCAATTGGCCATCACTAATCATTATTATTCATCCTGCTCTTGGTAATTAATGAGACAGCTCTGCACAAGCCCGAGTCAAGTCTAGAGGCAGTGTGGGCCCTTCAGGAGGAATCTGAAGGCATAATGCTAGCTCACCGTTTTCTCTTATTGTATGCCTTTAAACTATAATTTAGACACCATATTGCTCTTCTGTTTTTTCCTCAAGCCAAGCATTGACATCTGTCTTCCCTGCCTGCATTTTGCTAGATAATTAGCAGCTGCATGAACCATACTGATGGGATGAAGGTGGACATGGAGAATTGGGAGCAAAGATTAAGGCCCCATTCTTTCACCTTAGAAACAGCAGTTTGTTTCAGAAGAGCCTATAAAAGTTGCCATGTCATTCAGGGATTGTTTTTGTGCATTGGGTTGCATTGTGTGGAGACTTACATAAAGCTTCTTTTAATTTCCTGACATTTTCACTGATGGGGCTAAACTATGAATTCTTAGATCCCTGAACTTTGTTCCTATTTTGTGGTTGGAGCTCATTTTATTGACTGATAATGATTTTATAATAACAGAATTGTGTCTCATTATCAGTCCACTAACTGCTGAAGGTCTGTGCCTAGTGTAGATTACTTACTCCAACATGGCCAGGTACTTAAATCAACCAAGCATTTTAGCTGCTTCAAATGAAGGCTGTTTTACTGAACAAGTTTCCATTAATTTTCACTGCTCTCTGACAGCTGCTGCATCAGAGTTTCCTTTCTGTAATTAGTTACTGCACATTTGTATATACGAGCAGTGTTTAAATAGGAAAGGTAGGTGACACTGGTGGTCTTCGTACTGGTGCTGCCAAAATGATTAGCCCAGTAGGAATATGAGCAGGGAGGAATATGGAAGACTCACAGAAGTGAACTCCTGCAATATGAAACACCATGTGATGATTTTGATCAGAGCCTTGCAGCAATCGTGGTGTGCGACACCTCCCAGGTGAGTAACGCCGTGATCCACCACAACCAAACAACACTCCCTGGGAGCAGCTCCCTCACACTCTCCTGGCCCCCTCTGTCACAAGGCTAACTTTGCTGCCATACACATAGCAGTCCAGATATACCATTATTGCAATGAGTAATTGACCTAAAGTGCCAGTTGCAGAGTAAGACCATGGAGAAGTGAGACTGCCAGGCCAAACTGGCCTTTAGAGCTCTCCCTACTGACACACCTCCAGTGGACAAGTCATCATTGTCAGCAAGTGGCTAGCGTTTCCACTGGCAGTGACACCTTAACCATGTCTCACCATTTCTTTTAGGCACTCGTTTGTGGCTCCATAAGACTCTTCCAGCAGTTCAGCGAAACTCTGTGTGGCTGCTATGTGACCACCAGATTGAACAATCCACATGGACTAACAGTAATCAAAATAAATCAAGTTTTCCTTGATTTCCCAACATAATTCACTGTGTCCCTCAACAACAGCTTCATCAACACCAGTTATACAGCAGTGCAGAGGAGGGAGAAGGCAGGAAGACAAAAGAGCTATTTAAAGCCATAGCTGACAGCAAACATCTGTGGAGCCACCATGTCCACACTGGCTGCAGAACAACTGAACCTCCCCTGGTACTTTTTTCTCTCTTCATACTACTTGACAGAGCCTAGAAAACCTTCTCAGGCTGAACATCTAATTTTGAGATGGGTAAAGTCAGATTAAAACACCCAGTGCAAAACAGCTCTGAGACTTTGGTGTGAAGATACCACATCCTGGCATCTTGTTTGCTAACCAGGTTATCAGATGCTTCATTTCTGATCATGCATCTCTCTTGGTGGCCCCTCACTACCTACTTTTTATTTCCCCTATCCTTTCAAAATCTATTTTGACCTTTTCATTTGGTGTTGGTTCTATTGTATTTGTTTTCTCCTTTCTTTCATGTTTTTTCTCTTCTCTTTTTTCCCTCCCCCACTTCAGCTTTACATACTTTCCATACTTGGTTTCCAGAGTGCTGCTGCCTCCTGCATTTTCCAGTAACACCTCATAATTAGCTCGTGTTCTCTTCATCATCCTGTGGGATAGAGATCTAACTGGCCTCTCAATTTCCCTGCTACAACTCCATGGCCAGACCAACAACAAAGCCTTGGCTATCCCTTCACTTTCATGCTAGCAGTCACCATTTTCCTCCTAAACCTTTCTTCTCCCTTACATCCACATGTCTTCAGTGAAGAAGGCTGGAAAGTAGCTGATGTAGTCTCATAGCCAGCCAGCTTCCTGCTTTGGTAACTCAAAAATTTGCATTCCTCAAAACCTAATTTGGAGCTAGCAAATCTGAAGCCAAGCTTCAGCAGTTGTGTGTACGTGTGATTTCAGGCTGGTGACACTGACTTCAGGGAATTGCACACACCAGAACCACTGCTGGGCTCACAGGACCAAAACCTCTGAAAGATGGAAATAGGAATAGTTCTGAGAAGTGAAATAAGGGGTGCCTGGAAAGGAGGCAGGAGGAGAAACAGACATGCTCCTCAGTGTTTGCCAAGAGACAGCTTGCTGTTCAATCTGGTTTATAACCATTAGCCTATAAAGAGGTACTTCCCAGCTTTGCTGTGCAGTAACTCTGAGGATTCAGTGCTCTCCAAGTTGCAAAGGGTCTATGCACAGCCTATTATGCACAGCAAAACAGTGTGTTTGGCTGATGATACATTGCCTCCAGGTACTGCCACACATAAAAAATATTCCAGATTATTTAACCACATTAAAGAAAGCAATTACTGTCTTCATTCAGCTGCACTGGCAGGCCAGAACCATTGTAAAGGAAATTCATCTCCAGGATGTCCAAATGACAGAGCTGGCCCCTATACAATACAGCTTACTGCAGCAGCATTAGCTGCAGTACCTTTCATTATATTCTGCTTACACCATACAATATTGGGTAACTAGATATTCCTCCAAGTGACATTTAAATTTAAGTCCAGAAGAAAGCTTTGATTGTCAACTTTTGTGAAAACATTACTTGAGAATTTTAGGCCCCTATGTCACTTGATGTAAATCAGCTCTGTATATAAAAAGCTACTAAACTACTCTCAACAACTTACCTTGTAAGGGCTATGATTTTCATAATATTCAGCATCTTTTGGTGTGATTATTGTTCAGCCATTTATGTGTGACTATAATAAACATACTTCTCTGGAATTAGTCAGCTTAAAAACACATTGCCATGATCAGCTTGCCCTTTTTAGCCCTTCTCAACCTCACTTGGTAATTTCTCCTAAGTTATTTTAATAATGTTTATCATTACAAGCGTTCTTAATAGGACAGTATAGCTTTCCCTTCTCACTGCATGAAACACTGCTGCTGGCGTTTGATTTGTATGACCTAAATGATTTCTGCAATCACTGCTCTCCAGTTGTTTGTCCTGGAGGGATAGTGAAGGATTATACTCTTTTAAAAGTATTTCTATTTAGCAAATGCCTCATTTGCAATAAAACATCAGCATTTACCACATGCATTAAGCAGCTAATAAATTCCATTTCTGCTTCAATTTTGTTGCTTCACAGAAGACCAGAGAAGAAGATTGCATAATTGAAATCCAAGAGCAGGTAATAATTCCTTACCGTTAGCCCTCCAACTGCAGACATGTAAGCCTGTTTGAAACAGTCAATCAGCAGCTTGAACAATCCACCCTATCACAGGATTAGGATCCCTAATGAGGACCTCCATATCCCACTGCATAAAAATGAAGGGAAGACCACTGTACTGAAGCCTTGAACTTCTGTCCCTCGTGTTACTGTTCCTTTGCTTCAGCTTCCCTTCATTTAAAAATAAAATAAAAATCAAACCCAGGAATTTAGCACCACAAATATTTTAAATTTGAAGATGATATTTCTTCTATTTGAGAGATTGATCCAATCAATAGGAATCTCATTACAGAATTAAATTGCTCCTAGTTCAAGCTCATATTTTGGGAATGGGGAACAGAAGAAGTGTGGGGTGAGGTGGTGTTGTTCAAGCCTTTTCCAGTTGATCTCCCAGATAAGCAATTCTCAGTACCACGAACTAGTGGAGGTCACAGTCTCTGGACCAGGAGCCATTAAGCCACTCCACAGAGGCACTGAGGAAGAGTTTGCTGAGAGGAGGAAGGGTCTGAAGTTACCCATCAAGCTGCAGCTATAGAAATACAGGAGGCATAATTCTCCTCATAACAGTAAGCTAAATGAGACTTTGAGTTGATTAATGATCATGGCAGAAAAAAAACCAGCAGTGAAAGCATTTCTAAGTCACTGTATACCTTCCAGTCCAGCAAAGGATTCTGAAATAAACTACTTCATGCAGTGGTTGCTGTTAAAAGGAGGCATTCCCATTGCATTATTGACGGTTTATTCATACAGGTCTTCACAATAACCACTAATGTCATGTCAAAAGCAGCAATAATGGATTTCCACGTCTTAAAACAGTCTGTGTCTTTCTTAAAACAGGGTATGTCTCTGCCGTGTTTCTGTAATACCTATGACATTGATATTGGACCTATTAGACCTCATCATAGTAGAAGGTGTAATTATTTTATAATCCTTATGTGTACAATATAACAGTATAAAAATTATTTCCTTATCTCAGCTTCCATATCTGGTGATGAACAGCATCCAGCTCCACAAATTTCATTAAACAGATCTATTTCTGACAAAGAGAAGGAACTTCTTTGGGAGGACAGTTTTTCTGGTTTTTTTTCCATCTGTCATTGAACTCAAGAGAACCTCTCCCTCAACACCACCAGCAGCCTAGAATATTGTTCTTTGGAGCACAGCACACTTTCCTACGCACTGCCAGCCTGCTTTTGCTGTGGATAAAAAAGCAGCTGAGCCAGCAGACACTTGTTGCATTCTGAGCATTCCCCATCACCCACCACAAGCAGTGAGGGCAGCTTGGCTGCTGGCTGCAGCAGGAGCAACACAGAAGGCCTATTAACAGACTGTAAGGCGTCTTATCAGTTACACACACACACAAAAGTACACACGCAGACACTCACACACAAGTGCACACATGCACACAGGAAAAGTAACAGTGGCCCAAGAGAGATAAAAGTAATTTATAATGTTTCCACTTCGCAGTGTCACAGCAAATTCAAAGACAGACAGCTTCCTAATGTGGCAAATGCCCATAATTGGAAGTCTCACCACTAGCAGACTGTTTCTCTGCTAAATTTGTATTAAAGAGGAAATCTCAGAATCCGTTGTCAAAAAAGAAGTAGAATCCCTTACAGAGCCAACACTCTGAGAGCAGGTGAGGTTCACAGTAAATTGATACAGCTCATGCAACATCAGGCAATATCAGGTGTCATTTACAAAGAAAAAAATATTTGGCAGATAACTTTGGGTCTGTTGGCTGAAGCAGGAAAAGCAATCAATACATGTTGGCAATATTTACCCACTTAGAGTGCTGCCAAATGTGAATTTGAAACAATGTATCAGCTGCTTTGAACTGATCTTTGTCTCTTCATAGACAAATGTGAATTGAAACTAGAGTGATCCACTCTACAGATTACATACATTACAGAGAAAGAGATATGGCAAGAATGCACAGGGTCACCCCTATTATTTGTTCTTGCTGTTAAGAGTCACTGCAGAAAAAATTAGGTCAGATACAGTTTCCAAAGGGATTGAGGTAAATCAAATTGATAACAGATTATGAGTCTGAAAAAACTCAGTGTGTCAGACTAGATCACCCTCTACCTGGAATAAAACAGATTTTTTTTTAATTGGAATCGAAATTTTAGATTTTAGAAGAAAGAGCCCACATCTGGTACATTAGTTGTCTCCTGCTCTATCACTCTCCCTTCTCCATCAAGCCATGGCTATTTAGATGTGCCACTCCCCTACCCTGAAATACAGACTGAGGCTTCTACAGTTGTTAGATGATGTGCTGTAAATGAAGAGTAAAAAACACCTACAAGACAGAAACATATCCTGTGGCAATAAAAACTAGGACAAATATGATTTTTGGTTATTTAATTTGATTCCTGATGGTTATTACAATCCAAGTGCTATGAAAACTTCACTGAAAAACAATAATTATTTCAAATATCTGGTCCTAATTAAAAGCACCAGAAATGTCCCACTAGGTCAAACTAATGATACGTGCTATTCAGTATTTTGTCTCCAATGGAAGATGTCTTCAGTGATGTTCAAGATGTTCATGACGAGCATGTGAGTCTAGACACTTTCTGCATTACATTCTTTCACATCTCCCAACATGAAAATTGCCGTTGTAGCGCGTCTGATGGTGCATTGCCTGGTGCTGTTAGCACGTTCACTGACATTTTATCTGCAAATCTGCCTCACCCCTTTTTGTCCTGCTGATATATTCCACCTTCCCAACCTCTCATCTCCCTTGTGCAACACAACAAAGCCTTCCCACTCTCCATCATCTTTGCAAGCAAGGCCCAGCTGACTCAGAGACTGACCTTGGGCCATGAATGACAGCATGTGGGTCCCTTCCCAGAACAATGTTTTCCTTCTTGTTCTGCAACATTTCTTCTTCCAAGAAATAGTTTGAAACTGAAGAACTGGTTTCTGTGGAAGAGCAAAGGCAGGAGAGGAAAACTAGCCATTTGCAAGTTGCCAAGAGAAACAGGGCTCTCCTATGGTCATACAGAATTATTTAAAAATTAAGCAACAAGCTTGAGACATGGAATAAATCAAAGGAAAAATGAAGTTGTTCTAGGGCTTTTGCTAGCATTTCTAATTGTGGAAAGAAATGAGAAAAGTCTCAAATGGAATATCTTTGATATGACTGCATTAAAAGATAATTTCCATTCCCCAGATGCATGATCTATCTCCTCATGAAAGGTGTGTCCTGAAGAACAGAATTTGGCCTTATGTGAATCTAATGAACCCAACATCTTTAGCAGGCCTCTTAAATACTTCTTTGTTCTGCGAAGTGTTTGACAGTACTGTTTACATGAAAGAAGCTGTACAAAAAAAATTAGTCAGATTAAATGCTGTAGGGTCAGATTTCATCTGATCTTCCCATGATACCCTAGAAAAAACTTAAAGGAAGGTCTTGCACAGGGAGTATTTCATTTTACTGCATGAAGCAGCAAGTATGCTCCCTCACTCGGGAGGAAACAAGGACTCAGGTCTAACTTCCCTCTGCAGTGGAGGAGATACTGAAAAGTTGAGACCATTGGCATTTCCCCCACACAGCAAAACTAGGGAGAGCACTGCCCAAGGTATAGGCTTATCTTTCAGTAATATACAACTTATAAAAGGATTGTGACTTTCAGCAGGGCAGAGCTGCATGCAGAGTGTGGGGCTGAAAGACCTGTAGGGGTGGTTGATATAATATGTTTAAGTTGGTATTGAAATTCAAAATAAAATTAGCCTTTTAATAAATCACAAAGCCCTACTGTCTCACACAGGTGATTAATTCAAAATAATTAACAGCTTCATTTCTCTTATAATGCAGATTTATTTTTAATTTTTCCTGCAGTGGTATTGATATCACCTTCTACAGCATTTAGTCTTAATGGCAAATCTGTTTATGTTCCTGGAGCACTAAGTTCAAGACAAACAAAACAACAGGAGACCCTATAGGTGTCATGTAGCATTCTGGAAGAACTGCTCCTAGGTACGAGCTCTGTTCAAGAGAAGTGCAAAACAGATTGGGAGAATGACAGTAAAACAGATTTTGGAGGTGCTGGATGATCCCTGTGGAAAGTATTTTGGATGTGATTTTTTATTTGTTGCCAGAACCCTTTAAATGTGCATGGCAGAGAAGGAGATATGTTTTCAGCAGCTCGGTCAATAAAAGTAAGGTTTCAATTTACATGAACATCCATTATGAAGGACTGTTAACCTGTAAATACAGCCAGACTCTACTTAGTGGCAAACCTGACAGAGACTGAAGTCAGAACTCTGTGGCTACCCTCCTCCTGATCACTAACAGCTAACTTTAAAGCAGTTTTAAAACTACTGACTCTATCCAAGCAGCAGAACAGCACAACCACAAGGCGAGGCAGAAGGGACTGCTCTTGCACAGACACTGTAGCTGTTGGATCTGATCTGGCTGAGCTATCCGAGCTGGCTCGCACCCTTGTGCCTGGCTTTGGGGTCCCATGCTGGGAAACTCTGCTGTGCTTTTCGCTTCCAGGGACACAGAGGAAGTGTGGACGGACCTCAGTCCATACAGTCAGATGGACCTCACATCAATGTCTCTGGACACACATCTCATACATTTCCCTGACCCTCCCTGGAGAGGTCCTGGTCTGTCTGATCGCTATCGGAACAGCAAGTACAAGGCTCCCAACAGCCTGATCTCACAGTGCGTATAACTTTTCTACAAGTGAAGGATGAACACATGGCACTAATGCTACAAGTGTACTGAGGGAATTCAGGAAAGCTTCTGTTACACTTAGACAAAAGATTTGCAGGATGACCATAATGAGCCATAGTGCCATTCCTTCTAGTCCAGAGGAATCCTTTCAGCAGATCGACATCTCTGATTGGAAGAGAAAACCTGTGTGAGCACAATTTAGAACACATGGACTAAAGAAACACAGCAAAACTATTAGATTACTGTGACATGGCAGGAGAAAGGGATAAAGTTTTCATTAATTAAAATCCAACAACCAGTTTCTTGTACCCATTTTGACTATCAATTTAAATATGAACATTCCTCCTCAGCTCTAAAGAGTTGCTGGTAAATGTATACATGGTTTTCAAATAGGGCTTTTCCCTGAGCATTGCTGAGTATCTGTGATTCTCATACTTTATCAGCCAGTAGGAATGGAGCCAGCACCATTTTATACTTGGCCCACAGGTTCCTGTGAGTAAAGAGTACCCCGCATCTTCCACCATTGCACCCAGTAATTATCTTCAGGACAATTAGCATCTGTATTTTGGAGATCTCCACCAAGAATCTTCTTTCTATTGTGGACTATAACTATTAGATTGGATCTTAGCCTGGTATGAACTGGCATAGCATCCTTAATTAATATCTTTTCCATATGACCTGGGAGGAAGCCTTAGGAATATATATTGTTAAGGGATACTCAAGGCAGCTGTGAGCTGTGGAACTGAGTCTCCCAAAATTTGAATATACATTCCTTGTGCACTCTGAGCTCTGAAAGTTATAGCTTGGTTGTAAATATGTGATCAGACCCTTGACTTGTCTAAATAGAGGACCATGTGTTGCATAGAACGGAGGTATCATTAATCTGCTCAACTTTGCGCTGATAGAAATTCTTTTTTAAAGAGAGAACAAATGATTTTGAAACCTTAAAACTTCACAGACAGTATTTATGATGCAATAGTGCATGGTCTTCATCCTTCACATGTTCATCAGCATAATTATGAGGGATTACTTTGTATCATTTTAACAATGATACAAAGTTCGTGTATCATCATCTTGCAACCAAAATACCAGCAGCACTTCATGGATCTATGTCAGCTTGAGAACAGATGAGGTTATTATTATTATTATTGCTCTTTCTCTGTTTGTTGTAGCTATGGCGTTTCATGTTTGCTGCTGAAATACAACTACAGCCTACTGTAGCAGCAGATCTGTGTGCAACCAGGGAGCTGGCAGTGGGAACAGGGAAATCAAGTCCCCACTTCCTTTCAGTGAGAAAAGCCTCAGGATAAAATGTCTGTAAAGGCGAGTGCTACTGAATGAGCCATTCGGAGGATTGGAAGCAGGCTAGAATTGAAGTCTAGCTATTTATCTCTTCTTACAGCAGATTTGTGAGTGTTTGCCCTGGAAAAAGGAGAGGCTTCAGAAGCCATCAGTGTTCACAAACCACAGTGCTAGAGATGAAGTGTTAATGCCTTTCTGTGGTTCTGTGTTGTTTTTGTAAAAAGTACGGTAACTACTGTCTGCAGATAAATGTTCACTACATCAATCTCACAACTTGTGGGGAAGCTATTAGTAATAACAAGGAGGTTTCTGTACCTCATAACATTTCTCTGAATTAAAGTAACTTATGCCAATTCCAGGACAACTATGTTTTCAGGCACACATAATCCAGTTATTTTAGTTAATTTTCTGCTTGTAAATAAGTACCACTAAAAATAGCTAAAATGTGGATACGATCCTTTTATGAACTTTCTAATTACATACAATTTATACACAATTGTAATTAATGTTATTACATAGCCCATATAATAATTGCATATGGTATAGATATGTGTTAGTATATGCATGATGTTGTCACAATAATGTATTATGTAACGATGTATTCATGTATATAAAGTGTTGTATAAATAAATAGTAAATATTAGTGGATATATATATTATTTGATACATATATGCACAAGGCAGTGATGGGTACTTTGACACAGAGTATCACAGTTTGAGGCACGTATGAATAAAAATTTGAGAAATAAGAAAAAGAAGCTATAGTAAAGATATTCTATCAATATCCAAATTGTTAAAGTATTTTTGAGGACAAGTTAGGATAAAATTACCCAAACAAAAGAAAATAGTAATCAACAATCAAGCTATATTTTCTTTTCTTTCCCCTTTAGAATAACTTTGATTTTTACTGTATTCAGATAGATTACAACATATTCAGGAACTGTCACCAGACCACTTATCATTTATGGGGAAATATAACAGAACTTGTATATCAGGAAATGAAACAGGACCATCTGATATTGCCAGTATAATATCAGCACCTTCTATTTAATTTGGATGCAATTAATCTGGAAGGACAGCAAGGTCCCAAGAAACCAAATTTCCTTAGTTTTACACAGCAGAAATAGATGCAATTTACTGGAATAGTGGCCTCATTTATGTGGGACGTTATGAATAAAGGGCAGGAGAGCGTTCTCTTTTAAGATGCCTTTATTAGTGATCAGTTTGGATGGGAAGCCGTACAGACGACATGGAGGAGGAGGAGGTGGTGCAGCTTTGTTGCTTTAGTGCAGTGAGACAGACCTGGGTCTTCCTTTCCTCGCAGCAGGTCCTGGAAAGACACTTTCCCTTGGCTCGAAATTTAGGCTCCACACCAGTACAGCTCTCTGCAGGTCAGGATGACAGGGCAAAAAAGCCTAAACCAAGATCAGGAGATGGGGTGCTAATCAGCACTTGGGGTGTTGTTTAGGTCCTTTGACTGTGTGGTGGTTCGCTGTCTGAAGGGTTTTTTTCTAAAAGGTGTCCGAGGTGTCCTCATTTGCATACACACGTCCTCATGGCACTACACCACACCCCTCCTCAAGATGCTAGCGTGTCCCGCCAATGCAGCTCGGCCCTCTCCTCTCCCCAGCGCCCTTTCTCCTCGAAGCGTGCCCACTTGTGATGGATGAAGTGCGGGATGCTGGGCAGGCTGAGGCCGGTTCGTGCTGGGGGCTCGGGGCCAGGGGAGACTCCGGGAGAAACTCTGGGAGCGATGGGAGCGGCCGCGGCTTGGGCCTGCAATCGCCGAGCCCGCTCAGCCGCCATGGCGGCTGCCACAAAGGGGGCGGGGGGAGTGACACTCGACGGAAAGGGATACAAAAACAATTAAATTAAGGATACAGAAATGGGGGCAACACGGTAATTAACAACTAATGACTCTTTTAACTGGTAAACTTTATAACAGTAACAATATATACATAAAATTGAAGCAGCAACTTATTCACTATAAGACAGACCTTCCAGTTGGAGTTTCCAGCCACCCCAACACTTTCTTTTCATCAAGTTTCCTTTAGGGTATATATATCTATTTTCTGTGCTGGAGTTACATGAGTAGTGAACTGCAGGTGTAGTGACACAGGATGCACAGCCTCTGCACATGAGCAAGGAGAATTGCAGGATATTTATGAGAAGATTGGGGTGACATATGCAGGAGGACAAGATGGTGGATGTGTAAAATGGAACAAACACACTGAAGATACAAGAGGCAAAGAAGGTTATCTTCAAAACACTCCTTGTCAACAACACACACAGAGGGGAACCACAAGGTCCCCAGCTCCAGTGGAGTTATTGTCCAATTTTGAATCCATGTGGTGCCTCTGAATAGCTTAGAAGTTCCTCAGTCTTTGGATTTGTTCACTGTAATGACTGCAAGCACAGGGACGGTGGCTTTGAAAAGCTGATCAACTGGGGAGTGACGATACCTAGCAGGATGCCTCTGTTGAGTGTTGCAACTTCCTAGTGCCACGCTCAGCTGCTGGCAGCTGTTGCTGGCACTAGCCAATACTCAGGCATAAATAAATGTCTTTTACTGTCTCTGCATGAGGTATTCAAACACAAAAAAGGGCAGGTAAATCCCTAGCCTATAAAGCTGCTATGAATATATTGACATTTAACTATTGTGACTTAATCAAGATTTGTAAATACTTTAGAATAGGCAAGTGATACACTCGGTGTCAATTAAAACAAGAGGATGACATAGCACCGAGCTGATACTAGCCAAAGATATTTCTTGATGATCTGAAAACCACACCTATCTACTGCTGATGCTTGGGGCACATTATTTCCATAGGCTCAAACAATTAGAGATTCCCTTCTGAATTATGTTTATCTAACACTGCTTTCTTCACAGTAAAGACTGTTAAATGCAGCAGTTAAGCAACTCCAGGAAGGTACAGTTATCCTGAGATAATCAGGAGCCTGAGGGCTCAGAGGCAGTCATCTGGGTTCTCTGCCCGAATTTCATCGGTATATTAAATTTTTAAAAACCCTCTATGTTAATACATCATGAAGGTCAAATATTGCTTTGCAAAGAAGGGTGGAAATTCAAAAACAAGATTTCCAGAGCCATTCTAATTAAATGTTTACATGTCTATAGGTACAGTGAATTATCTCAAATATTATTATGTTGTGACTGAAAACCCATTAGACTGCAGACAAATGATTAGGAAAACAATGTATCAAAATGGTGCATTTGTTTTTTTTGCCTATGCATATATGTTTATGAAGCGAAGTGTGGGTAAGTGAATAACCAAATCAATTTTACTTTGGAGATGTATTTTTAAATATTCTTTGGCTAATTTTGAAATTCACTTACATATTATGCTATTGCTTATATAGGAGGGCAGAGCTAAGGTTCATCTGTCCATCTTACAAATTCCATGTAATTACATGGAACCTCTTTTATGTGATACTGGTACTAAAGCACAGGATGCTGAGTATATACGTTTTTAGTTGTCTTTTAGGGAAATTGTAGTTTCTATATAGGTTCAGCTGGCAAGCTTTTTGCCACCAATATATGTTGCAGTGTGCAACAAATGGTTGCTTCCACTGTCCCCTTATTGTTCTTTTGTTTTGGTTTATTCCGTGAGTCAATCTGTCTTTCCCCTCCCTGGTTTTCGAGACTGTTCCCTGTCATTCTTAAACCCCCTCCCCTCGGACACTGCCTGTCAATCGGCTGCCTCTCCCTTTCGCCTAGAAAGTTCTAGGAAGGGCTTCGAGTGATAGGCTGGGGTCCCTGGGATCCCTCCCTTCTCGTTGCTGTTTGGTCTCCTGTCATGCCAGTTATTGTTATATTCCCCCACCTCTTGTTCATGATTGGAAAATTGTCGGTTACCACCCCTTGTTACACCCCCTATACAAAATCCGGTGCAGAGAAGCATGCTCTGGTCTCGTCTGCTGGGTTCCCTTGGATGAGAGGCTCCCTGAAGCCTTAATAAACTGAAATTCACCCCCAGACCTGAGACTGCCTCCTTTTCTTCGCCTTTGTCTGCTGCCAGCCTACATTATACAGGATAAGAGGGAGAAGAACCCACAGCAGCAGCTCCGAGTCACTAAGCAGGTGACAGCTTGGGACAGAGAGCTGCGCTTTTTAATGAAGCTGTCCCCACAGCTAGCCGGGATACACTAGTGAGGACTCCCTCACCAGTCGGGCACAGCGACAGATATACTCTGAAAGAAAATGGGGCTTAGATTTATTAGTTGTGTTTAGGATTCCTAATTATGGACTAAGCTGCCTTGGACATATACTAGTAAACCTGGAACAAGCTGTAACAAGCTGACAGGCATCTATTTGGCAGAATGATTCATAATTCTGTTGTGCACCGGTAGCTTATTATAGAGCATTAAAAATACATATCTCCAGAGTGTAACTTGGACAAGTACATGCTCAGCTTTTTATCATGGGTGTCATGTATGTGGCAAGCAATCATGACTGACTGCCCTCCCTACATCGTCATCTGTGAGAGCCATCTAATCACACTTTGGCTAGATGAGCAAAAATCCTGGTTATGGAAAATTATGAGAATTACTGGCCCTGCAATTTGTTGACACTCAGTGTTCTCTGTATCTTAAGTACTGTGGGCAGCTGTGTTCACTTTCTGGAGTCCATGTGCCTTCATGAACACCTCAACCATGCACAGAATGTTTCTGGGATCTAAAATACAATGTTATGCCTAGAACAGGGCAGGTACAGGGAGAGTAGGAAATGGGCTAACTTGGGAAAGCCTGAAGCACCTCAGAATTTTTTCTATAAAATGAAGGGTTACCCACTGAGGACTTTTCCTCCATTACTGAACGTCAGAGACAGGAAAAAAAAAGACAAATGATAAAAAGCTATTCACAAGAATTGGTTATAAAATGACTGTTATCTACAAGGCACTCTCTTTCTCTGAATCTACTGTTATGTACCAGAATTGTTAAATAACAAGGTACTAATCTAAGAGTGTTTTCGGGCAAAAAAAGCTACAGTTCTCTCTTTATAACATTGAAGGAGCATAAAAAAATACAGTAAGAGTAAATGCTGATCTCTGAGCAGAAATTTGAGTATTGTAGTGTATGAAATGAAATTTAAAAATCCATTTTGAAGTTGATTACATTACACAACTCCACCCTGGAACTCACTTGAAGTCTTTAAACCACCAAGTTAAAGTAAAAAGGGAGACAAGATAAAAGATAAAGAGAAGAAGAGGGAAAGGAAAACTTGCTATTTTATAAAATAATGGGATTATGTAGAATAAAGAATAAACACAATTATAGCAGTTAGAGAAAGACAGCATGAAACCCATTACATTAATTCATTGTGGCCTCAGTGGGGTCTGAAACTCATATAATTTGATGATTCTTTGAAGAAAGAATGGAAAAGGAGAAAAGTAGAAAACAATAAAAATTAGGAAAAGCAGGGAGGAAAACAACAATTCAGGTAGCAACACCGTTAAAACAAATTAGAGTTTTTATTTTATGTCACATCATTAAAATCATGACCCTGTTTCTTCTTTAATTTGAATTGAATTTGGAAATGCCACACGGGGCACACAAACAGGCTGCACAACTAGCATAGCCTGTGGAGTATCATCTTAGCATGTGAAACACAGCACCAGGGCAACAGGAGTATCATTTTCGTGGAAGAAAATGCAACACCAGGGCAACAGCTTCCATTCTGTCCCTATCTTTGGTAGTGATTCACAGGCCTCCTCTTCACCAGCCTTCTCTGAATGCTAAAATCCTGTCTGGAGTTCAAATTTTATGCTGCTTGAGGTTGAAACAGAAG
Organism: Nicator chloris; assembly: GCA_013400495.1. NCBI lineage: Eukaryota > Metazoa > Chordata > Aves > Passeriformes > Pycnonotidae > Nicator > Nicator chloris. Next base: position 35,297 of record WAAE01004857.1, read on the forward strand.
ATTCTGTGTAGTGCAGAGGCAATTAAAAGTCTTGGGACTTCTGAATTTCTAAGAAAGGGAGAGGACAGCATTTTTATTTCAAATGCATGTCTTTATTGATAAAAAGTGTATATAACAACAAAGATATCTCATGTGAATACGATATTGTGAAATCTTGAATTTGAAGTTCAACAGAACTGCATAGTACAGCAGAAGTAAAATGAAATTATTCATAAAATAAATCTGTTGCACAGATCTTCTATTCAGACTTTCAGGACAATTAAGGAAAAAGGAGGGATTTGACCCCTGAGTCCTTCTAAAGGTGACAGCAGAAGGGGCAAATAGGTTATAGGCCTACTAGCTGATAAACCACCCTGAAAGTAGGGCTAAAGTGAAGCAAACAAGCAGAGTATGATGAGAGGGAGTAAACAAGAGAAGGCAGAGTGGGGCATCATCACGTCTCTGCACAGGTCTGATGCCATTGATTATCACTGCACCCATACGACCCAAAAAAACATCCTAACTTTTCCAGATCAGACTGTGAACCATGGCCTGTGCTAGATGTAACATCTTATCTGGAGATTGTTTGAATATATGCACTTACTCAAAATCAACATTTTCCGGTTTTTACACCGGTTATTTAGAGGATACAAAATTTCCCTGAAATATTTTCTTCTAACTATAATATATATCATTGGATTAGTGGTATACACTTTAATGAAATTACTGTTCCAGAGGTTTGCAATTTATGGACTTTTTAAGAAAGAAGTAAAACCAAAACATGTTTATCAGTTGAAAAATCTACAATGCATTCGCTAAAAAAAAAAAAAAAAAAAGAAAAAAAGAAAAAATTAACCTGCTTTTTTTCAATGGCCAGAGGAAAGATACGGCAGAACAAGGCCACATGTACAGAGAAAGCTAAGAAGAAAATTATCTAGCAAAGTTACAAAATAAATTCTCCTTTCTGTGCTGTACATTTTGTTTTTGTAACCAGTTTTAGTACCAAAACTAATGAACTACTAATGGAAATAATTATTTTCCCGTGAATGCTTTTGGCCCATTGTCTTAATTAAAACTTGATTCTGAAGTGGACAGAAAAAAAAGAAGCAATGAAAAGTCATTTCCACATCTATATGTCAGTGTAAATTGCTGTATTAATTGGGATATAATTCAGCTACTAGGGAAAGCAGGACATAAACATTGAGTATTTTTAGGCCTGTCATTGTTAAATATATTTGTTCCTTTCTTAATATTGACATGAACCAGAAGTGAATATATGTTTTAAATGCAAGTATTACTAAATGTTGCACATCCCTCAAGGCCTGAATTTAGATCCTGGTATAAAGCTCATTAAAATCAACAAGGACCTTTCTTCCATCTCCAGCATTCAGAATCTGGATATAGATGGGTATGTAAAAAACAAGTAGCAATGAAAAAGAAAAAAAAATCAAAGAAAAAAAGAAGGGTACAATAGTTAAAATGTTGTTACTGACATTCAGTTATAATTATAAACATGTTTTTACCAAGTAAAATTCTGTACTTCTGTGTTCTCATAAAGCAGAGTGAAAAGTATCCACTTTCCCCGTACTTGATAGCATTACCACTATGGACCCAGTGCTATCTTTGATCAGGCTGTTCTATTTTGCTCAATGCATTATTCTAAAATATCTGGTAATGGGGTGAAGAAGGACATCCTTGGGAATAGTGCGAAATTATATATGAGGAAACTGTTCGTTTACAACTTTATACTAATACATTTGATCAGTCATCATCATCAGTTAACTGCCATTGCACCCAGCTCTTTTATGGAAGACTTTGAAGAACTATCCAGGTATCACAGCAGCTGGTGATTCAGAAAGTAGTAACCTCCTTTCTGCATCATGACCTGCTAGAAGTATTCTCCTGGAAAAGCAGGGAAGTAAAACTTCTGAAGCTTTGAAACTGTGAAAATGTGTGTGTGACTTTTGGCTTTTTTTTTGAGAGAAATAGTCGCCCATATCCTGGACAGATTTTCCTCCAGGTAATTACATTCCTTCTCTAGTTTCAAGTAGATACATTATTCTTCATTTACACTTTTAAAGCACTTATGTTGCTGTGACAGTCTTGTTCCTTATCTGATAAGGTGGTTGTCCAAAGCAATTTGAAAGATCATTTCCACAGAGGATAAAATTAAGTAGGCTTTTCCTTTTACCAAATGAATCCTTATTTTTAAGAGTTTAAATTCCAGAGCTGGGCACATTTTCTTGAATCCCTCTGCAATTCAGACTACAGTACTTTCGCAATAGCTATGTTATAAAACAGCTATTTCTTGCTTTATCTGAAGTAACTGCACTGATATAAAAGTAGTCTCTCAAAGACAGAAGAAAATAGATTAAAAAATTACACCCCTATAAATAAATGCTGACATTTACAATTTAAATTGCAGTAGTGTCCATTGCCTATTATTCCCAAGCTTAAAAAAACAAAGGCAAATTTTGCTCCTCAAAGCAGTTATCCCAGGGTAGGGAAGGAGACAAATCACAAGTTAAAGGGAGGACTACAGGATTCTGGCCAAGGATAAGGAAAAGGGTTATTTCAGTAAGAGATTTTGGCAGATAAATTGAAGAGTCATGGAGCATCACTTAGAGATAAGAAAAAGCCTTAACTCAAGATAGTTTGGAGGAGGAAGAGGAGCAAAGTGACAGAATTTTCCTCAACAATGAGATAAACATATGGAAAGTGAAAAAAAAGTTGAGAAAAAAATCAATATATTAAGTTTCAGTCAAGCTTGTGATTAAACCAATGTTTAAACAACTTTGATTAGCAAACAGCAATACATCAAGATGATGCAATGAAGAGACATTAAGAAACAGAACTGCATAATGGAAGCTCTGTCTGAAGGGAAGATGATGAATGAGTAGAACTGATAATTATCAGGTGAAAAACCTTGGGCTGAAGCTGTATCAACAGATAAGAAGATACAGAGAAATTGCATTGAGTCTGGAGGGGAAGACAAATCACTGAAACATCTCAAGGTTCCAGACAGACAGACAGTTATTCCCGCTTTGTGTGACTAAATCTTCTGAGTATGGAGAAATAACAAATGAAAATCATGTTGAAGGATACAGAATGAAAAAAAAAAACCTCACATACCTATGTCTCAAAAATATGCTATTTTTCTTTAGTGCTGAAGAAGTTTTCTCTTTATTGCTCTCATGATCCAAAGCACATTCTGATCTAGTAACCATTCTCTTGCTGGTACAGCTGAGTCATAGAGAATTGATCCCTTTCAGTCCATTCACCTTAAAAGATGAGAAATTTGCTTCCCCTCTGAAAGCAAAGCATCCTCTTAGGATTTACCAAATGGCGTTTCTTTTCGCTTCAGGACAAATTTCTAGAAAAGCTCACATGTAGCTGGCATGCAGCCAGCACTGTATTCCCTGGCACCACATACCCATTTAACTTTAGAGTTTGCTGGCACAAGCCAGCTCTGCATTCTGTCCCAGAGATGGCTATGTTTCAGCAGTAATGAAACTGCAATACACATAGTGCCACATTCTTCACTCCAACACCCCTGCACTCCCATTGAAAACAATGCAGGCAAAGTTAGGAAAACTACATGGAGGTGACCAAAGGCTGCCCTGCCAAGCTTCTATTAAAGAATCATTTAAAAAATATTACTTTGTTTTCCCAAATAATCTATCAACCCCCACCTTACTCCCCCACTAATTCCACAGAACTTTTTAACAAGATTATTTTCCTCCTCATCTTCCATCAGAGGGGATCTTCTATGTTCTCTTGTTCCTCACAAGAGCCATGACACTATCAGATGGCTCACTGTGTTAGTGATGAGCAGACTGAACTACCTCCAGCTAAGCACTGGTCATTGAAATAAAAGGGGTTTGAAGTACATGCAGCCAACTGGTAAATTGAGAGACAGAGAATACAGCACAAAGGACAAGTGCTACAGTGCTTTAGAAAGGTCTATTTGACATTAAGATTTATATGCATAAGCAGGTCTCTACTGCTTTTTGTTCAGTAAACAGGCAGCTGAATATTTGACCTTCTTTTAAAAATTCCAGATCAATGCTGGGCACAGGCAGGCCCACTAAAGCAAGCTGATGTACCTGTGTTGTTCCTATTCAACACAACAGCAGTATGGCCATATTCCCCTCATTTCACCCATATTCCTGGTTTTCTGGGGAGTTGCTCTATCATAGGGAAACCTCAGCACTTCTTCAGCTGCTTGAGTGACTGTGAGTGATTAGGCAGACTCTAAGCAAGCTGAGCAGAACAAGCCCTGTGAAGTACCAGGTGAGTATGCTTAACAAGCCATCAACTGCTATTTGCCAGTCACACTGATATGAGTAAAGCTGGTTTAAGAATTGTGCTGAGGATTAGCTGGATGATTCATAGGAAAATCCAAAATTAAGGGCCAACTTTACATTCAAACTATGTGGCTGAGAGAGATGGGGAGAGGGAACACTTGGTCTCTTGCTTAGAATGAATCCTAATTGCCTATTTCTTCTGGTTATAGTGATCAATCTCCAAACGTATCTATATTAAGCAAAACATATGTTTATATATGTGTATATACACTTCTTGTAAAATACTAAGTTCCAGATACCCCTAAATGAAACTCAAAACACCAGGATCTGCTCACAGAGATTTACTCAAGACTCCCAAAGGCCACCTTCCTCTTTTCTTATTGTTTAGCAAAGAGGATTTGCCCCATAGCCTATAAAACACAGAACAATTAAAGGCACACTGTAAAATACTATTCATTAGTGACATTTATCTGTTCCTGGAACATGGCAAGTTATTTGTGATTAACGTGGTTCACTGAAGAAAGTTGTGAGGGCTGAGCATATATATCTTTGTTCTTTTCCTCTGAATATTTCTGGGTGCTGATAATAATATCTAGTGACAGAAAAAAAAATAAGAACACAAGTATTTTTCTGTCTGGTGAGCTAATATGCTACACAGCTAATAATTGCATGAAATGCTCTTCTGATTTTCACTTGAAAGGCTGTATTTCACCTATTCATCTCATTAATGGTTTTTGTCCTGCATAGGATGTCTTGCTGAGAAAGGACTGGTTTCTATGGACTTGATTTCTCACAACCAGAGCTCACTTCCATTATCCATCTTTTAGAGGATTCATTATCAAAGGACTGCACACAGGTTTAAGCTATAAAATACCAAGAGATTTGGCTGGACTTTGGAAGAGATTTTATGGTGTTCAGGATTTGGGAGCAACACTCTAGAAGAAAAATCTTTTTTAAAGTGTGTCGCTTTCTGTATGCCCTGTATCACAATGAAGTCTTCCCTACCAAGGGCAGCTCATTTCACTGGTCATCCTTTGACCCTGTTCTGAGCTTCAGCAGGAAGCTTCCCACAGATTCACTTGAAGTCATATCGTCTCCCTTTTCTATCTCTGTCCTACCAACACAAAGCCTCTGCTTCCTCCACACCCACTCTCCTTGCCCGAAGCCTCACTGCAACTTCCTGTCAGTTTTATACACTCTTGTGTAAGTGTGGTAGTGCCGTGGACTTCCTCAGAGCACAAGTTTTATCTGAAAGCACCATATTAACTATTTGCTTACTAAGTGTTTCCTAGAAACATAAATGCCCACTTATATTTAATCTTTATAAGCTAACCCTTTGTAACTGGAAAATATGAGTGACAATCAGGGGGGGAAAAGTGATTCACATATCTTAGGACTAAAGTAACACAAAAGCTAATACCATAATTATTTGCAGGCATTGGGAATGCTGCTTTGTATCGGCAAGACTAATGATAGACTGTTCACATCCAGAGGCATAATGATCCACATAAAACCAGCAGTATGCAGCATCTCTGAAACACCCTTCACCAGTTTTTAGAAATGCAAGAAATATTGCACTGGCATGTACTTTGCCAGCTCTTTACGTTCTTAATTAACTTTAAGCAACCATAATGGGCTTTTGGCGCACCTTTGAGCTGTAACGAAGCTACAGCTCCCACCTAGAGCGCACAAGAAGGACACGGGGAGAGAGGCGGTGTTATCCCAGGGAGAACCTGGTCACCCCCGACGCCCCCACGCCGCCGACATCGGGCCGGGGCGCTGCGGCCGCGCGCGTGCGCAGGGGGCGGCACGCGGGGTCAGCCCTCCCCGCGCCCGCCCCTCCCTCCGTCCCTGCCGCGCCAGAGCGAGGCTGGGCGTGCGGCGTCACGGCGACGGCCCCGGCCCCNNNNGGGGGGGAGTGGAGTGGGGTGGGGGTGGTGGCGGTGGCCGCGACGGTGAGGAGCGACGGGCTCTGAGGGAAGGGGCACCAGCCTGGAACATGGCGGAAGTGGAACCGGGAGCCGCCGCCTCGTCCGGCCTCAGGCGTGGTGAGACCCCGAGGGGGTGGGGGGAGCGGGGTTCTGATGGGCAGCCGTCGCGGCCGGGCCAGGGCCCGGCCCTGCCTTCCACCACCGCCCCCGCCCGCCAGTACCCGGAGCAGAAGTTGGAGCGGAAGCGGAAAGTTGTAACCCCGCGGGTCGGGGCCGCGACGTGGGTCCCAGGCGGTCGCGGGGAGGGGCAGGTGACGCCCGGCTTGGCCCCGCCGCGGGCGGGGAAGGGGACGGTGCCCGGCGGGAAGTCCGAGCCGAGCCCCATCTAGTCCAGCCTCGGGAGAGAAGCTGCTCGCTCTTTCTGGCCGGTGTGTGGGGGCGAGGCGCGGGTGGGCTCAGGCCGGACGCGGCCGACCGGGGCTTGTGCCTGGACTGTCCACGGAGTGGGAGAAGTAGACAGCGTGGTAGCCTGCGAGTTCCCTTCCTGTTTATCACAAAATGAAAAGGAAGTTACAAGGGTGTTCGCCTCGTTTAAACACCCCACCATCACCCGCGTCAAAGCAAGTGGAAGAATTTGACTGACACTTCCTGCGCCAAACCTGTCTAATGACAGAGATCCTTGTACCCTTCTGCGTGCGTCAGTAGAGAAGTGGTGGAAGGAAAACAAAGTTTGCAGAGGGAAGAATAAAACCAAATCTGACTGTTCTTGTATTGGCCTTAGATTACAAAAGAGAGTGAGAAACCAAGGTTTACTGCGAAAGAAGAATAGTGTGCATGTACTCCCATTTCCATCTTTGAAGGCATGGGTTATGCTCCTCAGAGTAGACGAAACAAAAAAAAAGGAAAGTCTTTCTCTATACTGCTTTGGGGTACAATAGTAAGGTAGTACAGTTCCAAGAGAGAGGGTATGTCACACATGCCCAGCTTGAAAATCATACGGGTTATGTATGTGTTCTTGCATTTAGATGTTTTGATTAGTGTAATTGCTATTTTCCACATATAACAGCTACATTTTGCCCCAGGATGAGATGTGTGGACCGTGTATGACAAAGACTTTTCAGTACTCTTTCACAGTGAAGTATATGTTGAAATTGCTGTTATAAGAAAAGGAGAGAAGAAACACTCTTCCTTTGCGTGAATTCTAATTAAAAGGCAATGAAGCAGTTACATTGCCTTTAATAATAACCATTCAAAACCACGTATATTTGCTTTTGGAAAGAGTCTGTTGTTTTTATGAAAAATGTTGAACATTATTTAAGTTATTACCTTTTGGATTACTTGCCTGTCTATTAAAATCACAAGCTTTTGGGAGGGGAAAAAACCCAACCAAACTTGGTAGAGTATTTTCAGTTTTATTATTCATTGCATCTTTTTTTACTCTTGCTCAAAATCTAACCTCTAGACTTCATTCTATATAAAAATGAACTGAATAAGTAGTTGGGGATGCTTGTACTATTTATATTAAAGGCTTTGCAAAAATAAACTTCACTAATTAGATATGATATTTTATTCCTTTGGTACCTGTATGTTCTTGGGGATGCCTCTTGTAGTGATATGAGCTGCTTCAGGTTTAACTTAGAGCTGTAGTGTAAAATGGTATTATCTGTACCCAGGTAACTGAGTTTGGAAGCACACTCTGCAATGTAAGTGCCGTGTATCTTTTTTGCAGCAAAGATGATCATACTTGGAACACCTGTCTGCCTAGGGGTGAAGTAATCTGCAAAACAGAGTTGAAAGACCAAAAAAAAAGTAAAACCAGAACTTTTATGTGGGGGGAACAAAACGAATAGTCTTTTTACTGTCTGTAGCAGTGCTTCTATTACTATATATGTGTACCACATAAGTTTTGTGAGTGGAATTAAAATTGTGCTATTTTTTCCAAAGCTCTCCTTTAGGACAGTTCATCAAAAAAAAAAATCTGAAGTGAGCCATGACAGTCCTTTTTGCGCTGTGCCAGTTTTTGCAGAGTAAAACTGTCTTTTTAATTGAGAGCCTTTCTGGAGCAGAGGCAACCAGATGGGAATCTACATGAGGGCCTACAAAAGGAGAAAGAAATTGCTTCTCTGGCTGAGGAAGGAAGTGTGCTGAAGGCTACACTGTAGCTTGTGATCTCACAGTTACTAAATGTGGCAGGGAACTAAATTAAACAGTTGTCCAGCTATCATCTGGGATGTGGGAAGTGCAGCAGTCACAGAAGTGCTTGAGTACTTGATACTTACTTACTTGCTACCGTGCCAATCGTGTCATCCACAGATCCCTGCTAGCTGCTCGGGGTTACGTACAGAGAAGTGCTCTTAAGGATATCTTACCAATAAAAACGGGCACTCTTGTCCTTGCATGTTTGCTGAGAGGGTAGGTGGATCCTTTATGAACTGGCCTTCCTAAGTAATGCTTAGATGACTTTCAGATACCTAGCTGACATTTGAGAGTGTTTGTCATATTAGCCTCAAGTTGTGAGTTTTAGTCAAAATTGCTCTCTTAGTAAAACAGATCACTCAGCATAAGCTGTGCAACAGAAGTCTGTATTTAGCTTGTGGTTGTGAATGCTTGCACTCCTTTACCACAGAACAAATCCAAGAGCAGACCAACGTGTACTGTGTGGTGTCAGTGTGCTGAATCCCTGCTGAGTTGGGGTAGGCTTCTGCTGTGTTCTGTTGCATGTAGGTCAGGTAGAGGGATATTTTAGACAGCCTCCTTGTCCAGAGAGATAAAAAGAATATCTACAGTAACTACACCTTCATATTTCAAGGCAAACTTTGTTTTCCTGCTTAGATGTGTTTAGAGATGCTCTGTTTCTATTCTTCTTGCATAAAGCTGGGGTGGGGGGAAAGTGGTTTTGTACTTGAATACCATTAATAGACCTGTTTTCAAGTTGACTGAGTTTTCAAAGTTGTTTAACAGTTGAGTGTAGTAGATCTTTAGTACCTTGGAGCATCTAATGTATGGCTTTTTCCTTAAGGCCCATCATCCATGAGGCAACTGGGTGAGACAAGCATAGTAGAAGTAATATTTTGGTGGAGTTATGGCAGTTTGCTTGTAGTAGGCAAATGCTATTTGGAGAAAGTCAAAGAAATTGTCTCTTGGTACAGACTGTTTCTTCATGAAGCAGTTGAATGAGGTTACCTTCAAAAGCAGCAGTAGGTTATGGTTTGAAAATCTCATCTCTCAAGCTTTAGAATATGTAAGGAAACACTGGACAACTAAAAGTGAAAAGGTTTTTTTATTTTTATGTGTGCCTGCTCATGCATGCTGTTGTAAGCTCCTGACATACTGCATGTTCCTCTCTTCTAGCAGCAAGGAAAGGGAGGAAGGCTGTAAAAACCAGGTTGGAAATCTGCCTATTTAGCAACTTTTGAAAGTATTTGGGGGTCCTCTACCTATTCAGGATGCTTCATTTTCAAGAACACTTTTTTCAAGTGTTTTAATAGTGATTTTTACTACTGAAGCAGTAGAGTGAAAGTCACTTATAAGACCGTAGAGAAATATGTGTTATAGAATTACAGTTTAGAGGTGAACCAGGAAGAAGAGGAGGCATTTGACAATATCTTGTACACTGTCCCAATCAGTACTCTATAGTTATTAATGTAAGGACTTGATGTTATTTGAAGTAAATCCCTGCTATACAACTACATACTGCCAAGTAAGTCCACCTGGTTAGTTCATTCCTGACCAAGGGAGGAAGGCTAGACCACAGTGCAGGAGTAAGACAGCCTAGCCTTTCTAATGGATTGGTGTTTGTGTCCTGTGGCAGACAAGCAACATCTCATTTTTCTTCCCAGCTTGAAATTCTCTTCAGGAAATCTGTACTTTCTTAGATCACTTGGTATCATTCCTGCAGCTGTTGCAACACTGGAAACTGGCCTAAATCTGAATGACTTGACCAGGTCATCTACGAAAAGGATATTGTGTGCCACTGTTACTCATTCATGACATGATTTTCAATGTAACTCTAATAGTAGAGCTGTGAGAAGCCTTACATCATTAATTTTTTAAAAAAATTAATTAATTAAGACCTGCAACAGGAGAAGAGTTTATTTTCATAACTGAAGACAAAGCAAGGCTCTGTAGTTTATTTTCTTTTTTCATAGAAACTCAGGAGAATGTGTTCTTTGCATCAAGATTTGTTGACATTGAAGTGACTCTTACTTGCTTTAATTATAGCGGTTATTATTACCTAATTTCAGTAGGTAATCTGGATTAAAGGAAAATATGTACTTCGGCATTTCCATTAGTATGGCTTGCTCTATAACTTTTTGTGGCATTAGATGGCAAAAGTTTTTTCTTAAATTAACTTCTTAACTATTGCCTGGATAACATATATTGTCTAACCTCATCTTCAGTTAATCTGAAATAATTTGTGAACACAGATAGTCCCTGCAACTGTTTATTTTTGTTTCTCTGCATTAGTTGTGTTAGCTTTTGAAGTCTTGTCCTATTTTTCCCACTCACAGTCTCTGTTTCTGAAACCTAACCAGTTGTGCCTTCACTTTTTTTTGTCTGCAGAGAAGAAAAGTTTCTTAAAAGTATGCTTTGTATATCAGGAGGAAACAAAAAAAAACCAGTACCACCACGTCTCTGTCAAGGATGTGCTGCAGACACTTGTGAGTTATCTATGTGGAGCTCCAGAGGGGAGGTACAGGAGACAGAAGGAGGGCCTTTTACTAGGAATAGCACTTCAGCACTATAGAAGTGAAAGTGGGTTTGGTAATTGCAGAATCAGACCACCTACTCTGATGGGGTTTTTTTAGAGGTTTCATGTATGGTCAGTATTTTTTATTTGAGATGAAGCTAGCGTGGTGAACAGTAGTTGGACTGCATCAGAACCCAGATAAGTGATAGTTAAGTTGTGAAACTGTACAATCCTTGTTTGCAGTTAATCAAACTTCTATAACATCTAGGAATGATTTGTTAGAAGACTAGTGGAAAGTTGCAAACTGTTTCAGAAGGGTAAACTGGAATGTGGAGTGGAAGTAATCTCCATTGAAGTGGAAGTTACCTAAAAATCTTACTTTTTGCAATACAGTGTTTAGGACTAGATTGATTTATTTATCAGGTGACATTTACTGTTGATACTGAATTGTGGATGCCTGATTGGTGGAAATGTTCAAAGCCAGGCTGGATGGGGCCCTGAGCAACCTGATCTAGGGAGTGGTATCCCTGTCTGTCACTAGCGGAACTGCATCATCTTTTAGGTTCCTTTCTACTCGAGCCATTCTGTGTGCATGGCTGTGTCCATACGTGTGTGGGGGCAGCCCAACAACATATAGGAACCTCTTTTATTAATCTTGTAAATGTGAGGCAGTTATGGTGGATTGGTAGAGTTTGTAAGATGTGGTCAGTAACCCTCCTGTCATCTTTTACTGTGAAGCTAACGTACAAGGTAACATTCTGAAAGCTTGATGTACAAGTTGACCCATAAATGTAGCCTACTTGGCTTCTTATGATTGCTTTTTGCATAAAATATTGCTGAAGGATTTTCTTTTGGTTGGGAGAGTGTGTAAATTAATGTATCTTGCAAAACCTTGACTCTTGCACTTCTTGGAGTTATATTTATATAGTTAAAATTAATAAGGATATATCATACTGTCTTTTTGTGACCCTTCTGACTTGTTTAAAATGGAGATTTGATGGGCAGTAGACATTGTGTGAGTGTGGTGATTTTATTCCCATTCAGGGAATGGTCCTTTTGTTATTTACTCTTTTTTGTTTATATTAGTAGAAGCATACAGAAAATGCAATGTGTTTTCCTGAGTTTTATGATAAGGACCATCAAAAATGAGTTTGTGGTAAATGTGAACTCACCTTCAGAATTCTTACAAGTATAATACCACTCCATAGATGAATTTCCAAGGTAGTTTTATATCAACAAATACACAATTTGAGATGCCTTGGATTTGTATTCTTTGTGAGCTGTGGAGTGTTATGTTCAAAAATCCGACCTCTACCAAGATAAGTTGTTTCAGAATGTGCTATGCTTCTAGAAACTGATGCCAGATTGTTATCAAGTTGTCACTTGGTGGAATCAGAGTCCGCAGTAGTCCTGTGGCATCAAGGAGCAATGAAGAGGCAAGAATAGCTGTCATGCTGGAGAATATCACTCTTCCATTTTTCTGATACATCTTTTTTGACTTAGTAGCAGATTAGATGGGATTTCACCAGAGACACCCTGGCACTTAATCTCTGTGGGCATTGAGTAAGTTTGGAGACTAATAGAGAGAAGCTGTAATACTATAATAAGCAGGCACTCATAAGTAGTTTTTTGTCTGGATGCTTGGTTGTTCTTACTTCTGGTGTACAATTTTCTACTTGCTTTTAAGTCTGAATACTAGAGAGGGAAGCAAGCATTTCTGAATTATAGCTATGTATACCTGTAGTTATTGTTGTCCTTATTTTATTGTTACCTTTTCATCTTTCTTTATATTTGAACTTAAATTTTTATATATACTTATATTTTTAATGATCCTCTGGTTTTTCTAAGCCTTTTATTTCAGGAATTGCCCAAAGCTAGGTTGAAGTTCAGCTAGAGATCTTGCATAGAAAACTTAAATATGGTAGCTGAAATTCCGCAAAGACTGAGGAGTTGAAAATGAGGTTTTACAATTAAGTGCTTTAGGCCTCTTTGTGTGCTTGTGTTCGGCATCCTTTTGGTCTGTGCATTGCTTTCAATCAAACTCTTAAGAGTAATCTCAGAAGAACAGTGCTGTATCAATGTAAGTACAAATTAGAGTGAGAAAATAGGAATATTTCATATGGAGCCTGGAACAGAAAGATCTAGTAGGTTGTCCGGTTTTATGCTTGAAGAACAAAAAAGTCCTGCAGTCCTCCTTTTCTGCTAGAAGTCTGGGTCCTGTTTAGCCAGGAAACCGGTGAAGAAGGAACATTCAGTGCATGTTAGTTTGAACATAGTTAAACTGCAGTAACCAGTATTTTGAACAACATGCAGTCTTGCTAACTAGTTCTGCTTCTAGCCAGAGGCAAGATCTTAAAATGCAGTTTGCAAAAATATTTTTCAAAGACAAATGTGTCAATTTGAAAATACTTGTATTTACAGGTGATGCAATTCTTTCATTACTTAGTCTTATTGTGAGATATTTTTAAATTGGTGCTATAAGTTTCACAGAGGAAAGCTGAAGCCTCTTTTCTGAGCTGAATGCTGAATCTGCTGTGGTAGAATTGAAAATAAAGAACTGTTCACACACTTGCCTACAGAAGGTTGAAGTCACAGATCACAAGAACCTAAACAAAGTAAGCATTTGGTAAACTGCAAGCACCTTAAGCAAGGTGGAAATGAAAGATTCATTACCTGAAGGATAAACTTCCTTCACTGGGACAGTCAGGGTGGATGGAAAAGTCCTTCTTCTGCTTGGGATTTGCCCAAAATACAGATTGTTTTGAGATGCTTGTATTTAATTCACTGAAAGTAAAACTCTTCAGTGAAAGATTAAGGATGTAGTGGTGATGCTGATTCAAATGCTGTGGTGATTGTGAATGTCATAGCCTAAATAATAGATGACTGTTAGAAGACAGACATGCAGATTTTATTTAGAAAGGTCTGCCCATCCAAAACCCTAGAGTCAATTTTACATTTCAGTAACCTTTGGACATCTTCTGTTACCTTATCAGTGTGTTTGATTTGTTGTGGGTTGACCCTGGGTGAACATCAGGTGTCCACCAAAGCTGTTCTATCACTCCCGTTCTCAACTATATGGGGTAGTGTATTGGGTTTGCATGGCCAAAGTTTGGTAGCATGTAGGCTATAGGGCCTTATCTTCTGTGAGAAGCTGCTAGAAGCTTCTTCTGTGTCTGGCAGAGGCAGTCCCTGGCAGCTCCAAAGATGAATGTGCCACTAGTCAAAGCTTGGCCAATTAGAAATGGTGGTAATGCCTCTGTGATAACAGATTTAGGAAGAAGAAAGAAAAAAGAAGTTATTGCACAGTCATAATTGCAACCAGAGAAGACCAGGGTGAGAACACGTGAGAGGAACAACTCTGCAAATACCAAGGTCAGTAGAGGAGGGGCAGGAGCACCAAAGCTGCAATTCCTCTGCAGCCTGTGGTGCAGCAGCCTGTGATGATGCAGCCGTGCTCCTGCAGCCCATGGAGGAGCATGAGGATGCAGAGATCCACCTGCAGCCCAAGGAGGAGACCCACGCTGCAGCAAGTGGTTTCCTGAGAAGAGGCTGTGAACCTGTGGGAGGCCTGCACTGGCAGAGACTTGCAGACTGGCGGAGAGAGGAGCCCACACTAGAGAAGTGGCCTGGTAGGACTTTGTGATCCTGTGGGGGACCAGTGCTGTAGCAGCATGTCCTTGAAGGACTGCACCCCATGGAAGAGTGATCCATGCTGCAGCAGTTTGAGGGGTTCTCTTGCCCATGGGATGGACTCACACTGCAACCATTCATGGAGAACTGTTGTTTGTGAGAGGGACTCACATAGGAGAAATTCATGGTAAACTGTCTTCTGTGGGAGGGACCCCATGTTGGAGCTGGGGAAGGATTCCTCTCCTGAGCAATGGGAGAAACAACCTGTGATGAACTGACCATAACCCCTATGCCTTTCTCCCTGTGCTGCTGGGAAGGGCATAGAACTTAGGGAGAGGTGGGGGGAAGGTGTTTTAAGGTCTTACTTGACTTCCCATTATCCTGCTCTGATTTTGTTAGTAATACATTCAGTTAATATCTCTAATTCCAGCCTGTTTTGCCTCATTGGATTTGGTGAGTGATCTCTTCTGGTCCTTACCTCAACTCATGAACCTTTCATTATATTTTCTCTCCCTTGTCCAGGGTGGAAGGTAGTGATCAAGGGTCTTTGGTGGGTGCCTGGCATCCAGCCAGGGTCAACTCAATACAGATGAAAAAAATACAGCACAAGGCTTGTGGGTCAAGATAAGGACAGGGAAGACCACTTGCTGGTTGTTGTCATGGGGATAAAATAGACTCAGCTTGGGGAAATCAGTTTAATTTATTGCAAATCATATCAGAGTAGGATAATGAGAAATAAACCCAAACCTTAATAATACCTTCTTCTCAGGCTTAACTTCGCTCCTACATTTTCTACCACCTCTCCCTTAGAGGCACAGTGGGATAGGGAATGGGGGCTGCAGTCAGTAGCATGTACATGTTGTCTCTGCTGCTCCTTCTTCCTCAGTAGGAGGACTCCACACACTCTTCTGCTCCAGTGTGGGGTCTCTCCCATGGGAGATAATCCTTCCCCAACTTCTCCAGTGGCAGTCCCTTCTGGGGGTGTAGGCCTTTGGGAACAAACTGCTCCAGCATGTCATTCCCATAATGTTACAGCCTCCTCCAGGCATTTATCTACTCTGGCCTGGGGTCCTCCATGGGCTGCAGTGGGACAGCCTGTCTCACCGTGGGCTGCAGGGGAATCTGCACTAGTACCTGCAGCACCTCCATCCCCTCCTTCTTCATTTCACTTGGTGTCTGCAGAGTTATTGCTCTTGCATATTCTCACTTCTTTCTCTGCTGCTGTTGTTCCCCCAGCAGTTGACCCCTCCAACCCCCTTCTTAAATATGTTGTCCCAGAGGTGCTGCTGATGCTAATGGACTCAGCCTTTGCCTGCAGTGGGTCTATCCTGGAGCCCATCTGGCACTGGACATGGGGGAAGCTTCTGGCAGCTTCTCACAGAAGCCACCTAGCTAACAAAGCATTGCCATGCAAACCAAATAAAATTTGACTTCCAGCAAAGTGAGTCTTGAGATATGACAGGTTTCTCCAGAAAATGGCAAGATGCAGAGGAACCAAGAATTATGGTATAAACATGAACTAGAGTGATCTTAAGAAGATTCAAATAGAATCTTTGGAGACTTGTTTAATCAAGTTTAACCCTCATTAATTTGGTAACTCTGTACTAAAGATCTAGTCCATGTAATTGAAAGTGGTGTGGGGATGAGTATGATTCAAATTATTTGGTTAAAATTATTCAGCTTTTTGTGTAGGTGTCGTGGAAGAGGACATGAGCTCAGGCTTGCAAGTGTGATTTGCTTACCTTTGAGGTTATGCTTCTAACTCACAGATTTTTCACTTCTCGAAAATTTGTGACCCCTTAAATGAGAGTTCTAGAGGGATTAAGGTGCATCAGCTGCTCACAGAGCAGATGCAGAGCTATGGCAGTTCACAGCTTTGCATACGAATATTAGCTAGAGTTTGTTTTTGTGGGGGCTGTTGGTTTGGTTTTGGGTTGGGTTTTTTTGTTGGTTGGTTTTTTTGGAGGGGGACGACATGGGGATGGGGAATCGTTTTAGTGGATGGGATTTTTTTCTGTAGGGTTTAGTTTTAATTGGTTGAGGGTTTTTTGTGTTTGGGATTTTTCTCAAATACCCTCTTCTGAAGCTTGTGGCAACTTAACAGTTGGCTAAGGAACAACCAAGTTGTCTGTGTGTAACAGAATTTCTGAGAGAAAATGGACATGAAGTTTTTTAGAAATGAGATTTGAGCTATCCCAAACTAGGGCCCCAATTTTGGGCCTGTGTAGAGTAGATAAAGCCTGTGGCACAGCAAGAAATTAGACTTAAGGTGTGT
The DNA here is from genome assembly GCA_013400495.1 of Nicator chloris. Taxonomy (NCBI): domain Eukaryota; kingdom Metazoa; phylum Chordata; class Aves; order Passeriformes; family Pycnonotidae; genus Nicator; species Nicator chloris. The sequence continues at coordinate 52,109 of WAAE01004857.1, forward strand.
TTATGTTTTAGGTGAGATAGTTATAGTGACTTAATGGTAGCTACCTTAAACTGACTTTGTTTGCATTCTTTTCTATGCTGTATACCAATGAGAAATCACCTGTAACTGTAAACAATCTGAAACTGTATTTAACCAGCCATTTCCAGAGAATTAAACAGAACGTAGGATATCACCACATTGGTGTCGAGTTCTGCGTTGCTCTGATCCAGCTCCCAAGATAAAAAGATAGTCCCAAGACTTCATCTGTGTGTCTTCATATGGGCAGAGGTGTGAAGGTCAATGTCTGCAGTTGTCATCTTCTAGTTAGTGCTTGCTTGTGGGTTGGACACTGTCTGCGGAGCAGCCGCCCCTAGGTTCAAAGTGCTACTTACTGCCTTGCTGCCAGAAACAACAGAATGTTTTGCCCAAGTTTCACCCTCTTCAGTTAAGCATGTCAGACCTTTTAGAAATTCATGTTCATCAGTGGATTCAGCTAATGAAGTTAATTATGAAAAGAGACAGTTAAGGTTGCCCCTCCAGCATTGAACAAGTAGCAAAACCACATGGTAGAAAATAATGGTTGTTGCTGGGTGTCAGTGTATGCCTTTTTCAGGTTACCCTCAGGACAGATGTCTGAAGCTGTAACAAAAGAATCTTTGGTGAAGTTAAGTATAATTTGGGTGACTTTGAGTGAAGTTTGTTGCTCATGTTCAAATACCATATTTCTATTAGGGAAGTATCAATTGAGAGTCAAAACAGCCATTAGTTACAATTACTTGGGACTATGCTAGTATGGTTCAGTTATCATGAAAGAGCTAATTTTATTCCTGTTAATAAATGCTAGTAGGGAGTAGTCTCAATTTCCATAGAATCAGTGTCTTTTCAACAGATAAAACTAATAATCTTAATTAAAACAATGTATGGGAATTTGTAAGACTTCTCTTTGGCTACCAACCTGATTTATAATACAATTACTGTAAATTGTACTGTGTAAGGATACTTTGTACATAAAGGGCGTACACTAGCTGGGTTTAAATGGCCTGTAACAAAACATCATATAATGATGAAGGAAATCTATATCTGTGCCTTGATTATGTGTTAGTAATCTAAACAAACCTGAATAAAACCCAGACTTCTTATAGTGAAGACAGTACAAGTAATGATACATTGGTATGGAAGCCCTGACATTGCCAGGGGTGTATATGATGTGTAGGTTATGGAGAAAAATAAACAGGAGAGAAGTGGTCCTGGATTGCAGTTGAACCCAGCATTGGCTCACATCTATAGAGGGAAACTCGATACAAGGCTTTACTAGTTCAGCAGCCAGTGGCACAATCAGAGTAGAGCTAGGATTGCCAGATATTAAGCAGATGGAATCTGAGACTGGGTCTTGCTTCTGAAAGAGAAATTAAGATACCTTTTTCCAAAGAAGAGTATCTTAAGCCAGCTGGCAAGCTTAAAGTAGCTTTCAAACTGCACTTACAAAAGAAATACCTTAACTCAGAAAACTTCCATGCCTTACTTGTAGTCCTGCTGGGTTTTACCTTGTTTTTTAGCTTGAAAGATAAAATTTAGTGTAACAATTATGGGGACAAACAAATACTTACATTGGCTTTTAATCAGGACACATATCAGGTAAAGCATATTGTGTATACTATGATGTGGCAATCGATTAATTTGGAAAAATTGTAGAGCTAAATACTGATCCTTCTCTCTAATAACAATAGAGCCACATTCACAGCATCAAATTGCTGGCTCAGTACTCAGAACTTGCTTTATGGTTGAATATCTAGCTTATGCATCGCAAGATATTGTAACATGGTAATTATGCATTCTCTGAATTTAATATACTTGTAGTATTTTTTAAAATGTGTGTGTTGTTTCTGTTTATTGCCTGCCTGGATTTTCTTTGAAAGCATAAAAACTATTTGCAATTCAGTTTCTTCAGGAATTCCAAGGTCATAATTTTAACTGTAAGTCTGACTGTTAGGACATTCACAACTTTCCTGGGGGATGTTGACTATTTGACAGGAATAGGGAAAAAATGCAAAATTGTGGCAAACAGAAACAAAAAAAAAAGAATATAACTGATAAATGTTACAAATTCCATTTGGAGCTTAACTAGATTCTGTAGCATAGGCTTTATAAGGTATTCCACATTTGAATTGACACATTAGAATTTTTGCACAAAGTTGAAACTTGAACTCAGTAAGTGTTGAAGCATAGCATCTTCTTAGTAGCATAGGAATATTCATTGCATCACTTGCTTTGAAAATGCTTTTTATATTTTGTGCGAATCTACTGCAAGTTGCATACGATTGCTAGTCTCTCATGAGGAAGCTTTCATCTTGAGCTATCAGTGACTTTAAGCAGGCAGCTTTTACCCTTACAACATGCATTAAATTTATGTTCAAATTTAAGACCTAGCTGGGAGTTAACTTTGGCTTAAGAAAAAAAAATCAGATTTTGTTCAGATATTCCAATTATAGACAGTGGAACTAGTCTCACAAAGTCAGATGCTGTTAGCTGCTTTGCAGAACTGGTCCCTGTGTGCAGTATTGATCAAGGTAGCTGCCTTCAGGGGAAGGAGGAAAACTTGGTTAAGCTTTCTCTGTGTAACTGTCCCTGTGGGCTGTTCAAGGAGCAGGTTAAACCTTGGTGCCATGTTTGTGCTAAGTAGCTTGTTCACAGGTCTCTGGCTGGTTATCAGGTAATTAGTATGATTTCATGTCACTGAATAAGCTTAACCACACGGCTCTTTGAAAATCCTCTGAAGATTGTCTGACATCAGTTAAAATATTTGAACATAATTGAAGAGCTATTTTTGATCAAGAAAATTTGCGGTATTTGTGCCCAGAAGAACTAGCTGTTCAACTGACAAAATAGATGTTTGTCAAGACCAGAAACTATCAAACCCAGGTAAAAACTAGAAATAAAAGCTTCTTCTAGTTTTGTTTACTGAGCAGTTGATTTGCTTCCAGACAGTCTGCATTAGTAAGGAAATAGCTGTACTTACAGGAATCTTGAATATGAAATTATTTATTAGACCCCGATCAACCTTTCAGGATTGATTTCTGAATAACGTTTTTTATCAATTTTTACAAATGTGTGAAAGTCAGCTCTGGGGTATTTTAATTTCTCTAAGAGGTACACTTACCCTGTTGAGTAAGGATTATCTGAATTGCTTTAATTTCTATAGCCTCCAAAAGTTGGTGAAAATGAACAGGCTTCCACTTTGGGCTATGTTGTCAAAGTTCTTCTTATGCGCTGAAATTTTTTTGGTGGCGGGGGGAACCCTCCTCAGAGTTGAGAGATAAGAATTTAGGACATCTCATATGTAAGTATTTGGGGAATATTAAGAACAGCACACATCATCTCTTAATTCGTTCTTTATCTGAAGAGAAGGTTCTGAACCAGGAGTTTCAAAACACAGTGGAATCTGGATGGTTTGGCCATCTGAGACTACTCCAGTATCAGAAATGGGAAACATCTCTGGAAAGACATAATCCTCTGAGCTTGACTGGTCCCATGACTGAACTAGTGCTATTTTTACAAAAGTCTGAATATTGTTATCTTGTTTTGTCTCTGGGCTAGTATCCCTTTTCTGAGAAAAAGATTGGATTTTTTTCCCCTTGGCTTTTTTTCCCACCACTGCTAATTGTAAGCAGGTAAACTAGTCAGTTAATTTGTTTCATCTGTCAATCTAGTGTTTGAATTTTTTTTTTTTAATGCAAATAGTTGGGATTAATTTAGGAGTCCTGTTCTCAAGGTGGTTCTAACAAAGTCTGTTTTCCAGAGAGGTAAATGTTCTGAGGCAAAAGTATTAGGAAAATTTTAATGAATACAGTACAGCCAAAATGTCAGGGTCTGAATAAGAATCATGGTGTCTATGATGTGCTAAATAATCATGATCCCTTCTGAAAATGATAAGGCTTCTGGCAGGGCCAGGTTATTTAATTCCATACCTGAACAACTAGTTCATACAAGCAAGTCTTGAGGATATCTTCAAGTAAGTGACTGTACTTAGTTCATGTCTTTGGCCTGGGGCTGAGCTCCACTTACAAAAAGGCTTAATTACTTGAAAAAATAGGATTATTAGCTTTCCCGTCCCTTAGACAACAAAGTTCAATCAGAACCCAAAATTTGAAACTGAAAGAATTGAAAGAAAACTAAATAAAAAATAATAAACCCCACCCCACTTGCACAACTATCACATCAATCCCAATTACTAAGGATATATGAATTTCCTTGAATTCCTCATTCCATGGTTGCTTTTTAGAAAAGCTTTACAAGCAGTAAGTGCAGTTTTTTCCATTCACTTCTATAGTAAGGTTACTTATTCCTCAACTTCCTTGGCATCATCTTTGGTTTGCATTTTTCTGGAGACATGCTTCAAGAAACTATTGAAGAAAATGTCCAGGAGGCACTTTTTCCTGGTTTGTCTGAGAAAGACAAAAGTAGAAAGCAAGTTCCATGTTCACAGTCATTGTCAGATGTGAAACTTTTGAAATGCTGCATTTTTAGTTCATGACTTGTCCTGGTTAACCTACCTTTCTTCTGTTCCAATGGGCTTATTCAAAGATGTGCTGCTCATCCTTCAGAAAGAATCTTTATTGGGAAAAGTGTCCATGTGCATATCAAGTGTGTGCATGTACTCTTCTGGTTTATCAAGTTCTTTAATTCTAAATATGTGATGAAGAAGTAGAATTAAGCAGTTAGCTTAATACACTGCACTAAATACAAAAAGTAATATGAACAGACTAGCAAGAGAGGCTGCACAGACCTTAGTGACTTTTATGGACAGTTGTATCTTGGGATGTGTGCACAGCAGTTCCTGGGGGTGTCACTGGCAGTTAATGGAGGTGATCTAGAACCAAGCTCTGTACTTTTGAGAGATTATATACTTGAGACAGCATTAGAATCAAATTTGTGATGGTGCTGTTTTTAAAAGAGTAGCTTCCCTCATTTTTTCTAACCATATCTTATATTAGGCACCTCCACAGTTCAGTTATGTCAGATGTATCTGTGGATATAAATACTCAACTCAGCTGTTAGAAGGCAGTACCTGCTCCAACTAAATGGAAAAAAAAAAAGTCTTATTTTTGGTATGCTTCGTATCTTCTTGCTCTTTAGTGTGTGCATAGGGGCAAAGTTGACAGGAGTTTCCTTCCTAAAAATCGGGGAATGGAAAAATGAAAATGCAAAGGAAAGTTGGCATTGCTCTCACTGCTTGGAGATCAGTCACCTTATAGGTAGACAGCCTTTGAAGTAAAACATCTCTCTTAAAATAAACTCCATTAAATGAAGAGGGGGATTCAAACAAGTTACTTGGTATACTTGCTAGGAATAAACGAATAAACTTACTTGGATCTAATTGTTGTGTGGTTAGGTAGATAATTCTCAAGTACCCAGTGTTGCAGCCATGAGGCCTGAGAGGCCTCTTTGGAGATCAGTTGCCTAGATAAAGAAATGCCTAGTCACGGTGACTGGACAAAGTTACCCCTCTCTAGCCCTCGGACCCTTTCATATCTCCCTGTAAGACAATTGGTCACTTTTACCCTGACCCTTACCATTGGACCATTTCTCAAAACCCCGATACCCTATATAAAGCCCCACTTCTGCCCTATTCAGCAGAAGAGCTGTCACTGAAACCCTTCGCGGAGAAGCCAATAAAGGACTCATCTGTGGAACTTCATACAGTCTTCTCCTCTCTCTCTCCCTGCGTCTGCTGAAGGCACCTAGCAAGCTAATAAGAGCTGAAATCACTAAGAGCGGAAATCACTAAGAGCTGAAATCACTAAAGCTTAGCTTGCTAAGGTTAGCCGGCAGCTGGGAGCCTGCCTGAGGCTCTTGGACATTGGGTGCTTGAGCGGTACCCTCTGTCCAGGATTCCCTACGGCAGCTGGGATCGGACTGACCCCTTGGAGCCCCAGACTGTTCGGCTATAATCCAGTAAATCTGGGGACATCTTATTTATCTTAGTATCTTTATTTCTATTGTGCTGGTTTGAGTATACTCATTTTGTATCCCCAAGGTGGTCTGGCGACTACAGACAGATACTGTTGTTGGACTTGACCCTAACTTATTCTAGAAATGCTAGGCTTATGTGGTGTTTTATGGCTTAAATCTCCTCTTTTAGATTTTGTCTTCTACTTTTTACCCCACTCATTTGTCACTAATGAGTCAAAAGGAAATCCTGTTGGCATTAGATTAATCTGGATACGTTATTAGTTCCAGAGTCAAATATTGTGTCAACTGAAAAATAAAGTAAGAGCATGATTGGGATTTAGGATGCCAGCCGTTTCTACGAGATCCAGTATGGAAAATAGGTTTGATCAAGAGCAGAGCCAGCTCAGGTTAGCTGGGAATTACTGGAAAGTCAAATTCAGGAAGGATCAGAGCTGAAGCTCAGTCTGGGGCATGCTTGCAGCCATCAGGCATACTGGTCAGTGAAAAAGCATATGCTAGGCTTTAACATCAAATAGTGTGGCAGATGGCAGTGTCCTACATGATCCAGTGGTTTCTTGGATGAGGAGGCAAAGACCTGCAAGCAGGAACATTTTCTTAGGAAAGCTCTTTTAGCTAGGAGTTGAGGTTTTCTGTTAGAAAACAGTAAGAGAGAGGTCAAGTGACATCAGTACTGTTGCTCAAAGGCAGTGGGATGGTAGATGGAAGTGGCAGCAGACTATAGATGGTGTTTCTGCTGCCTGCTGTGTTAGGGATGTCCAGGTTAGCTTTCTTAAAGTGTTTGAGGATACATCTGTTTGTGTTCAATTCCAAGGTGCAATGGCCAGATGATAACATCAGTGCAGGGATGCCAAGCTACCTCTATGCTATATGGGGGTGTGCATATATAAAGCATTACTGTGTCCTCTCAGTGAGTTAAAGAGTAACTGTACAAAAGACAAAAAATTGTCATGGTGAAAGAAGTTAGTACTTGTATTGTCCATTACCTGAGTTTGGAGGGAAGGTCAGAGAAATGTTTAACGTCTACTGCAGTCTGGCTTTGTCCTCAAAGATGTTAAAAAGCTTTTTACTTAGGTGTTCATTGATTAAGAAGATTGCCTGATCTTCTTAATCCTAAACTGTAATATTGTACATATATATATGCTTTAATTAGTAGTGTGCCACTACTTAAAGTAGGAAAATCAGCTCCAGAATGTTGTACAGTGATTGGATATTTAGGGTTGAACTTCCAAATCTGGATGCTGAAAGAAGCTTCCACTTGCATTAAATTCCTGAATTGCTGTTTTAGAGCCAAAAATGAAATTGGCAGTCTCTCACTAAAACTAAGTTAGTTTATTTCAGGATTTGGAATTTTCTTTGAAATTGTAGATCATTGAGTAAGAAAAGGTCAGAAATAACTTAAAACAGATATGTGGTACCTGCTGTTGAAGTTATGTTACTTTTAAACTACTGTCAGCCTTCATTATTGATATATCCATATTTAGTTGCTAACTTCAGTCTGAAGACTGAAAAATTCAGCTTAAACTTTTCTTTTAAAGACAGTGAAATTGCTGCAGTTCACCAAGTTTAGTGTATTGGGATTTCCACTACATTCACTGTGTTTATGTCATTCTAGTGATACCCTTCTAAAAATAAAAGGATAACAATGTTTGTTTTAAAGAAATGACAGTAATGTAGTTATAGGCTTAACTTGTTATGAGTTTGAGAGGTACCTTTCAGGACAGTTAGAAACAATCCTGTTTATAGAAAACTGGACAATTTCCAGATTTGTGGATCTAACAGCATTTACAGTGGTGCCAAATAGATGAAACTTGTGGTGTGAGTGGTTCTCATGATCTGTGTTTGCAAAAAAAATTTGTAGGGAGGGAAGTTTTTTTAAGTCAGGAGTGAAAAGATGTCCTATTAGATGTGAAAATCACCAAAGAGTCTCAAAATGTATTATTAATGGAAACCTGTGGAGACAGCTTTTTTGCCGGACATCAGGTGAATTATTTCCTTAAGGCTTTCTCCTTGTGTTTCTTTTGTGATGGACAGTTTAGATAAATTGCAAGATTATGCATTTGCAAAAAGAATTAGGACCTAGTCTCTTGATTTCTCTGTCTTCTGACAATCGGTAGATTTAATCAGTGATGGTAAAGGCAAGACTCTACCATGGTGGTTAAATTTCTGCATAAATCCTCTTAACATTTTGTTCTCAACACCTAACAGATGGTGTTTCAGAGATTTTGGAGACACTGTCCAATTACTGCTGATGAGAAGGGTCTTTCTTATCTTACTTTACTTCCTGCTTACATTTTACAAGCACCTGTGTTGGATCCTTGCACTTTCCCCTTTTCCCTGGCCTGTAGATTATTCATTAGCTGGGGAGGGTTTCATCTTTCTTTGAAGGTGGAGAGGGGAGAAAATGGGTAACTCAGTCTGATGAGTGCTAGAGTCCCTGCAGGAAAGGAACTGAGACCTTCCTCTCAGGGGAGCAGTAACAGTCCTGCTAGCTTAGTTGCCAGCAGGACTGTAAGAGGTGGTGTGGGTTTTTGAGTAGTATGACCCAAAGACATGCAAGCAGATCTCACAGTTTGCTGTTGGTAGCCACATCAGCTAGTGGGGATCAGGGAAGCAGATCTAGTTTGTAGAAGAGATATAGTCTCAACTATTTTTAGTTGCTTCCACTTTTGAAATGAGTCATAATAGATTTAGTGGAACATTAAACAGTTTTCAGACTAGGGAAGGGATTTTTTTTGAAAAATGGTTTCTGGGATCCTGTTGTTCTTTTCAAGAAGTGCTTATTTGCTGGAAGGGGATGTTTTAATTTTCTTGTAGAAGTCTCTGTGATTCTTTGTTTAGTGCTTAAGTGTTTCAGAATGATAAAATTTGTGCTATCTCCTCTTGGATAATTATTTCTTATGAATAGTAACTGTTTGCTTTAGAATAGTAGGGTTTATTTGATATTTATGGGAGAACCAGCAATGAGGTAGAGCAAATACTATACCTGATAGTTTGCAGCATTTTATTGTAGCTACATTAAGAGTTGATAGTTAGAGAACACCTGCTGTATTAAAGAAGTTAACTAAGAAAGTTTGATAAAACCCTGCTTACTGAAATGGATTGTGGTGTCATTATTGTACTTCCTACATACAGATCAAATCTTAATCAGACTGATGTTTTGTGTGTTTTAGGTGTTGAGGGTGATTTATCTCTTGCATCATGCGTGAATACAAGCTAGTGGTTCTTGGTTCTGGAGGTGTTGGAAAGTCTGCTTTGGTAAGTATGAGGCAGTTCAAATATGGGATTTTTAGGCTTATTGTATTTTTTTCATTAATACACTCTCTGCTAAAGTATATTTCTTTATGTAAGTGTGCACAAATAAGTGTTAATAATGCCCAGCGAGGCATCATGGCTAGTAGATAGATGCTTTACTGGGTGCATCTGCATCCATTGGTGCATTCTCACATGCTGCTGTTTTTGTGTAGTTTTGGTTGATGGTGCTTGATCAGTCTCATGCAGTAAGATTGTTTTGGGTTGCAATAGGTAACCAAAAGTGTGTATTCTATTTCCATCTGTTGAAACCAGTTGGGGAGGTGTTTTTCTTTATCTCTTGTATAACCCCTTCCTCATAACTCCAGGGGGGAGGAGGCGGGTGCCTTCTGTTAATGGGCCAGCTGTTAAAACCAGGTGGAGCAATGTTCCTTATCTCTTCCATGACCCATCCTCCCTTCAGGGGGGTATCTTCTGTTAATGGGCCATTGAGAGATGCTCCACCCAGTGGGAGGAGCCAAGCATTCCTACCTGGATAAAATCTGAGATTCAGAACAGCAGAGCAGCCAGTTTTTCACTGGATTCCCAGAAGACTGGACGCATCCTGCCACCACTGGACCCTTCTACAGGATCATCTCTACTCCAACAGAACCACATCTGTCACTCCAGGAGGACTTATTTTGGACTGCTCCCAACACCCTGACCAACAGGATGTCAGGTCATATTCTGACTCTATCAGTATTTCTAGGATTATTTTTTCTTGTTTGCTTGTTTGTTTTTTTTCCTTGTACTACGACATTTGTATTTTGTAATATTCCTAGTAAAGAACTGTTATTCCTATTCCCATATCTTTGCCTGAAAGCCCCCTAAATTGCAAAATTATAATAATTTGGAGGGAGGGGGTTTACATTCTCCATTCTGAGGGAAGCTCCAGCTTTCCCTATCGTTCCAAACCAAGACAGATTTTGGCACCCAATGTGAGGCACAAGGGCATTAAAAGAAGTAGTAATAACAGTTCTTGAGTGACCTAATTTCTTATGCACTGGATATAGAAACCTTGTTAGGTAGCATCATGTGGTCTAGCTTACGCTGGTTCAGGTGGCACGTGGTTGTGGCTATATATTTCTTCCAATTGCAGATCCTTATCTAAACATGGGCCCTATAACTAAGGACACTGTGGCTGTCGTCCAGTTTGCTTTATGGGTTGACAAGGTTAGGAATTCGTGGATGGTTAACTTCCTCTGGAAGGCAGGCACATGGATTCAGAACTATCACACACTAACTTGTCTTTTTGGGGTTATTTTAATAATGGTACCTACTGTCAGTAAATGACACCAGGGGAAGTTTTCTCCCAGCCCTTCACCCCGCTCTTTGGGTCTACCCCACCAGTTTTTGAAGGGTTCAAATCTTCTCTGAATGCTAATGATATCATGCCGTGGCTGGTGTTGCTGATATACCTGTTAAGCCTGTTCTGTTTAGCATTCAGAGGTAAGGGGAGATTGACCTGGATAACCACCCTGATACCTACCCCACAAAATAGGGATGCTGCCCCACAACCTGCCTCAGAAATGAACCACCCTGACTGGGTGAGGGTTCTGGTGTAGGAGATAGGCCAGGTGCTAAAGGAGCACGTTTCCCCAGGGGTAGCCTCATTAGCCCCAGCTGGTGGGAAACCCTCTGCCCTGAAAAGGGAGAGTCTGATGGTGCAGCAGTGGAACCCACAGATGTTAGAACCGTCCAGGTTCCAGCTGAACCGTAAGGGCAGTCATAGCCAGCAGCAGTCGCCCCTGTGGAAACAAAGAAGTCTAAGGTGAAATCACCGCACCTAGGTCATAACAATAAGAAAGGAGGGTCCTCACAACCTGCAGGGGAGCCAGAGGTTGAGATCATTACTGAGTCCCTGACATATGAAAGTCTCCGTAATCTGCAAAAAGTTATTGTACGACAGGGACGTGAGGCTTATACAGCCTTGTTACTTTGGTCTAGGACCTTATGGGTACAGGTGTGCAACTAGATAGTGGTGAGGCAAGGAATTTGGGACCCTTGACCCAGGACTGAGGTGTGAATCAGGTATTTGTAAGGGAGCCAGGGCCCTTTTCCCTCTACGAGTGGCTTTTAATGAGTGTGAGAGAGAGATTTGTCCACAGAGAAACAATGGAGGAGTATCATAATAGAATGTGCTAGAAGACTCTTGAGGAAGGGATCCAACAGCTGGGGAAGTGGCAGTATTTGAGGTACTTTTTGGGAGGAGTGGATAGCATGGTAATGGCCCCGAAAAGGTCAGGTGCACAGGGAAAATGTGAAATCTGGCAACTCAAGGGCCATCTCTGTACGCCACCTTCATTGCAACAATTAATGCCGAGGACAACCAAGAGACAGTAGGTTCTGTCACCAACAAGCTCAGAAATTATGAGAGTATGATCAATGGCCCAACACAGGCTCATGTCTCTGCTGTTGTTAAGGTACTCAAAGAGGAAATGAGGGGGATGAGGGAGGAAATAAGGAGGAACAGTTCCCATATGGCACCGGTGCAAGTCACAGGCCCCAAAGTCAGAGCCCGACATCCCCTAGCTAGAGAGAGAGGGTACACCCCATGAGCTGACCTGTGGTTCTTTCTGCATGACCATGGGGCAGGCATGGGAAGATGGGATGGGAAACCCACTTCTGTCCTGGCAGCACAGGTGCATGAACTCAAGGAGGTTAACACTAACTGAGTGAGTTTCACTAAAATGAAGGTAGCCTAAGCCTCCCATGACCAAGTTGCCAAGTATTACAGGAGGGAGGATGCTCTGTCAGATCCTCTTGAAGGAACCTCTACTATGTATGTGCAGGAAGGAAATGATGACTAGTGCTAGCGGGGCCCTGCCACTAGCCAGGAAGAGGCACAGGAAAACTGGGTCTTTTGGATGGTGTGGATGCTATGGCCTGGCATATCAGAGCCACAAAAATATGAGGCTTTGGTTGATACTAGTGTGTGCAGTGTACCCTAATGCCATTGGGACCTGTGGGGGCAGAATCTGTTTCCATTGCTGGGGTGATGAGGGGATCACAGCAATTGACTCTGTTGGAAGCCGAGGTGAGCCTGACTATGAGGAAGTGGCAGAAACATCCAATTATGACCAGCCCAGAGGCCCCATGTATTCTGGGCATAGACTTCATCCAAAATGGCTATTAGAAAGACCCTAAAGGACTCAGAT
>WAAE01004858.1:0-23356 GCA_013400495.1 Nicator chloris
AAAAAAAAAAATTTGAAGCAATCTCTAGATACAAACTAGTACAGTGTAATTGTTCTAAGAAGGTCTAATCAGACCAGCTTGCTCGGGGCCATGTCAAGTTGATCTTGACCGTCTCTAAGGATGGAAACTGTTCCTCTGTTCCATCAGTCTTCTTTAAATGGAATTTCTTGTATTTCAGTTCATGCCCATTGCCTCTTGTCCTTTCACTGGGCCTGGCTCTGCCTTTTTTGCTCCCTCACATTACGTATTCACATACACAGGTAAGATCTACCCTAAACTTGATCTTCTATACGTCAAACAATCCTAGTTCTCTCACCCTCCCCTCATACACCAAATGCTTCAGCCTCTGACCAGCCTGGTGGCTCTCCACTGGACTCTGTAACATGTCAAGGTCAATTTTGTACTCAGGAGCCCAGCACAAGGGACACCACTTCAGACTGCTCTCCCTGAGACTGAGTAGATCATGGATGATCATTATCCAGGCCTCCTTTTAAGGCTCTTCCTAATTCAGCCCAGGATGCTGTTGGGCTTCTTAGCCACAATGCTGCATTGCTGGTTCATGTTCAATTTAAGCCACCACCAGGACCCTCAAGGCTTTCCTTGTGAAGATTTCCACCTGTTCAGCCCACAGCCTGTACTGGTTCATGGTGTTACTCCTCTCTGATGCAGGAGTTTGCATTTGCCTTTGCTGAACTAAGGTTCCTATTGATCCTTTTCTCCCGCTCTAAATGGCTGCAGAACAGACAGGTGTAGCAACTACAAATCCAAGTCTTACATCACCCACAGGCTTGTTGAGAGAATGCTGTCCTACTGGCCAAGTTATCAATGAAGACTCTAAGCAGTATTGGCTCCAATCCACTTCACTCACTATCCCATGTCAAAATGTCCAATTTTAAATCCTAGCCTGAGTACCACCCCTCTTGAAGTCAAGACTGGCAGGGCTATGACCTTGCAGCTGAATATTTCGTGACACACACTAACTGAGCAGACCTCACATAGACTATGAAAGGCTTCTAGCCTTACTGCTCTTTGCTTTAGCCAGCTTAAAAAATACCTAGATATGATGCAATGAAGATCCTTTACACACAGCATCTTCACTGCTCTTGAGGGCCCTCTGTATGGAGACAAGGACCTTTTCATTTTGGACAGCACATATTTTGCCTTCCAAATCAAATGTACTCTTCTTCAACTGTTCACTTTAATTCGTGTGCTCTCCACCAACTTTAAGTGTAAAAAGCCAACATCCAAAATGTTTGTTAACCCCCTGAAAAAATTCCTTTCCATTTAACACATCCTTGCAGGTGAATTTATTCTAAATCAATTTTCTTTTAAGAGTTCTCATTTGAGTATTAGCACCAGACAGGAGTTAAAAAATCTGCTCTCTCTGTTCTCAGAGGTACTCAGGGATATAGTATATAGCTTGCTCCAAAGGCTGTGGCAACAAGTGAAACAATCTCATTAAATAAAAAGTCCAAACTCACAAATTCCCCAAAGCACCACAATAAAAGTGTCATAGCTTTTCCAGATACTTGCAAGTGTCTATGGTTAAGTTACAGCAGAGATGTTTTCTTTGAATAAAATGCAGCTACTACAGTTTTTCAGCAGATCAAACATATGGAAAGAGAGAATTCCTCTGAAGACAAATTGCAAAGTAAACAAATAAACAAATATCAAACCCACACAATTTCCATTTAGAACTTGAATAGTTTCTCAGACTTTTTCATTCCCCTCCCCAACACCTAGCTGTAACATCTTTAAAAAGCAGACATCATTTATGTATTTTCACTGCACAACATCAGCAAGACACTTGGAAAATATGAGTAGTGCTCCTGCAGAGTTGTAATTTATTACTACAATAAAGCTCTTGTTCTTGACAAGAAAGATTATAGAGAGTGGAATAGCACAGAGCATCACTAGCTAGGTCTAATAATCTTTTATATTTACAGGCCACAGCTGGCATCCTCAAAGACATTAATTTGACTTTTTGTTTGATGCAATTGTAAAATCTGTGGGGCACGATAAACACAGAGGGATTTGCTGACCCTTCTCTATTGAGCAGTAGTTTGCCACTTCCAAAAACTAAAAGCATCCCAAAACTAATACCCACAGAACTTATCTAATTACTTTTAAGTGCATTATTTCAACATTTAGAGCTGATACTACAAGATCCTTAATTACATTTCAAATAAAACCTTACAAGATACAATACCTAAAAGACAGAGTATCTTAGTTTGACACAGGAATGAATAAGAAATTAACAAATTCAGCCGATTACTGAAGAGCATGACAAACTCCCCCATCACTTGGAATTTTCAATTTAGAGGCAGCAGTTCTATTCAACAGGCAAAGTTTAGTTTTTTCTAACTACAACAGTTAGAGAATGAAAGCTATGGCCTCTGTTGTTAAAATAAATAATTTATAATCAGCATGCCTAATCAAAATAGCCCTCTTCAGCCTCAAAAATTAGGCAAAATAAGATACTGACATTCATATCAAAATACTTGTATTATTAAATGGGTTAAGTCACACTTCATTTACAGCAAGTTTTCCAAATGTCAATGCCCGAAAGGAAAAACAACACAAACCAAGTAATTTCCCAGACAAGAAAAAGAAGTGAAAAGTTATGTTGATTGTTTCAGATCAGTTTTTCTCACGTTTCCCAAAAAGTGGTATGCTGGGGTGACATAAAAGCTGGTCTACAGCAGTGAACAAAGGGAAAGAACCAGAGGACAAACAGACTGTAGGGAAAAAATGGCATGGAAGACCACAGTTTGCAGTCTCTTTTCACACAAAGTGAACAGACTCTTACCTGAAAATCCTCTTTTACAGCTTGTAGGTTATATGCAAAGAACTTCTGATAATGTTGGAAGAGCAGAGTCAATAGAATTGAGATGGCACTTGGGACTAGTAACAAACTCTTTGACAAAGGCGCTTTATCTTAAAGACAAAACAAATAAACAATCAAACCATTTGAGAGAAAAGTCTTTCACATTCAGAAAGTGACATATTTAAACAGGTGACTGGAAGACATAATAGTAGTGACATCACCTTGACTTTTTTGCTCAACAACTTTCCAAGTTCTCAAAAACTTGCAAATAGATAGGAAGAACACACTAATCAAAGGAAATGTTTAGAGTTATTAATGACAGTTAAATATTAATGAGACATTTGTTTCCAACATTGTCTCATGAAATTGGCTACAATTAAACCTAAGTTCTTTGCACCTACAGTGGTCATGCCCTCCTAAGGCTCAATCACATTTCAGGAAATAAAAGAATCACTCTTTTTTCTAGCAAAATATACATGCACATCTAGTTAAATACTTCTGTTTATTTTGCATTAGGGATTAAGATTAGCTTTTTCTTAGAGGCTATGAAGCAGGAACCACCTGAATAAATGGACTTTCTCACCACTGCACTTAGATCCACCATTCAAGGAAAGATATCTAAGTCAATTTATATGATAT
This sequence comes from Nicator chloris, assembly GCA_013400495.1. Taxonomy (NCBI): domain Eukaryota; kingdom Metazoa; phylum Chordata; class Aves; order Passeriformes; family Pycnonotidae; genus Nicator; species Nicator chloris. The sequence continues at coordinate 3,467 of WAAE01004858.1, forward strand.
TCATCTTCCTTCTATTCAATCATTACAACTATTCATAACAAAATTACTAGATCAGGATGTTTATGAAATCAGAACTTCTTTCCCTCTAGGGACATGACTTTCAGAAAGGACACTCAGAAGAAAGCAAGCAAAGAACAGTGAAATCTGCAATACACATTTCACATTTACTAAAATCTGCCAAGTAGAATATCCAGCAGGAGCATGGCCAGCAATTCACCCTAATCTGTTGGTGCAGTTGATGGAATAAAACACAAACTCTTGCCCAACAACTCAAGCCAACACAGAGACTCTGAAATATTATTTATGACTTTTCTCCTTTTCAGATATGCGACCTGAATCACATATGCTTCCTTTCTAAACACCTCAGCTACAGCACAGAATCCATTCATTTTCAAACAACTGTTTTTGCAGGGTACTACAAAATCCACAGCTCTGTTGTCATTCTTCTTAATATAATAAAAGAAGCAATGAGAGCTCTTTAAAGTACTAATGGGGAGTAAAGAGCAAGAGCACAGGAGGAACAAAACTGCATGAAACAGTGTAATACAATAAACATTTACTACTTGTCCAGATGAAAGTGAATACCATGAACAATTTCTTCAACATCTGCTGCACATTAGAACAGTGAACTGCTAGAAAAAGCAGATGGCAATAGGTACCAAAGAGAAGATTTTAATTATGGCACAATCCCACTGCCACTGAAAATATGGCTCTTGCTACATATCTTAGGCATGATCCTCATCCAAGTATTAACTGATGACATCAAGAATGACTTTGACGGGCACTGTTAGCTGTCCACCAACTTGAAGCCTGCAGTCTTCTGACGTTCACCGTGTGAAGAAAACATCTCTGTGTATCGTAACGAAAACTTGTACTTAAAACTATTATTTCAGCCCACACCCATACCTTTTGTGTTCATTATTCAAACGTGCAGTTTCCATTTAAGCAAGTATGGCTTTGAAAAATCATCCTTTTATAGAAATTAGGCGGTGACTTGGATTGATAGAGGTTGATGTTACTATGCTAAATATAAGCTCTACTTTTACAACTGTATGAGACGCTCAGGCAGAAACTCTGGCTGATTCTTTTTTTTAATCCAAGAAAACAATCCACATTTCAATCTAGGATCTTTTCTTTGGGATTTTTTTTTGCTCTCCAAAAATAAAGTCTATATTCTTCAGACATCCATTTTTCAAAGTTATTCATTCCTCTGATTCAGTTGGGCTTTTCAAAACCATCTACAGCCACCAGAGTACTGTACAACACTGGGGAGAAAAAAAAAGAAGCTAGAGCTTACTGAAAGCTACTACACTGACAATGCATACATATATTCATTTCAAACCTTAAGCAATACTCTCTCAGTTAACTTAGTTAAATTAACATTTCTAAATGTGAAAAGGTCAATTTTATAATCAGGATACAGATTTTTGATACTTGGAAGTACAGCCTAATTCAGAAGAATTGTAATAGTCACAACAGTAAACATTTCTGCACCAAAGTTTGATAAAAATTGTTATTTTACTATCAAATGCATTTATGTTATTTCATGAATTTTAAGAAATTTGCACAAGAACTAATTAATCCTATAAAATTTTTTACATAAGGATCACATTACCACAAACACACATCACAACAAAGTCTCTAGATATCCCACTGTGACTATGTTTTTCAATACAGGTTTAATAGATTTTATTGGAACTTTTTTATTGTTAGATCCTTTTTACATTACACATAATATACACTTGAAATACTTTATCCTATCAAGTTAATGCCTAATTTGAATGCTTTCAAAAATAACCAAGCAATATCTGTTTTCTCCAAAAGTGTGAACACACATTTTTATTAAGAGCCTCCTTTTAGCTTTCAGCTTAGACACTTTAAACCCCCTTACAGAGGAAAAGTACTTATTATTAGATGTCATCAAGTGAAAAACCACAGAAGCAACTAACCCATGAATCTGACTGTCACCCACAGGGAACGTCATGTGAGTGATGGAAACTTCTCCTCTCCAGCTTCTCATACTGTCATCATGGTTGAGAAGTCTCTTCTTGTCTGGTGAACTTGAAAAATGTAATAATGCATCGTCTAAAATTCTTTTCCCAAGTATTTCACTGCACAGTGTAGCAGTTTGCTTTATCCCTCAACAGCATACAGATCCTTCTCAAGGAAACCTGTGAGGTCGTGGGGAAGGAGCAACCTTCCCACTGCTGTGGAATGTCTCAACCATGTCAGACAAAAAATGACAAACAATGCCAGATTTTGCACAATCGGGCATTCTGACATCCAAGTCAAATTCCTTACTTACAGTGCAAAGGTAAAATTTAGAAAGCAGGATTCTAATCCAATGAATGTGCAACCATGTGTGAGATGGAAAGAATTATCACAAACCTACCAGGGCACCAGTCTGCTGGCAGCATCAATGCAAATGTGCACAAGGAGAAAACAGTGTCTTTATACCACATGGAGAAAGAAGAATGAAAGGATAAACACTCATTTTGACATCAAAAGTTAAAATATATCAAATACTGTCTTCAAAGATCTTGGAATAAATTTGCAATCCCAAAGTGCTCCTTAAGTGGCACTTCTTTTCACTGGTGCTGCAACACATGTACTGAACATCCACCTAAGTACACAGAGAAATTTTGTTAATAACCAGCAGAATATGCCCACACTATGATGAAGAGTAAGGAATTAGCTTCCACTTTCAACTTACATCTTTGCTTCTTCCTGGTGCAATGGAAAAGTTCCCCCCTCCCAAAACTGCCCTCAATCTCATGGGCAAGTGTCCCAACCTTCATGCTACCAACTGTGTAATGCAAACTGAACCTAAAATGTGACATAAATGAGAAAACCACTTCTATGCCTCCACATTCCACCCCTGCACTTACTACAAAGCCCACAGATCCTCTTCTTCCACAACCTACTGCTCTGCTGGTTGTCAATGCCTCTTTTAAAGTACAGAGAGCGGATACAAGTGTCCATCTGTCACAGAGGGGGAGGTTTATGGCACAGCTCCCCGAGTTGCAGCTTCAGAAATCACCCCGGCACTAATGGCAAGAATGAGAAGCTACAACAACAGCTACAGTTTTTGAAACTATTTCCTGTCCCTGCCTGTTCACTACTCACAGGTGAAGAGACAGCAGATGGGCATAGCAAAACAGGCAGCCAGACTAAGCTACTGTTGCAGCAGAGCTTTTGTAGGAACAGCCTCACCCCCTGGACTGCTATTCCAGGCTCAAGACTCAAGTGGTGACTTGGGAAAGAATCTCACTGCCAGCTGATGTGAAGTGATGAGCCAGCTGATGAGCAGTGGCTGCAGATGCTCAAATTAGCTCAGGGCAATTTCTGTGGGGAAAAGCCCTACTGAGCTTACACCACAGCTGCAGACAAAACATGCTGTGTAACAACCCTTTTTTTCCACTATCATCTGCAGCTTTCCCAAACCCAGCTGCTATAAGGCAGGTACCCCACTTTCAAACAGAAAACTAATTGCTGGGGGCTATTATAATGGCACAAAATACCTACAAACCAGTTTTTAAATGCTTATACACAAGATCTGTGAATTAAACCATAAGTCAGATACACATCTGAATGCACAGTATGAATGCCAAATGCACCTATGAAATCTGAATTTTGGGTGGTTGTTTTTCCTGCATTAAATTATCAGGTAGCTATTAATCTATTGTATTCCAAGACCTGACCAAGAACCCGCAGCGGGCTCACCAACCAGCACTGGCACTTGCTTGCAAGTGAAAACAGCAAGAGTATCACTGCAGGAACAGTTTTTCACCAAATGCTTCTAAATTCAATGCAGAAGCTGAGAGGTGAATAATATTAGTATTAAGAAAGTTAATATAGAAACTTGTGATCATGCTTTAAATTATTTTTAAAGGTACAGGTAAGACTATAATCAAACCACTTGCCTATATATTTACTGTTTAGAAAACTGCTAGGTGTAGCCTAAGTCACAAAAAAGAAAAGGTGATAGAAAAAGAAAAAAAAAACCCCTTTGTTTCTAAAAGCAACCCTTGAAATAGAAACTGAATCAGGTTGAAAGTAACAAAAATATTCACCCCATTCAGCAAACTTTTCTTCCATCCAACCAGAGAGGCATGTTACACCATACCACTTCTAGTATACACGGTCAGAAATATCAGATATGGCTACACCACAAGACCATGTGGAGATCCCCACACAAGCTTGAAATGAAATGAGCTAGCTCTGCAGAAGCAGAATGACCACAGTTTTGTGGCTGTCAATGCTATGCTGCTCCCAGGGCTCAAGCTAACCAGGCTGCCCTGTGGCATGCTGATGTACAAGCTAATTTGCTTTCCCATATAGTACTGTATTGCATAACACTGTGATGCACAAAAGTCTTATGTATTCAGTACATGCTTCATTTTTCCTTCAGTCATACCACAAAGCATTAATTTACATAGCTTTATTGTTTCCCTGATGCCTCTGCACAACAGAGTTCAGTCCTGCCAGTTATGCAAGCAGAGGAGCACAGAGATCCCTTCTTGCCTTGGGGATTTTTAACAAGTTGCTAGCACTGCGCTACAAGGTTCACAGAGGTAAAAGCCTAAGTTGCACTAGCAAGTTCAAAGGATTCTCCTTGCTCCTACTACAAGAAATAGTGCAGCAGTCAAAGCAGTCAAATATTTTCCAGACGTAGCAAGTGTATATGCTTTAAAAGATGGACTCAAATTTTACCTTAATAACAACTAACTCTTAACAGGCTTTCCTACTAGACTCCTGTGTGGTACATTAACAGCATGAAGAATATTGGGAGGGGATGTTATAATGTCTGCAGAAAGGCTTTGTGTTGGTTTAACAGATTTAAACTGTTGGTCAGGCCTTTGTGTCTTATAATGGAAAGCCTTCCTGTGTATCATACTTTGCTCCTGGGATGCAGCCTCTTGGCAAACTAAGCAGCACTACAGTAAAGCAAACAGCCAGGCCATTCACACACTCATGTGAGCCTTTGCAGAACTGCTCAAGTGTTTCAGCAGCATTGTTCACAGGACTGAAGCTGCCAGCAGACTGCAACACAAGCAACCAGCCTGGGTCTGGCATCACAGCACACCTCTCAAGCACACCCAAAGCCAGGTGCTGCCAGGATGCCCCCTGAGAACACTGCAATGCTCTTTGACAAGTCAGCTCAACTGGGTTAGTGTTCTGATAAACCATTTGCATATGTCTGTGCTGTGTCTCCTACTAGTACCCAGAGCCACCAGTTCTTTTTTCCAGAGCATACCAGCTCCTCCAATATTCCAGATAACATAAACAGTTTCCACAGCAAAGGCAAACCGTCTTTGTCCTTTTAAAAGGTGGTGTCCTTTGTTTCCCAGCTTCCCTATCTCACAGTTGTACCACATATGTTTATTTTTTCATTTACATCTCCTCATCCCAACATTATAGATGTTAATCAGTGTGTCAGAGATGGCACAGCAGGCTGCAGGAGCCTTCAGTGTGACTGGCACAATCGTTATTGCTGCTGAACCAGGTGTCCAATTATTTTATTCAGGGTCACTGATACAGGTCCCATTATCCACCCACACTGCCTTCTGCCAGACATTCCCTAGCCCCGGGGGCAGAACACACACAGTTCCCTGGTGCAACATCAGGCATCAATTCATTAACTACCTGAACCATCAGATTCTGTGCATCAGTGACAGAATCCCACATACCTGCTGCTACTGCAGCAACTTCTTCTCCTCATACAGAAATAAGTCTGAGGGCACAGGGACACCTGAAACTGCCACAGTTGTGCCCTAGCTGAGCATACGTCACTGCACCTAAATCCATGCCTCTACTGGAGCTTCTCAGTGCACCTGTACCAGGCAAGCCTTATTGTAAAAAACCACTTTAGGTCAACAGGTAAGTTCAGCAAGAATGTATGTTGTATTCATTTTTGAGAAGGAAAAAAAAGTACAACACTCGGCATGAAGCTGTGTCAGGGAAGACTTAGGTTAGAAAGGTTCTCCACCTAGAGAGTGACCAGGCACTGAAACAGGCTCCCCAGTGAAGTGATCACACACCAGCCTGACAGAGTTCAAGAAGCATTTGGACAATGCTCTCAGGCACATGGTGTGATTCCTGGGCTGTCCTGTGCAGGACTAGAAGTTGGACTTGATAATCCTTGTGGGTCTTTTCCAGATCGGGATATTCTATGACATTCTTTCTGCAGAATGATATATTGTCTAGGTTTTTTCCCTACCACAAATATGGTTCTTATGACAACCATTTCCAACTCACCCTTCTGATGGACCAAGCCTGGAAAAACTTGTAAATACTGACCATGACTTTCCAGTCTAACAAGGATACTTTTCCTCCTACATTCTTTCTCATAGAATTATACACAGACACATGCCTTTGAAAAGTCCCCCTACAGTATCAATTTGGAGGCACGGGGAGGGATGAAAAATCAGGAGCTGCAAATCAAGGTAGAGTATTATCAGATCCATCTGAAAAAATACTCTTCCCTTCTTTGGATTCCTCATACAAAATATAGCTACGATTAACATCCCTTTTTAAATGCCAGAATTATTCCCCCCTAGTCAGAGGGTGCTTTCACACTCAAACAAATTTCACAGAATCAATTAAGTTGGAAAAGACCTCTGAGATCATCAAGTCCAACCAAGACCTGAGTGCCACATTCCAGTCTTAAATATCTCCAGGGACAGTGACTCCACCACCTCCTCGGGCAGCCCATTCCAATATCTAATTATCCTTTCTGTGAAGCAGTTCGTCCCAATGTCCAACCTGAACCTCCCCTGGTACAGCTTGAGGCTAAGTGCTCTCGTCTTGTCCTGTCACTGTGAGAAGAGGCCAACCCTCCCTTTGCTTCCTTTCAGGTACTTGTAAAGAGTGGTAACCCCTGAACCTCCTTTTCTCCAGGCAAAACAACCCCAGCTCCCTCACCCACTCCTCATAAGACAGGCATTCCAGATGCTTCATCAGTTCCACTGCCCTTCTCTGGACATAGTGTGCTACAGCACACCAATGTCCTTCCTAAATTGAGGGGCACAGAACTGGACATAGTACCCAAGGTGTGCCCTCACCGGTGCTGACTACAGAGGGACAATCACTCCCCTGGTCCTGCTACCCACACTATGGCTAATACAGGCCAGGATGCCGTTCGCCTTCTTGGCCACCTGGGCACACTGACTCATGTTCAGCTGGCTGTCACCAGCACCAGGTCATTTTCCTCCAGGCAGTTTTCCAGCCACTCTTCTCCAGATCTGTAGTGCTGCCTAGCGTGGTTGTGACCCAAGCGCAGCACGCAGCACTCAGCCTTTTTGAACCTCATACTGTTGGGTCTCAGCCCATTGATGAAGCCTGTTCAGACACCTCTGCAGAGCCTTCCTGCCCTTCAGCAGACAGACGCTCCCACCCATTTTGTATGGAGCACGCAGTTAGTCAGCAAAGCTTTGACTTATCATTTGTCCTCGCCTGATCTTAGGACTGTGGTGCCCAAGTCCACACCGCAGCCAGGTCAGCTCCTCACTGCTGCTTCCAGACGCTGCAGATTCTGTGTCCTGTTAACAAGCTCAGCGCCAATCCTAGATACCTGTGAAGTCAGTTCAGGTAGCACTGGGACATGAAATTATTTACATGTGCTGTTCGTAAAAATAAAGCTAAGGGCACGTTAGTCCTTACATTTGCCTTATCAATAAACTGGTTTTAAAAAAAAAAGTTTAATTTCACATTGAGAAAAGAGGGGTGTTTGTTTTTTCTGATACGTATCTTGGCATGGAGGTCTCTAGCTATGTATGTAAATACATTTAAACACACAGAGAGACACAGACACACACGGACATGCAGATACATACACAGGCAGGCAGACACACACACAGACACACCCGCGGCTCCTCCCGCCGTCACGTAATTTAAAAGTCCAGCCAAGAAGGGACCGAAGCCAGCGGCTCCCCCGGGGCCGGCGGCGGCAGCACCGCCCGCGCTCCCACCCCTGGCCGCCGCCCTCCCCAGACCGCGGCGGGGCCGGTACTCACAGAACCCGTTGGAGCCGGTGCTGGTGAACATGGCAGCGGCCCGGCCCGGCCGGCGGGCGCGGCTGGCGGAGCCCCCGAGGTCGGGCAGCCCCTGAGGAGCCGCGGCGGGCCGGGGCGGGCTAAGGCGGCCGCGATGGGCCAAACGCCGCCGCCAGGCGACCGGGCGGCGCCCCCTGCCGGGCCCGCCGGCGCTTCGGTGTGCGTGTGTTATTTTTAATTACTCCTGTATTCACAAGTGGGAAGAACTTCTTTCCACTAAGGGTGGCAGAGCATTGGGACAGGCTGCCCAGAGAGGGCGTGGCGTTTCCCTCTCCTGGACACATTGCTGTGTCACCTGCTCCGAGTGACCCTGCTTTGGCGGGGGCGTTGGACTAAACGCTCGGCAGAGGCCGCTTCCAGCCCTAACTCTTCTGTGATTTCGTGATTCAACACGATTTAAACTTTAAATTTGTTGGTGCCTTGAGGAAGCCTGACTCCTTACACTTTGGAAAACTCTGGCCCTCGGGGCTCACTCTAATTTGGGGAGTCCAGCAGGTAAACGTCTGGTTAGGAGCCGTGGGTAAGCTGTCATTACTCCTGAGGGAGACAGAGTCAATACAGACAGCGGAGTCTGGAGAGTTTTCCAGGTGGCCAAATGAAGGTGTCTGCTTTAGGATCAAACTAATGGCTCCCCAGGGTCGCCCAAGGGACAGCATTGAACAGATCACCACGAGCTCTCATGGCACATCAGACTCCAGCTCTCTAACAGCATGGTAGGCCCCCCAATACGAGGTGAGCCAAATTCCCGATTTCATAGGAGATATGGTATCATAAGGCTGAAAGTATGATGGCACCAAATTTTACTGACATTTTCAATGAAAATGTAGAAATCAGACTTTACTGAAATAAGTCATGCTAGGCCTTTAAAAAGGTGACAGTGCTTTGCAGCACAAGGTGTGCGCTTTGTGTTTTTGTGGTGACTGAACTGTGCGCTTCAAAGTCACATTTTCCTTACTGCAGTACAAGACTGAAAATAAATGTCACTCTGGAACTGCAAAATGTGACTTTTCAGCTAGGTAACAATTTTTAAGTAGGCAACCAATTGTAAAAAAATTTAGCTAAGTCACATTTCTTATACTCCATAAATTTTGTTATATACCATAAAATGCATTTTAATACTTGCATTCAAATGCAACTATTAACTAGCACTCAGAAATACTGAGTTCCGGAATCTTTGTAAACATAATCTCTTAAACACTGCCAAGGGGACATAAAAAGACCTTATGCTTTGGTCCACAAAGACTTCAGCTGAGATCAACATATCAGCATGTATTTTTAAAACGGCCAATTTCCAGCACTAACTTCAGATTTCTGTTGCTCACTTGTCCTCTCTGTACAAGGCCTGCATCAGGCAGGTGGGATTGGGACTCACAATCCGCTCACAGAGCAGGAGGTACGTCTAAACCAGCCAGGAGGAAGAGACAAAGTGATAGCACATTGGAAATCCTGACTTATCCCAAGCTGAGGTTCTTTCCTCCGAAAAGAATCTAAATTGGATTCACAGCATGAAACCTATCGTGTGCTTTGTGTCTTTGGCTACAGACAACCAGCTTACTCTCTGCTGTTAAAGCACAGTTGGAAGAAATTATTTGCTACAGAAATTTTCCTTCTTTCTTTCAAATGCAAATGACTCTGGCTGCTGTATGCTATGTATGCAGACTCTGTCTTGCCAGTGCACTGCCCAATGTCTGTAACCACACAAAAGTGACAAGCAACCCTCATTTGTAAGGAGTGGAAGGTAAATAAGGAGGTGCAAAGTCTGCAAAGCTGGTAATAATTTCAGTGTGAAACCTCTTTGGGAAAAGCTTGGGTGCCTTCTAAAGGTTTAGGGATCTAATGAGGTACTCCTGATTTAATTAATTACCATTTTGAACTTTTTTGACTAACCTCCACTTAAAGTAATTAAGCCTTTTTGTGGATCTGGCTTTACTATAGGTGAGGATAAAACCTGAAACTTTTCCAGTATTGCCTGTGTAATAGGCTTAGGAATGTTGTTTCAGTGCTGAAGATGAAGCCTGCTTTCCTTTCTTTTCACAGTCTCACAGAATTAAGTGACATAGCAATCATTATTTAGAAGTTGACAGTCCTAAGAGACAAGACCTAGTGTTTTTCTGCTTTATTGGCTCTGTTTTGAAGATTTCCCTAGATTGATGTCGTACAAGGTAATCATATTAGAGGGATTCTCCTCTGCAACGTCAGGCACTGGAATTGGATTCAAGTCATAATCACTGAACATTCTAGAGACTTAGGCATGTATTGCACTGAATGAGGGTGCATTTGGGAAATGTTTAAGGGCCATTCTGAAAGCAGCTCTGCGGACTTGCTATCATTGACAGATACAGCAAAACTGAATGAGTAGCAATAGCTGGCAAGCTTCTCCCAACAGCAAACCAAAACACTTGCAGATTTGTCTATACTGCAGGAATACACAGAGCTGGCTCTTAATTTATTTGCTGCTATCTTATAAATGTCTACAAGTATATTACAGAGTCTGTGAAACCCTTGATGCTGTCCCTCATTTTAAAAAAATTATTATGTCAATATTTCTGGCATTATAGCAGATGAGATCCACTATATATTTTTGAGAAAACTGCACACCCCTTGCTAATAATTATAGTTTCACATACTGATCGAATAGAAGAGGAAATGTGGTTTTTGCCCTCGGATACAGTGCCAAGCAGAGAAGTATTTTTATCATATCACCGTCACTGTCAACTGGTAGCATGTCATAAGAATTAAGCAAATTATTTGCAATATTTAAGTATACAGTGTTGACTACTTTGGAGTTAAATTAAATCATCAGTCCTCATGCTTGCCTTGGAACATATCCCAGAATAGGAAGCCTAGCACTTATCTACTAATCTACTCAGAACAAGCTTAGAAGGCTTTGACACTGCTCAAATGTCAGCTTGAATATCTCCCATTTGTTTATTACATCTAGTTAGTGGGGTCAATGTGGTATGGTCAAAAGAAAGTTTTTAAAATTTCCTGCTCTAAAGAAAATCCCAGGAGACTGGAATTTAGATTTCTAACATGATCAGGTTGCTTTCTTCTCTGAACTTGTGATGTTTCTGAAGCAACTCTAAATTACTAATTAATCTCCAACAGTCAGATGTTCCTCTGGCATACAGCATGAAGAATAACAGCAGAGTAAAACAGGGTAGAAATATAACACCTCACTTATGAATTTGCTGACTAAACTCAGTGCAGGTTAATGATTCTGCAGGTTAATTGCAGAATTAACCCTTGTTAATTCTGCAAGTGTTCTCTGTCTCTTTGACATCTAGGGTTTCCATGGCATTCATAGGAGCTCTTGCAGTTATTACAATTACCTCAAATATTAACGGATGCATAAGGAGAGGCTAATGCTAAATTTAATTATTTCAGTAACTTCTCCCTACAGTTTCTTACCTTTGTGTTCAGTTACAGAAGATGTCAAGGAAAACAGCTGTGTAACACACCCTGCAGAAGAAAATTCAGCAGCAATACAGCTTGCTGATAGCAGCTTGCATAGGAACAGGAGGAAGGACAGAAGGCAGAGACTCAGACTCACTGGGCTGAAATTAGTGATTTGACCTGTACCTTCCCAAAATTAGTGAATTTCTCTCACTCCTTCAGAAGTGAACAAAACTTTATACTGCAGCAGACCTGCTGTCCTCTTCAACTCTAGTGTGATCATTTAATTGCATAGTTTGGGGTTTTTCTACTGTAGCTAGAAGATACAGAACATTTTCTAGCTTAGTTCTTTCTATGTAGAGCTGGTAGACTTGGAGTTAATAAGCAGCAATGAAGTGTCTGAAGGAGTATTGGGCTTTGTCAGTTATTTTTGCAATTGATTTTGCATCACACCATTATAAAAAAAATTAGAACACTCAAACATGTTCCATTAGTTAAGGTTCTAGCCATGAGATTTTCTGCAAAGCTTGAAATGCCGTGTTAAGCCTGAATGCTGTGTCAGTGTCTGGTAACATGAATGCGAGCAACTACTGCTTCAGTAACTCGAACACATCACTGTCTTGTTTTTCAGCTGGACCCCATGAATGGCAGGCAATGAGGGTGCAGTACCAGTTTAAGGTACTGGCTTATCTGGAGCTGAGCCACATACACTTTTACACTGCAGGTCTTAAGCAACACTTCCCTTTTAACCATCGGTCACGTGATCCTAAGCACTGGCACCAAATGCACCCAGATGTTGGCACCTCTGTGTTCAAGGTGCAGCACGGTCCCTAAGTACTTGCAAATCACTGCCTAAAGATACTTAAAATCCATGTCATGTTTATTTTCAATAAAGGTTGAACTCCTGTGAAAAACAATGACATATGGCAGGCATAACCAGGAACCAGACCCTAACGCAAACATATTGTGAAAGCAAGGTTAAGATGGAATATTAAAAACTCAGATTAAAATCAACAATTAAGAGGCATCAGAATCAATCTGCCTATGTTCATGTTTTGTTTCACTTAGACAAGACTTCTTGTGAGAATTAAAAATACACTGGTCTGGCTGCCCTTGTTTGAGCAGCTGTCACTGCATTTGAGATCATTCATTTGAAGGCCATTAATTTACTGCAAGGTAAATTGTGAAACATAGTAAGCATTAGCAAAACGATAATGGTTAAGCATAGTGCTCAGAAGACCCAATTAAGGAATCCATTAGGAGAGCAAATAATTATGTATAGCATTGCATAACACAATGTACTTTGCATATCTGTGTTTTCTGATGCATACAGGAGATCAAGCACTAGTCATCTATTTCAGACTGAATTTATGTCAAAGAGTACTTTTGAGATCCGGAGCATATGCTAAATTATCCAAGATAACTATCAGTGAGAGCAAAAACACTTGAGCCTTTAAGATGGAGAAAATTATTTGCATTGTTTCACCAGGTACAGCTGTGTTGAAATTGCCTATTCTGAAAATTAGATGTTAGAAGATATTTGTGGAAAAGTCACACCATTTAAGAAGGTAGTCGAGACAGCCGACACTGAAGAGTGCTTCTTTAAAGACCTCAGGGGCTCCAAGCATCAGCAACTCATTATCTAAAAATCTCTCATACTTACGAGAAGGTCTCACACCTTGTTATTCAAGAGTCTCTATGTTGCTTCCCATGGGCAGCTCCACAGAGCTCTCAGGGTCTGTCCATCTATGCTAGCAGCCAGTCTGTAAACTCAACGTCTCAGCTCTTCTGTCTTTCTTCCGCTGTTCTGGCCGGTTTCTTCCCATCCCCATCCCAGCCTGACTCTGGTACAAGTCTTACCTTATCTGTCCCTTGCACGACCTCCTGTCCCTAGTTCTTCACAGCACAGCAGCAGACTCCATCTGACTACAACTCAACTAAGCCCCCTCCCAGCTAACTCGTTCTTCATCACACCCACAGCTGGGAGGGCCAGGCTGTTCCCACTCTTGGATAATTTACACAGCTGTGATATATCGGGGGCAAGATTACCTTATAGTCTATCCGTCTTCCCACAAATATTTATAAGGTTTTCAAAGGCCTGCCTTCTTCCTGATACCTACCCATATTCCTGTTTCTCAGATATCCTCATCCTCTTGCTTCACATCCATATTGTAATGCTATCTGTGCATCTCCACAAGTGCAAAGGTTATTAATCACCTCTGTTTACACTTGGAGGCAAATCTGTGTTTAAGGGAATACCTGATGAGCCACATAATGATGTTATCAGACCTGTAGCATAACACTGCAAAGATATTTAAAAAAACCAGTAAAGCTTTAAGCAGTTCTCATTATCTCATTTGTATTTGAGTTAAATTTGAACATGAAGGAATACTCTTGTCTTTTTTTCACCTAATTACTGAAATCAGAAGAAATTGGTGCTGATATAATTTTATTGAAATACAATAATCTCTCAGAAGAACTTGCAAAAATTAGAGGATGTTCACCCCAGAAATGTATTTGCACAATATTTGCAATAGAAATATGTTCATCTACAGGAAATAAGCATTCCCAGGTTTTCTTTTCTCCTCTATAAATGTTGGTAATGGCAAAGTTAGGTGTCAAAAAGCTTTAGCATACAAAAGTGTAAAATTTTGCGCAGCCGTGTCCTTTAAATCGCCACCAGAAAACCAAACTGCTTTTCATTATCAGAAAGAGGAACTACTGTAAAAACAGTGTATTCATAAATAATGTTTAAGTACAGTAGGGGTCTTAAAATCACAGTTTATTACAATTAAAAATATGGTTTATTACAATTATTCTTGATTCTATGTTATACTCTTTCCAGTATGGACCATTATCTGTTTGCTGCTACAGACTTTGTAATGCTAGGTAGATTTTTAAAACTGAAGACTGAATCTTGTCAGAGACTGAAATATAAAACTAATTAGATGCAAAAATTGGCATTCTTACTGTTCCTTTAGCTGCCTTCTCTGCACACAGGAAATACTTCATGTTTTACTTGCTGAACACAATTTATTATATTTAATATATTTTTAAAATACCCAGAGTGCTTTATAAATTGGGGTACTACAAAAATCTGTGGTTGTGGCGCTACTTGTAGTAGAGATCACCAACAGTGGCAAAGAAATCTTTCCTGGCATGATGACTCACTGAGCTGCCATTCTGGGCTCTTCCTCACCTCACCCAGGAGGTGGGACGGTGTCACTTTCCGGTCAGCTGGCACCACAGTGAGAGCAGTTTGCCACTGAGCTCCCAGGACAGACTTGACTGGGGTGTTAAACCAGAGAAACAAGCACCGACATTTCGTGTCACCACAATTTGCGAAGTAAACCCCAAAATGCCTGGTGATGAAGCTTCCAGGGGATCTTCCCACATGGCCTTCAGCCTGGACAGACCAGCCTGGTCTGCAAGCCTCACTGCTCATGGGTAGCTCCTCTGAAGAAGGGGCAGCTGCACTGAGGAAAAATGAGAACAGCAACTGGGAATTCACTGCAAGAGGGGGAACTGGAAGGCCCTATTTGAAGAGCTGTGTAAAACGCATCATTAATCTTTTCTATTTTACATGTGCTGGAGCTCTTGCCACAGACTCCTCTGGGCACACAGGCAGGGTTGGGTAGCTGGGTAGCTGGAGCCCAGAGATATCCTCCTGGGTCATATATTGATCTGGCAGTTATGCTAAATGTTGTGTTGAGGCCATTTTTTGCCCTTAAGAAATAGTTATGAAATACTAAATCTGCTCATACTAAAGCTCAAATTTATTGCTTTGTCCCTACTGTAAACTAAGTTAGCAAACTTTTCAAGTGGGAGAAAAATAAACCAGCAAAGTCAATACACTCCTTTATATGTACCAGACATGCATTCACTGCAGCATTTGTTCCTTAAGTATCTATTTGCTCCCTGGGTATTTATAGAAGTAACTATATATTTTCTACGTAAGTCATTTTACACGTGTGACAAGAAAGGGTTAGTACACATACTTCACGAGTTCTGGACAGGATACTGCTGTTGATTAATTTTGTATGTGAGTGTATATTGTAAAGAAAGTTTTCTCAGCCATTCTCCTATGGTTTTGATTCCAGATTTCACAGCAGTTAGTTCTTCCACAACAGCATGGTTGAGGTCTCAATAAAAAATGATTTGAACTTATTGTGCCACAATATGAGTAAGAACTGATATGTTTGTATATACAGAAGCAGCTTTTCGGCTGAATTCAGCATCAATGATTTTGCTGGTGACATGTACATTTGGGGGCAAAAATTAAGTGTTTGTATCCTAGGCTGCCTCATACAAACCCCAGAAATTTTGCTTGCTTGTAAGTTAACTGCTTTTTTCTGAAGGTCGTTGTGTAGATAGATACCATGCCCAGGAAAAGCACCAATTTGGGTGTTAAGGATCTGCATTTGATGCAACACTTGGGATGTGTCAGTACATTTTGCCGTAAAACAGGAAAGAAAAAAAAACTGCAACGAAAAAAAACTGCTGGAAGGGCTGGAGCATGTCAGCCCCAGGTGATTTATGGCCTGATTCACAGTGCCCTGAATTCATCAGCCAGAAGCCTGCTGCTATGTTTTCAGCAGACTTTGGCTCAGATGGGTGCACTTTAAACTTCCAAACCGCAGACAGTGCAGCAGCAAGCTGGGGCAGATGGAAAGTGGCCACCACAGCCGGGATGATTCAGGGAACAGATGAGCTCTGCCGTGCTCGGCTTTGTTTTCAGAGGGGAGCGGGAGGATACAGAGCTGACATCCAGTGGGAGGCCACCTTTGCACTACATGGATGGCGATGACATGAATGGAGATACTAAGGCGAGAACAAAACGAGAGAGGAAGGGAGTGGTCCGAGGGGAAGGCTGGGTGGAATGTGCGGAATTAGCACAGGGTGGAGCAAGAGACAGGAGAAAAAAACAGAGGCACACTTGGGGTTATGCAATTTGGCAGGTCTTAACCCCTGACACAGGCGGAGGAGGAATCCATAAAAAGCTCTGAGGAGGGGGATTGACAGGAAAGGTAACACCAATAGCATGGAGCCCAGGTGGTCTGTGCAGGGTGGCATGATGGTTTAAAAGAAAAGAGAAAGAAAAGATGAAAAAGAAAATGAGATGAAGGAAAATATAAAATGAAGCGTTACTGAATTATCTTGAAGAATTCTGGTTGCTTTGTATGTAGTATCTACTGAGTCTTTTTCTTTTCTGTGAGTTCATGCAACAAAAGGGTTTTCTGAGCTGCACTAACGAGGGTGTTCTGTATTCTGAGTAACTTCATATTCCACACGAGGTACAAAAGAAGTGCAAAAAGTGTCTTTCCTGTGTAAAATGCAAATGTGGGTGTAGGCACCACAAAGCAAACCTCTCCAAATAACGTGCAGGTCGGTAACTTCTCTTGGAGAGTAGTTGCCAATAACTGTTTCATGTACATGCGCACACAGAACCACAACACACACCATCCATAATCTGCGAGCTAAACTGAAGGGGTGCTGGGAGGCTGCTAAAGAGACCAGGGTACTGCTCTAGCAAAAACCCCACAGTTTAAAACGTAGTTTTGTCTACTATTGGTACCTCTGTCTTAGAAAGCACTTAATGAAAACCTGGGCTGATCAATGACTGTGTCATAATAATGGCGCATGCTAAAAAGCCCTATCAGCAGCTTCAGCCTACGAGAATGAACCCTTCCCTGATATGAGCAGAAAATGGGCAGAGATCTTATTGTGCTATGTTAGAAAAAAAATCCAAATATAATTTAAAACTTGATCGTATAGACTTTGAACTGAAATTTGATGACTCACCGGTATTTGGGTGCTTACTACAAGAACTCTTAAGGAAGTTTCAAAGTTCTTTGCAAGTAAGAGGCTAATACTTTCTAAATCCAGGGAGCATGAAACTTGGCTTCTCTCTTCTCTGAAAGAAGCACAAGGAAGAAAATCAGTAAGTGGATCACTTAATTCAAGTGACATTGTGCAACCAGCTATGATAAGAATGTGGGGTGGGGCCTGGGAAACACTATTGACGTGGAAAATTATAAAAGGTGTGTGTCTTTCATCACATATTAGATTTCTTCATTTTGTCTTGCTGATATAGTCACAACAAAGATGATCTTCTCAGACATAGCCGTAATTAAAAAGACATTGGCCTGGATTCAAGATAAGAATGTTTCAGACTTTGAGAACAGAACTGACAGCCAAAGGGGTGGGAGATTAGTCACTGCAGAATTATGAACTTCCAGGATTTAATTAGAGTGTAGAGAAAAAAATCATATAGATTTTCACAGTGGGTAGAGGTAAAGGTGGAGTATTTTTCCTGGGTTGTCACATCTAAGAGGCAAGATGAATTCATGAGAAAAAACTGACAACATTGCCAAAATCCAGGTGCTGATATTGACTTGGCTAAACCACAGCAATTATGGTCCCTCTATCAGCACCCTGGCTGGCTTTCCCACAGATCTGAGGAGTGAAAGAGATTTGAATAGATTTACAAATAATAATTTACCCAAGGAAAAAAAAAAGTATGTTTAAAAGGAACTCTAGAGTTTGGCCTATTTGAGAAGATGATTAAACAACAGATGTTCCTGTCTCCTACAAAGCTTTATTGACCAATAACCCTGCCCCCTTAAATCACAGTGTACAAATGAGTGTCTTGGTTTTTATTCACGGTATGATAACAAAATGGGGTAGCCTGACTGCTAAATCACTTCTAGGCCTAGGAATCTTTGCCAACAGCTTTCATAATCAAACTGTCTTCAGACCCAATATGGGTTATTTCATCTCTTTCTTGCTGTGACAGTGCTCGTAGTTTGACTCATTGGTTCCACATATTTGCATTGCCCAAACATGAGGAGCAGGCTGCTAATATGGCTCTAATATATCTCACAGTTTCTTTGCATGGACACCTGGTCTTTCAATCAGCCGTGCTGCTTTATGGCAATAGGAAACCCTAATTAAATTGTGTGGGCTCAAAAGAATGAAAATGGAGCTGTGACCTCAGATGCTTATACCACTTAGACACACATAAGTTTATGGGGCCAGATGGGAGCCACCCAAGGGCACTGAGGGATTTGGCGGAACTTGTCACCAAGCCATTTTCCATCATTTACCAGCAGCCCTGGCTCAGTGGCCAGGTCCTGGTTGACTGGAAGTCAGCAAATGGGATGCCTTGATTACTAAATGTAACACCCATCTACAAGAAGGGCTGGAAGGAGCATCTGGGGAGCTACAGGCCTGTTAGCCTGACCTCAGTGCTGAGGAAGGTCATGGAACAGTTTGTCCCGAGTGCTGTCATGGGCTGTGTTACATGATTAATATTACTGCTCTCCCTTGCTCCCCTGCAGCAGGTCCTTACAATCTCTCTGGTGACGGCTGCCAGCACCACAGCACAGCTGGTAGAAGAAACATGTAAGTTGGCTATTAGGAGAATTTTCTCCACAGAAGGGGTTGTCAAGCATCAGAACAGGCTACTCAGGGAACTTGTTGAGTCACCATCCCCGGAGGTATTTAAAAGATGGGTAGATGTGGCACTTAGGGTCATGGTTTAGTGGTGGACTTGGCAGTGCTGGGTTAATGACTGGACTCAAGGTTCTTAAAGCTTTTCTTCAACCTGAACCATTCTACGATTCTGTGAGTCTATGATTCTATGCTCTATGACTTAAGTGCCAGGGGCCAAATGCCTCATCTACTCTCCTCCTATGTCAAGTGACTTTTTTTTTAAGGCTTCCTGTGTGGAAACTCTTGTGCAACAGCTATGAGACATAATTAGAGTTTAATTATTATTTAATATCTGCCCTCTGCATGGACTTTCCTATTTTACAAGAAAAGCTGTCTTGAGGTTTAGCATAATCGAACACAGAATAATTTCTGCACACAAAACACCAGCAAGAGACTCAATACTATCACTTGGTGCACAGCATCTTTCTAGCACTTGTTGTTTCAGGCTTTTCCTTCATGTAAACACATTTGACAGAATTTTTCATAACCTCTGCTCGCCAACCAAGAAGATGCTGGGAACAAGGCAGTGATGGTAAAGAGGCTGCTCTCCAGCCCAAGTTTACCAGTGAAAATCAAATGTGGGGCTAAAGTGCTCATTCACCCAGTCCACCATGACCTCCATCAATACTATCTCCAGGAGAAGCATCACCTTGCACAGGAGTCAAACACTGTGGTGCTGTCCTGCTCAGCTATTTCACATCTTACACCACATGACCCACGAATATAGCACTCAGATGGGATTATTTCTGCATCCTGGGTCAACAGCTTGGATGGTTACATGAGAATTTCTCCTTGTCTCGTAGCCCCATGACTAGGTTGTGTGCTGATTGTACTTACTTCCTTTTCAGTTTTGGCTGTCCCTTGTATAGACAAGTACTCAAAAATTATGTAAAGGTTTCATTCTCCTCTCATGTTAATGTGATTTTAGATTTTGTTTATATATATA
>WAAE01004860.1:4110-36610 GCA_013400495.1 Nicator chloris
CCCCCCCCACAGCACTTCTCCATATCCCCCCATGTCCTCCGTGAGCCCCCAGGACTACCCACCCGTACAACAGGGTCGTGTCCGGGACCCCTTCCCATGTTTCCGTGTCACCCCGAGACCCTTCTAGGGAGCCACGTTACCCTAAATTCCCCACCTGACCCCTGTAGACTCAGGCCACCCCTGTATCCCACTCTCCTGACCCTTCCGTGTGCCCCCAGCCCTCCCCTGTCGGCCGTCCGCAGGCCCCAGAGCGCATCCGGCGCCAGAAGCGCCGGGAATTGGACGCGCGGCGCAGCAAGTGCCGCATCCGCATCGGCGGGCACCTGGAGCGCTGGTGCCGCCTCAAGGAGCAGCTCGGATTCGCCCTGCACTCCCAGTTGGCCCAGTTCCTCCTTGACAGGTCGCTAAGGGGGCTCAAAAACCCATGAAAACCCACCTCTCATGGGGAAAAATCCAGGTCTCTGCTTGCTCACCTCTGTCTTCTTGTGCAGGTACAGCTCTCATGGCTGCGCCTGGAGCCCAGGTAGGTGCTTCCCTCCCAGTTCCATGTTGGCGTCCAGTAGTCTGGGTCCATAAGAAGTTCATGGTGGAGAGGGAGGATTCCTGTTGCGTTGGGTGCTGGAGAAGCACCTGGAGCCGCTCTTGCGTTTACTCACCCCCGTGAGCACTAGGCAAATCCTCCCTGTGTTCCCTGTTTTTGGCATCCCTAACTCTTTTTTGGGAAGCTGTTTGAGGGTTGCTCTTGACAAGGAGAACCCTAAGAGCCTGAGGAAGGTGGAGGGGACCTTGCAGGTGTCACACGACCCCAAAACACCATTTTGGAGCTGTTTTTCACAGACTTCTGTTTTCCCAGGAGAGCTACAGCAGCTCCAGCCAGCTGCACTGCAGGAGCTGGTTGTGCTGTCCCACAGCCATGGCCAGGAGTGTGGCTTTGTGCCGGACATCCAGCTGCCAGCACCAGGCAGCACAGCCCCGCTGGTTTGGGAGTGCGTGGCTGGGCACCGCTTCTCGTGGGGTGGCTCTGGGGTTCCCAACAGCCCCTTCCACAACCCCCCAAAAGCGGCCCAGGGGTGCAGCCCCTCCGTGGGCGCCGGGCGCCGGCGTTCGCTCCGCAGGGCCACGCTGGGCTCCAGCAAGGCCGGAGCAGAAGGAACGGCCAGATCACCCCATGGTGGCAGGGATCAGGGCGAGGAGCTGGGAGATGGTGGTGGCACAGGTGAGCTCCTCCAGGTCACCTTTCTGCCCTTAACTCCCCTTGATTTCCCACCTTCAGCCCCTCTCCCAGTTGTAAGGTAGTTCTACCACCATCCTGCTGGGATCAGATGCTGTCCCAACCCCACTGACCTTTCCAAGACCCCCATCCTTCCTAACTCTCCATCCTCCTCATGTCTCCCAGCCCTTCCTCACCATTCTCCTGTCCCCTTCCAGCTCCCCAGGTGCCTCTGGAACCGGGGCCTGTGGCAGCAGCTGGTGAGAGGTGAGTGGTGATACCCACAAGCATCCCCTGGTGAGTCCAACGGTTGCATGTGGCCCTGTCTGACCCATCCCTGGGTCCCCAACGTTGGCCAGCGTGACTCTGTGGTTGAGCCATCACAGCAGAGTTGACCCAGGTCGTCGTCCAGCAGCGCCATCCTGGGGGACGACGTAGAGCCCCGAGAGGAGGAGGAGGACGAGGACTTTGCCGAGGGTGATAACCTGGCCTACACTGATGACCTGCGTGATGAGAACTACCACCCATCCCTGGGCAGGTGGGAGTGCTGTGAAGGAGCCTGCAGATCAGGATTGTGTGGGAGCCACTCCATGGTGCCTGCTGACACCGTCCCAGTCCAGACCAATATTGCACTGGAAGGGTTTCAGGCCTCACATCTCTGCCATGTGCTTGTCCTGCTGCAGCCGCCCTGGCAGAGCGGGGAGGAGGTGGGAACAGTATCTGTGCAGTGCTAAAATAAGGTGTTTTAAGAGTCAAAGGACACAGAATTTTGGAGAGGCGTTTTCATTGTCTCACCTGGTGGAGGGTCCTTGCCATGGCTAGCTAATGGCCAACCATGTCGTACCATGTCCAAATGTGTCCAACCCACGTCCTTGCATGACCAACCCGTGTCCAATCCATGACCAACCCATGTCTAACCATGTCCAACTAACTCATTTCCTATCACATCCAACCCATATCTCACCCCATCAACCACCCAACCCCCCTTACCCACCTTGGTGTGTGCCCCTGACAGCGACTTGGAGCCACAGCGACACCAGGGCCAACCCAAGGCCCGTAAGAAGCCAATTAAGGAGGACCAGCCCCTGCTCGAGTCACCTCCACCTGGCTCTGGCCCCTTGGAAGAGAAGAGTGCCCGGGTCAGGTAAGTCATGGCAGCTGCAGCAATGAAGGGATGAGGGGACGGGAGTCAGAGTCATCATCTTGGGAGCGTCCAATGCTGTTGGCCATGGGGCAAGAGCTGTGTCTCCAATGGGGGTCAATGCTCCCAGTGACATTATTGATTGTGGGACAAGAGTTGTGTGTCCCCAGTGGGAATAAACCCTCCCCATCACATCGTTGGCCTTGGGGCAAGAGCTGTGTGTCCCCATGGAGGGGGTCAGCTGTGCCCATGATACTGTGGACTGCAGGGCAGAGCTGTGTTCTATGGTCGTGCTTGTTGAATGAGCAGTGGGGGGTCTGGCTCACAAACATTGCTGCAAGGCCTCCACGAGCCTCCTGTCACCCACCCTGTCCCTCGAGGGGCCAGTCCAGGGTGGTCAGGGAACAAGGAGAGGCAGCTAAGGCTGGGGCTGCCATGGAGGGGGACAAAGACCCCTTGAACCAGACGCGTGGTGGGCATTGAAGCTTCCACCAGACTGGAGGTGGAACAGCCCAAAATCCGTCAATCCCACCACAATATCCTCCACCGATGGATCCATGGCTTCTTCAGCAGCTTTGGGGCTGAGTGTTGGGTTTCCAGCTGTCCTTTTCAGGCACATAAAATTCAATGTTTTCTGCCAAAAAAGCTCAAATCAGCCCTCAGGGCTTCAATGGGGCCTTGCACAAGTGTTGAAGGGACATTGGGTTGGGGCTTGGTCCATGCATGGCCTCAGATCCAACCTACCCAGACACACCTCACCTGGATGGATTTTCTTACACTTCTGATACAATAAGGGGGCAAAATCCCCCTTTTCCTTGGAATCAGCCATAACTCCTCCGTCCGTCCGTCCCCTGAAAGACGGGCTCAGCGCCAATCCCATCCCAAACCTTTCCCCAGGTGAGTGTTGTGCCGCTCCCTTCCAGCTTTGATTGATCCCTTTGAGTGGCTCCTTTTGGATGCTGAATGCCCTCCTCTCTCCCAGCAGCTCCAGAACCACCCCGGATGAGGCTGGAAGAGGGACCACCCTTGCTGGAGACCCAATCCCAGTGAAGGTAACGCTGGAATTCGCTCTTCCCCTCTCCCTGCCGTCACTGGGCATGCAGATCCCAGGCTCTGCATATCCAGTGTGAGGGTACAAGAGTCTGCATTCAAACTGGGCCATTCTTTTTGGGGCCAATAGTGAATTAAATGTGGGTTTTTTTCTGGTGTTTTTTGGGTTCTGCCTGCTTTCCATCCCAAATCCCATGGTCTAGCCCTCCAAATATGTCCAAAGTTATACCTGCAGGCTGGTGGCTTTTCTGAGGCACCAGTGGGGGCTTATAGCTCTCTGCCCCCTCTCCAAAGCCAAGCCTAAGCTTCAGGTCAGCCCTTTTTGGGCTGAGTTTGGTGACACGGATCATATTTTTATTATTTTGGTTCACTTTCCCCATCTTTTGTCACAGCAAGTCGAAAATGGGAGATAAAATCCTGGCTTATGAGCAAAGCAGGACCTTCCAGATGTCAAGGGGTTCCTCCTCTTATCCCTTCCCCAGGTAAAGCCACCCTGAGCTGGTAAAACTGTTTTCGAGAGATTTGGGACAAGCCCCAGGCTGATCCCAATGCTTGAGCATTGGCATCTCTCACCATTCTGTTATTTCTCCCCCCAAACCCCACTTCAATCCACTTTTAATGCATCTTTCCTTAATTCCAGGGCGACAGCCAGGAATAGTTGCAGTTTCCAGGGAGCTATGGATGAATTATAGATCAAACCAGGCTGGGAGCCAATTTCAGTGTCCTGCGATGCGTCCAAACCATGTGAAAAGGGTTTTGTAACAAGCAATAAAGAATTTATTCCTATTTTAATGCCTGAATGATGTGTTTGTTCCAGCATGTCCTGCTCCCGTGGGGCAGAAATGGGAGAAACGCTGGTCCTGAGGATGATTTAATGTGGGATTTCCTTGGGAGTCTTGGCTCTGGGCTTGAAGACAGCGAGGGGACACCAGGGCCTAGCTTAAAATGCCTCTTTCCTATTGCAGTTGCTGCCGGCAACCACAGGCAAGTGACAAGGACGTGGCTCAGATCGGCCCCAAGAGGATCAGGTACCTGGGAGAGGGAAGGGACCAGGGAAGCTTACAGACATTCCCAGGAAGAGGAGGAGCTCAGCTCTTCCGTGGGGAATGGGCAGGAGGCTCTGAAAGGGTTTCTTTGCTTCATTTTAGATTTTATGGGTGGGGAAAAGGGAAGGTGGACGAGGAGGAAGTAGCAGGGGCAGATCCATATTCCAGAGCTTTTCCCTAACCCTCCTCCTCCTTCCTGACAATGATTTTTCCCATGTTTTCTCTGTCAGGAAGGCAGCAAAGCGTGAGATCCTCCTGTGCGACTTTGAAGGCTGTGGCAAAATCTTCTCCAACCGCCAGTACCTAAACGTGAGTTCCTGGAAAGACCAGCACTTCATGGAGCACTGGGGAGCCTGGGTGGGGTGTCCTGGAGCTGGAATTGGGAGCTGATAGGTTTTTTTCCCCCTGGTAGCACCACCAGAAGTACCAGCATGTGCACCAGAAAACCTTCACCTGCTCCGAGCCTACCTGTGGGAAATCCTTCAACTTCAAGAAGCACCTGAAGGAACATGAGAAGCTGCACAGTGGTGAGTGGGGCATTTCCACGGGAATTGCACCTCCCTGGACATCCTCCTGTAGGAGATACAACTCCCCCGTATGGATCACAGCTCCCCTCATAGGGATCACGCCTCCTTTCTTAAGGATTACACCTCCCTTACGGATCACACATCCTGCGTGGATTCCACCTGCTCCCATCGGATTCGCACCTCCTGTTCCCCCTTCCCCACTGGGCCACAGCCACCCATTCCCAAATTCCCATCCCTGGGAGCCATCGCTGTTGCCCTTTGCTCCCTGAATCTCTCCCTTACCATCTCCATTCCCATGCTGGGAACTCTCCCTGCTCCCAATGCAAGTCTCAAGGGCCCTGATGGTTTTTCCAGGCTGGATCAGCCTGATCCTTTTTCTTTGGCTCCCAGACAAGCGGGATTACATCTGTGAGTTCTGTGCGCGCTCCTTCCGCACCAGCAGCAATTTGATCATCCACCGACGGATCCACACCGGGGAGAAGCCACTCCAGTAAGTCCCAGTCCCATTTCTGACTTGCTAGGTAAGTCGTAGTCCCATCCTTGCCCTTCCAGTAAATCCCAGTCCCATTCCCACCCCCCTAGTAAGTCCCAGTCCCATCTCTCCCATCTCTGAGCCAGCTCTGCTCAGCCTCGGAGCCTCTTCCCACCCTTTTCAACCCAAAATCAGCACATGGCATCCAGCCAAAAGCCAGGCTGGGATTTCTCCCGAGGTTTCTGCCCTTGGAGCTGGCTGTGCCTAGATCCAGCAGCTCCAGGCTCAGCCCCAGGGCAGTGTTTGTAGGTGCAGGCTAATGAGCTGGGACAGAACAAAGGCTTCAGTCTAGCCCTGAGCACGGCAGGGCCAGTGCTCCCTGTGCCTCATCTCTGGGGTTTTTTGATTCCTGCCGGGATCTCCCCCAGGTGTGAGATCTGCGGCTTCACCTGCCGCCAAAAAGCCTCTCTGAACTGGCACATGAGGAAACACGACGCTGACTCCTCCTACCAATTCCCGTGCGACGTCTGCGGGAAGAGGTTCGAGAAGCGGGACAACGTCACCGCCCACAAGAGCAAGAGCCACCCCAGGGCGCTCGGGGGACCCCCCCAGGCCGAGGGGACCCAGCAGCACCCAGAGCCTCCTGGGCCCATGGAACCTCTGGAGCTGCTTGGGGATGTCCTGGGGGGTGGGGGGCATACGGGGAGGACCCCACTGGAGTATGGGGGAAGGAATGTTGGGCAGGATCCAAGCACACCCCAAGGCCGGGAGACGGGCGAGGGGGGGTCCTAGAGGGCTTGTCCCCCAGTTTGGGGACTGGAGCAGAATCAGGGATGATGCTGGACCCTGCAGCAGCTCCAGGTGCCAAAAATACATGGGAGAGGCAAAACTAGGGGAAAATCTGTTTTTCTGCCAATCCTGGGGGAAATCCCAGTTTTTCAGCCAAATCCCAGATGAAACCCCAAGTTTTCAGCCAAATCCTTTGGACAAATCCCAGTTTTTCTGCCAAATCCCAGCTTCCCTCGAGCCCAGCAGTATTGCCACAGGTGGATCCTCAATAAAGACTTATTTTGGGTAAAATTGGGATTTGGTGCCAGATTTTTATGGAAAAAAAGATAGGCAAGTGAGATTTGGGTAGTTTGGGCCCAGGAAAAGGGGTTGGAGAGCACATGAAGACACCAAACACCCAGGAAGTGGGTGTTTGGGATGGGAGGGAACTCCCAGTGAGTCTGTGCCCCCAAATTGGGACGGGTGGGAGCTCCCAGTTGGGCTGTGCTCCCAAATTGGCATGGGTGGGAGTCCCCAGTGGGGCCGTGCCCCAAAATTGGGAGCTCCCGGTGCTTCAAACTTTTCCTTTAAACTTTATTTAATTTTCATTAAAAACTCGGATTTAAACCAGGATTTGAACTTACAGATACTTAGAAGCTCCAAGCTGGGACCACTTAGTGACTTGAAAGTGCCCCCAAAACCCCTCATACTCTACCCTTACAAGGGCATGTCTCTGTCTCCATTCCCTCCTGAGCAGGAGCAGCTTTTCCTCCTCCCCCAGCACCAAAATCCCCCAAATTACCGGGTTTTAGGGGTTTTTTTTGCACAGCAACTTTTATTTCCCCAGTAACAGTGACAGGGCAAAGGACACAAACAGCAGCACAGGGGAGGGCACAAGGGGAGCGGGCAAGCGCAAGATCACACCTAGAACACAGACTCCCAGCCCCCCAAAACCCCCTGTCCCAAGTTTGGAGTGACCCCAAACATCCACATCCCCTTGCTGGGATCCCAGCGCTCCAGGGGCTCAGAATTTAGGGGGAGCAAGGGGGAGATGGGAGGATGAGGAGGGAACTGGGGGGCAATGGAGGAGATGGGGGCACAAGAAGGGGAGGGGCAATGGAGGGAGTGAGGAGAGAAATGGGGGGCAGTAGCGGAGATAGGGGGGGTTACTCAGCAACAGCAGGACGGGCTTGGCCCTTTCCCCAGGGGGAGGATGGGATGGGATGGGATGGGATGGGATGGGGATAATGGGATTGGGATTGGGATAATGGGATTGGGATAATGGGATTGGGATGGGATTGGGATGGGATGGGGTGGGATGGGATGGGATGGGATGGGATGGGATGACTTGCAAAGCAATGGTGTCCAAACTGGAGGGGGGGATGACACTCCTCTCCACACAGCATTTTAGGTGGGAGGGGGGACACAAAGCTTTGGCTACTATTCAAAGTAGGATGGGATCAGCCTCTCCCTGCTCCATGGGGCTCCAACTCCAAAGAAAAACACAAAATGAACTACAGGGGTGTTTAACCAGCAACAGGGAGGAGGTGCTCAAGTAGCCCCCTCTCACCAACCAACCACCACCCCTGAGGAAGATTTTGAGGGTAAACAGACCCTAAACTTTGAACTGCAACAGGGAAAAAATCCCCCCTGAATGGCCAAGGGCAGGATTTGGGGCGTTCTGCTTGGAAGCAAAGGAAAACCTAAGGATGGCAGGGGAGAGGGAACAACACCAGTGAGCGGGGCGGGCTCAGTTGCAGAGGGACAGCGAGGAGCCCACATAGAAGAGCCAGAAAAACGGGAAGATCCTCTCGGAGAAGGCAGCGGTGAAGGTGAAGATGGGAGCCATGTTGTCAGCGTTGTAAAATGCCACCCACCCACCCTCATAGTCCAGGTACACCCCGATCTTACGTGGCCGCTCGCAAAGGGACAGCGGCGTCTCAGGAGAGGTGAACGCCTGGTACTGATCCCAATTTTTGCCCTTCCAGTTGAGCCCCACCGCCCAAATCCCCTCCTCGGGGGCGAAGTCGACCTTCTCCTTGCGGCGCACGGACTCACGGGCGGCGCCCAGCACCCAGCTCTCCCCGTCTCCCACCTCCACTTCCCAGTAGTGGCGGCCAGCGGAGAAGCCCTCGGAGGCCAGGACGCAGAAGGCGTAGTCGAAGCGCTTGGGATGCGCCGGCAGCTCCTGGGGGGCCCCGCGGAGCCGCACGCTCCGCTTGTCCTCCGACAGCACCAGGTAGGGGTTGGCTGTGTCGGGGTCCAGGGAGAGCTCGCCTGGAGGGGAAAAGGGGAGCCGTTACCTGTGGGATTGGCAGGCTTGACTCAGCGGCTGTGTCCCAAACCCACCAGGGAGGACAGAGGTGAGTCACCTGTGGGGTGGTTGTCCCACCTGTGAGGAGACCAACCCATGGTTTGTGTCCCAGACTCATTGGGAACAACATGGGTGAGTCACGTGTGGGACCATTCCACCACCTCTCTGGGGACTGACCCATCCTCTTTGTCCCAAACCCAATGGGGAGAACACAGGTGAGTCACCTCTGGGATCCCAAAGCAGAGGGGAAGGACCCAGGGTGAGCCACCTGTAGCATCTTGAAGAGCCCACACAGAACCCAAGCCCAGCAATTCCAACCTTAACTCTTGGAAAAGGGAGCTCAGAGCCCAAATATCGCCCAATCCCAGCAAATTCCCACATTATCTCTTGGAAAAGAGAAGTCACAGCCCCAAATCCCAGCCAATTCCATGCACACCCCTGGAGAAGGGAGGCTGTATCCCAATCCCGATGGCCTCACCTGTGTCGTTCTCCAGCTCAAAGCGCAGGTTTTCTGTGGGAAGACAAGGAAGGAATTGAGCCCTTGGAGCCCCCAGAACTGCCCAAGCCATGGGAATGACTCCTACTCCACACTTCCACACTCAAATCTTAGGGAAATCACCACTTTTCCAGCTTTATCGTGGGATGAGCCAATGCTCAAACAACCCAGAGCTTTCCCAACCAGCCCAGAGGGGGAATAAGAGCCCTGATTTTGGTGGACTTCCATGTAGGATCCTGGCTGGGAAGCAGTGTTTTCTCCCAGGAAGGCTCTTGTTAGGCTCACCCTTGAACTCCAGCAGCACTTCTTTGAGCACCGCGCTCTTCTGAGAAAAGCTCTTCAGCTTCTTCTCCAGCTCAGAAAAGCCGGGCTCGGGCTTGAGGAACATCCAGCTCTCCAGGCTGCAGAGACAGGGGAGTCAGGGACCCAAAATCAGGGAATTCCCCCTGGGAAGGGTAGAAATAGCAGCTCCACCTGCAGCCAGAGCCTCCAAATTCACCCAGTTCACTCACCTGCTGCCAGCCGGGATGACACCCTGGAAGGGGAAGAAAACCCAAGGAAGTCGTTAGGATCAGCATCTCTCCTATCTCAGCGATCTCAAAATCCTCCCCAAAAACTAAGAGGATCCCATGAAGGGACTTTTGTCCCCATAAAGATATTTTTGTTTCCATAAATGGAATTTCTCACCCCATTAATAGGATTTTTTCCCCAATAAATAGAAATACCTTGACCCATAAATTGAAATTCTTGCCCACATAAATGGAACCTTTTTCACCATTTTTCACCTCATAACCAGGACTTTTTTGTCCCCATAAATAGGTTTTGTCCCTGTAACTAGGATAGTTTTGCCCAATACAAGGGATTTCTGTGTCCACAAGCAGGAATTTTTTCCATGGAGACACATAACAGAATCCCACCTCGCCAGGTGTGTTCCCTGTCCCACTGTCCCCGCCCTGCTCTGCCAGGAGCTTGTCCAGCTGGGCAATGTCCTCAGCCAGCCGGGCCACGCTCTCGTCCCTCCGGCGCCCAATGTCCCTCTCCAGCTCTTCCAGCCGGGACAGGAGGAGCTGCTCCTTCTCCTCCAGGAACGCCCGCAGCTCCTTGCACTCAGCCACAATCTTCTGCCGCTCCACCTCCGTCTGCTTCTGCAATTCCACAGGGAAGATCCCCGTGAGGGCAGATCCCTGCAGCCACAGAGCTCAGGGAATCACCCCCAAGTGAGGGAATCTCTGGGGGCTGGGATTCCCATGGGGAGGGGGAACCCCTCCAGGTGGGACTGAATTCCCACAGCCAGGAAATCCCCAGGGGAGACTGAATCCTCCTGGCTGGGGGCTCTGGGAGCCCCAGCACTCACCAGCAGCTCCTCACTCTGCCGCTCCCGCTCGGCCTTGGCCTCTTCACGTGCTTTCCTCAGGGAGCTCAGGTGCTCCTGGGGCACCTCCTGGAAGCAGAACAATGAGATCTCTCGGGAATTCTTCCCATGGGTGATCAGGAGGGAAGGGCTGCTGTTGCTAAAATGGCCAAATTCACCTAATCTGGGGGTTTTTTTTGGAACTGGAACAGCAGCTGCCCTGTTTCCCTCAACCCTGACCTCAGGCTGTGCCAAAACCACCAAAATTCCCCCCAACCAGCCCAAAAACTGAAAAAAAAAAAGAACTCCATTAGTTTTATCTGCCTGTGAGGAAACAAACACCCTGGTCCCATGCCCGTTCTCCTCCCAGGATCACCTCCCACATTCCCCCTCCTCAAGGTGCCCCAAAATTGGGGTGGACCCCCCGCTCATGAAATTAATAATTAAGGATGAGTTTAATTAATAATTATTCAAGTAGTTTGACCTTCATGGAGGACGGAAAAGGCCGAGCAATACCCTGCAAACAGCAGCTAGCCTTGGGGATAAATAAATCCACTTATTTTATAACTAAAACCCAAAATACAAGGATTTTTACTGTTAAGAGCCAGAAGTTGCTGCCTTTGGAATTTATCCATGAGATTAAAGCAAGTATCAGGAAAAAACAGATGGGAGGAGCTCAGCAACAACCAATTACCAAACACCCAAAAAAGTGGGTTAGCAAGCGGGGGGGAAAAAATCCCAAGGGAGTGACAACCTGGATATGGCCTAAGGACATTTGTGTTCTGAAAAAAAAGAGGCAAAATCCCAGATTTGGGTCGGAGGGACAGTCCCCGTGTCCCCGGAAGAGGAACCGCGGCAGTTCCGGGACAAAAATCCCCTCTAAAAGGATTTAATACCCACAACAATTGATGTGTGGTGGCTAATGATCCCACAATCCCCTTCCCTAATCCCTCGGGATCGTGCTGGTGCCACCCTCCTCCTGCTGCCACTGCGCAGCGACATCGCCTCCGTCCGGCATCTTGGATCCCTCTGGATCCGCTGCTCCCGGCCGGGAATAGCGAGGCCTGGCGGCCTACATCGAGCCCTTAGCTCTTAATTACAAATGAATCCGCACTGTGATCACGACGCGCCCCATATCGCGACATGGGGCAGCCCCAGCGCCCGCCGGGGAGGCGCCGTTTTCGCTCTGCGTCACTCCCCGAGCACCCTCGGGTGGGGAGGGAACAGGCGGGTCCTGGGGGAGCCCTGCGCCACTTCCAGCCTGGATCGCGATCGGGCCGGTGGGATAAATAACCCCCTGCTCTGCCCCGTTCCCAGGCTCCGGCTCGGTCCTGCCGCGCCAAGGGGGAGCGGTGCATTTCGGGGGACTGGTGGGATTTTGCACGATCACCCCCGCGCTGAGGCGCTCCCCGGAACACCCCTATCCCCACTGCTCTCCCAGATCAACCCAGTTCGCTCTCACCCCGGGAACACTCCATGCTTACTGCACCCTGCCCTGTTTCGGGGTGATTCAAGTCCTTCTGCGCCCCGAATCCTGGGAGCAGCGCCCAGCTGGGGAGGGGATCCCCCGTGAGATCCGTACAGCCTGGAGGGGCCCTTACTGCACCCCACACGTGGGGGGGGCTGGGGGCTCATTTCTGTACTCCCCTGTGGAACTGGGGGTCCCCACTGCACCCAAAGGGCGCTTTCCCCACGGTGGGGGAGTCCCTGGTGCACCCCCATCCCGTGAGATCTCCTTGGGCATCCCCAATTAGAGGTGGGGTGTTTCCGATCTCCTCCCCGCTTCCTACATCCCCCATTTCTTGGGGGGAAGGGGGCGTGTTGGGTGTCCTACACCCCAAAAAAGACCCGGGAGGGGCGGGGTCTTCACTGCCCCCCAGCACGGCGAGGGGGTTCGCAGTGCTCGCTCTCTCCGGGGAAGGGGTCCCGATGGCCCGCGGCCCCCTCGGGAGGGGAGTCCTCGCTGTCCTCCCTTCAAGCCAGGCGCTGTGCGGGGGGGGTCGCGGGGGTCCCGCCACTGACCTCGGCGGCGTGGGCCGCCTCCTCGGCGGGCAGCACAGTGTGGGCGCGGTGCTCGCGGGACAGGTGACACACGACACACACGGCCCGCCGGTCCTGCACGCAGTAAAGCCGCAGCGGCTCCCCGTGGCGTGGGCAGCGCGGCGGCCCCGGTGGGCCGGATGGGGCGGCCGCGGGCAGCGGCGGCGCGGGCGGCCCCGGCGGCGGCTCGGCGGGGCCCAGCGGGAGCCCCAGCTGGCGAACGATGTGCACGATGTTGCCAAGGGAGCGGTTGGGGCGGAAGAGGCGCTGCGGCACCGGCTCGCGGCACTGCGGGCAGCAGAGGCGCCGTGCCGAGTCCTCCCAGCACTGGGTCACGCAGGCGCGGCAGAAGTTGTGCCCGCACTCGGCCACCAGCACCGGGTCGTTGAAGTACTCCAGGCACACAGGGCACGTCAGCTCGTCCTGCAGGCTCCGCGCAGCGCTGCAGGGCGCGGGGGGCGCGGCGGGGGGCGCGGGCGGCGCCTCCATGGAGGCCGCGGTCCCGGTGGCGGGCCCGACCCCGGTGGCGGCCCCGGTCGTGGTGCCGGTGACGACAGCGGCTGCCCAAACTCTGCGCGTCCCCTCCGCACGGCACCGCCGCCCGACTAACGGCCGGAGGCCGGGCCCGCGCCTGCGCCGGGGTAAGAGGCGGGACTGCGCCTGCGCAGGAGGGGAAAGGGACACGGTTTGCGCCGCGTGTAATGCGGGATGGGCGTGGTCAGTGCTGCCCCTGGGATGTCGTGGGCGTGGCCGGGGGCGCGGCATTGCGTGGGGGTGTGGCTACGCTTGCGCAGGACAAGAGGAGCCCGCGGCGGCCGCGCTCCGCTCGGGGGCGCTGTGCGCGCTTGGGGGGGGCGATGTCCATGAGGCGTCATAGGAGGGGCCTGGGCGCTACTATGGGGTGAGGGGTTTAGAGATCCCGACAGGATTAGAGGAGGGGTGTCGGGGTCTATGGGGTGCTGGGAAAGGGGAGGAGTCCCCTACAGGCTGCTCAGACTGGGGGACCCCCCATAGGGTGCAGGGGGAGGTTGGATGTCTCAGTTCCAGTAGAATGGGTGAAGTGTATCGGGGTCTGCAGAATGTTGTTGCAGATCCATTACTATGGGATTCGAGGGGTGTATCGGGGTTTATAGGATGGGTTTTGGGGACCCTATAGAATTATGGTGGGTGTATCAGGGTGTGTAGGATGGTTTGGGGGAATTCCTATAGGATTAAGGAGGTTTTCTGGGGTGTACAGGATTTTTGGGGGGCTTGCTAGAGGGTAGGGAGGGTGTATGAGGGTCTATAGGTTGTTAAGAGGGTAGCAGTCCCTATAGGTTTTGGGAGGATTCCAGATCCCTGAGATTGGGGGGGGTGGGCATGCAGAGGGCCCTATGGTTGTTTTGGGGGTCTCTGTAGGCTGTCGGGGCTTCCTGGCATTAGGGGATGAGAGTGGAGGGGTTTGGGGGTGATTTTCACAGCATCAGTCTCTCTGCCGTGTCCCCACGAGTGTCAGAAATCCACTCTAGGAACCTGAATTCAGGGAAAAATTACTCAAAACCTCCAGACGTACAAAAACGACCCCAAAACCGCCATCAACCCTTTCCAGGGGATTTAGGGATTTACATGCCTACCAGGAGCCTCCTCCATGAGACAGATGGAGAACACAACAGCACCGTCTATCTGCTTTTCTTTACGTTTCCTCACTGTCCATGATGAGATTTGCTTTGGGGAGGAAATATTTTGTCACCACAAGGTCGGGAAGGGCAGAAATTGGGGTTAAAAATGGTCAATTTGGGGTCAGAGCGGAGCTGCCCTATTCCGAAATGGCGCCCTCGCCTTCAGGCTGGGCGCGAGGGAAAATGGCGGCGGCCTCCCCCTCCCCATTGCTGCCCGTGCGGCCCGGCTCAAGATGGAGCCTGCGCCGTGAAGCCCTGGGCGCCATCTTGGGTGAGGGCAGCCAGCCACCGTTGCCAAGCCGACGTGCCCTGTGGCGGGGCAACCCCCGCGGAGCGGAGGCGAGGGGAAACGGCGTTTTGGCCGCCAAACTCCTCATGGGGGATCTTAGCACATTTAGGGGAGTATTCCTTGACGTCGCGACATGCCTTTGTTGACAGAAAACTCCCTTTTTACCCCCAAAATCCGCCCATTCTCCTGCTGTGAAGGGTCACGGCGGCCGCCGCAATGGGGGGTCCTGCAGCCTCTTTCCCTCAGCCCACGTTGGTTAAAACACCTCCAGTACCTCCCCTCGCTCCAAATTTAGAGGGTTTCGTTCCGAAGCCCCCACAAGCAAAATTACTCTGGGGCTCATCCCCACCCCCACAGAGGGGTGGGAGAACCCCCCAAACCACTTTTTTGTTGTTTGTTTTTCTCACATTTTAGGAGAAAAAAAATACACCACCAGGACATTGAAGAGCTTTTTTTTTTTCCACTGAGCAAAGTGTTGGCTTTGTTGGCTTTTTAAATTTCCGCTCAGACCCGCGGCTCCTGCCGCCAGGGGGCCTCGGCCATTGTGCACAGCCCTTTTCTCCCTCTGCCCTCCTCCCCTTTTTTTTTTTTTTTTTTTTTTTTAAATCCCTTCTTTCCCTCCTTCCTTTTTTAAACTGTTATCGCTTAGGATATCGGAGGGACCGGGCTCATCCGCTCCCCACATGCTAGTCCCCACTTTTTGNTTTCCTTCCTTCCTTTTTTAAACTGTTATCGCTTAGGATATCGGAGGGACCGGGCTCATCCGCTCCCCACATGCTAGTCCCCACTTTTTGGGAGGAAAAACGGCCTTTTTTGGGAAAAATAAAGGGGCGGGGGGGCTTTGCCTACAGGAGCTCCCGAGCCGGACCTGCAGGTAATGGGGAGATTCGGGTTGGGATGTGGAAAAAAAGGCAGAAAAAATGGCTTGTTTTTCCCCATCCCCGTCCTTCCCTCCTCCATCCTCCCCTCAGGGCCCTGGATTTTCCACTCTCCAGTCCCAGGGAAGGGGGAAAATGATAAGAAAATTCCAGCACTCCCCCACCCCAAAATCCACCCCGTTGTCCTTCCCCCTCGGTGGGGTTCCCTTCGGACGTGTCGACCCCTTTATTTCCATTCATTTTAGCAGGATGGCAAAACACGAAGGAGTAAATGAAGCAGCATGAGATGCTAGCGGGGGTTCCAAAACACAAAAATAAAGGGAAAGATAGCAGGAGGGATCCGTGCTGGAAATCGGCCGTTTATTCCCGCCATCAGTAAGTCAGTCAGAACCTGCAAATCCACCCTTTTCCAAGTTGTCCTCCAAGAATAAT
Organism: Nicator chloris; assembly: GCA_013400495.1. Lineage (NCBI taxonomy): Eukaryota > Metazoa > Chordata > Aves > Passeriformes > Pycnonotidae > Nicator > Nicator chloris. The sequence continues at coordinate 19,783 of WAAE01004860.1, forward strand.
AATAAATGCATAAAAATGAAATTAATAATTAGGATCCTTACGCACCTACTGCTTCCTAAGGAGGATGAGGAAGGGTGAGGGGAGCAATGGGAATTTGCTTTTCCATGACTTTTGTGAAAGAAAGCATCAAACGCTCTTCCTACAGCTGGGAAAACTCCAGTTTTTCCCCTAAGGCTCAGAGGGTAATGGGGAAATAATGGGGTGATTTATCCTTTTTGGGCAGGAGGAGTGATTGCTGAGGGGGTTTGGGGATGATCTGGAAAATTTGTGACAGGGTTCTCCAGAAAGACATTCCTAGATTCTGGGGATGAGCACCCAGGGGTTGGTGCATTGCAAATGAGCTGTGGGGGTAAACTTTGGGTGAAAATTAATTTTAGGGTCCAGATCTCTCAGCAGAGCCTTGTCTGCAGATGCGAGAAAGTTGTTCTTCCTGGGAGGCATTTTATCCCTTTACTTATTCCTTTATTTATTCCTTTTTGAGGAATCTTTGCGTTTCTGTTTTCCCTTTTTGCTTCTTCCTGCCTATTAATTTTTGGAAAAAAGGAAAATTCCTGAAGCAGTAGGGGCAAAAGGTGGGAATTTCCTGCAGGACTGTGGAGCAGAAGGATGGACGAGTTTGTTGACCACCTGTCCCACACCATGGTCCAGCTTGGCCTTGCCATTGGCTTATAAGGGAATAATTATCCATTAAATTTTCAGTGCCTGATCCTCTCTTCTGGGTTCCCAGAGCCCGGCAATGGAGCCCCATGTGGTGCTGGACCCACGACAGAGAGCTCTGTATCGCGACGTGATACAGGAGAGCTACAAGACACTGATGGCACTGGGTGAGGAGTCCTCCCCTTCCCAGAGGAAAATTTGGGCCTGGAATGGATGATTCACCTTGTTGGGATGCAAGGGGTGCAGGGCAGGGCACCACCTGCAAATGCCCCTTTCCCCAACCCATCTTCCAGGAATAATAGTAAATGAATGATTAAATTCCTCACCCACCCACTGCTCCCCAAGGAGGATGAGGAAAGGCAGGGGGAGCAGTGGGAATCAACTTTTCCTTTTTTTTTTTTGTAGAAGAAATCACTAAACCCTCTTCCTACAGCTGGGAAAACTCTGGTTTTCCCCACATAATCTGTTTTCCAGAATTCCCCATTTCCAAACCTGACCTGCTGCCCTGCCTGGACTACAGGGAGGAAGGAACAGCCCTGGATCTCCACGTGTCCCGGGGTACCCTGGCTGCAGGTGAGGCTCTGATCCTGCTCCTGGACGTGCAGGATGGGTTTTTCTGCTGCCCATCCCTCCCTAAAACAGGTGGAATAAAAATGAGAAGGGTTCCCCCTTTGCTTTCCTTTTCCCACCACCTTCTTGTGTTCCCAGCCCTGGAATTACCCAACAAGTTGTATCTGTTGAAAAGGAGCCTGTGGAGCAGTGAGGAAAAATGTTGAGAAGGGATTTAATCCACGAAATAGGTAACAACCTATTGGGCAAACACTGGATTAGGAAAACAGATTAAAAGTTTAGGACACTGCTGTCAGACCCAGAGGAAGAACTTAACAAAACACGGGAGAGAAATTTGCTGTTGAGAACTGAACACCAGGAATGCAGAATTTATAAAGTACAAAGACTCCTCACGTAAACCAAAAATGCCCATTCTGTGAAAAAAGGTAATAAAAAGGCAGAAAATGTGGATAATCGGTGTGAGAAGAGAGAAATCAATAACCAGTAGTAGATAGAATGTTAATTAATGAAGATAACTATGTACCTCGTGAGGCAATGAGTGCTAATTGCTTTTTCTGCTAAAATATGTAAATAGCCCAAATTTTTAATACTTTTGCTGGAGTGATCCCAAAGTACCTTCGGCATTGAACAAAGGACTGTTGAATCAAGGAATGTTTCCAACCCAGCACATTCATTAGGGACTTTGTTTTTCGGTTTTCCTTTGTGTCTGGCTGTCTCTACCTACAGAGCACAGAGCAGGAGCAGGGCAGGAAGCACCTCAGGAAGAACCCGCCGAGGAAAAGCCCAACACGGACAAGAAGCACCCTCAGCTCCCTGTGAGCCGCAGCGAGAACCACGCAGCCAACACCTGCAGCGAGTGTGGAAAGATCTTCAGCCACAAATCAGCCCTAGCGAAGCACCGGAAAATCCACAGCGGCGACCGCCCGCACGTGTGTGCCGACTGCGGGAAGGGCTTCATCCAGCGCTCCGACCTCACCATCCACCAGCGTGTGCACACGGGTGAGCGGCCCTACGGCTGCCCGGAGTGCGGGCGCCGCTTCAGCGTCAGCTCCTCGCTGCTCACGCACCGGCGCATGCACGCGCCCGGCGCCGCGCGGCCTGACTGCTGCTCCCAGTGCGGCCGCGGCTTCGCCGACGCCGCGGCGCTGGCCCGCCACCAGAAGAGCCACCTGGGCGGGAAGCCTTTCGAGTGCGGCGTGTGCAGGAAGGCCTTCGCCTGGAGCTCCCACCTGGAGCGGCACCGCCGCATCCACACCGGCGAGAAGCCCTTCCAGTGCACCGAGTGCGGGCGGGCTTTCACCTGGAGCTCGCACCTCGACCGCCACATGCGCACCCACATCGCCACCGTTGCCGCTGGAGATGAGGAGGGTGTGGAGGCGGAAGAGGAGCCACCGCCGGCCCCACAGAAATGTGCCGACTGCGGGAAGAGCCTCAACCAGCAGACAGACCCGCAGCGCTTCAAGCACAAGGGCACGCAGACCCCACTGGCCGGCACCGACCCCGCGCCGCAGCCCCACCGCTGCAAGCAGCGTGGGAAGTACTTCAGGCACAGCTCGGGCCTGCTCAAGCACCAACATGTGCACAGCTCCGAGCGGCTGCACCCCTGCCCGGACCACCCACGCCACTTCCACTGCGGCACGGCCCTGGCCAAGCACCAGCGCGGCCATGCACAGCCGCCCAACAATGCTGACAATGCCACGCCGGCCACGGAGGAAGCAGCCAAACCATACCCGTGCGGGGCGTGCGGGAAGAGCTTCGGGTGGGTGTCACACCTGGAGCGGCACCGCCGTGTGCACACCGGGGAGAAGCCGTTCCGCTGCGGGGAGTGCGGGCGCGGCTTCGCCGTGAGCTCCCACCTGCAGCGGCACCGGCGAGTGCACATGGGTGAGCGACCCTTCCGCTGCGGTGACTGCGGCAAGAGCTTCGCCGTCAGCTCCACGCTGCTGGCACACCTGCGCACCCACGGAGCCCAGCCCGGCCGGCCCCACGCCTGCGCCGAGTGTGGGAAGGGCTTCAGCTCACTGGCTGGGCTGGAGCGGCACCGGCGGCTGCACCGCGGCGAGAAGCCATACCAGTGCGGGCTCTGTGGGAAGGGCTTCTCCTGGAGCTCCCACTACGACCGACACCGACTCACGCACACTGGGGAGAAGCCCTTCTCCTGCGCCCACTGCGGGAAGCGCTTCAGCCGCAGCTCCCACCGCAACCGGCACCAACGCGCCCACGCCCAGCACGGCCCCGAGAAGCGCCACGTGTGCCCCGACTGTGGCAAAGCCTTCAGCCTCGCCACGGCCCTGGCGGCCCATCAGCACCTGCACAGTGCCGGCACCCGCAGCCCCCTGTCCCTGCTGCCATCCACGTGGTGCGAGCGTGAACAACGAGGGGGGACAGCCACACCCCCTGAGCTCTGGCCTCGGGAGCCTATCTCTGCTTTGCAGAAGCATCCCATGCCTTCCTCCTCTGTAATGCCCAGGGGCTGCTGGGTGGCCAAAGCTCTCCTGCCCCTCACTGGGACGTGGAGGCCTGGGGAGGGGGACACCCTGCAAAGTGATGCCGCAGCCCCACCAGAGCCGTGGGTGTCCCTTCCTCCACCCAGCTCCTGAGGTGGGGCTGGGGTGCTCAGAGTCTCCCTGCCCTTTTGGGGACACCCCACAGCCAAGGTGGGAGGGTGGTCTGTACTCCTGCCCCAGGATGGGAAAGGGCTTGGGGGGCGCAGGATACCCTGGAATGAGGGTCAGGGTGGGGATGTGGGCTGAAGCGGTGGGAAGGGGGCACAGGGAGGGGCAGCCATGCCTGCCAAGAGGGTTTTGGGGGGGACAGGGAGAGGAGGGATGCGGAGGCTGAGGGTGGATTTGGGGACAGGTGGATATCATTTGGGATGGTGGGGAGACACTTTTCCCTATAAACCTCCTCATCTTCTGCCCTACTAGTAGGGGGGTAAAAGGGGGGGACACAACTTGGGTGCATGGCAGGGTGAAAACATACAGGGAACCCCCCTTCCCCGGGGATTTTTGGGGCCAAACAGCTCGGAAAAGAGCCCTGGGGACCTGTACTCCTCACCAGCACTGCTGGGACCTCCCCAGACTCTGCTGGGGGTGTACAAAGGACAGGTTGGGATGCATTAAGGTGGGAATGCTGGAGAAGCCAGGCCAAGTTTCCTGGGCTTGGAGTGACAATTAATAAAGTAGAAGATAGTTGAGGCAAAAAGCAAAACCCCTCCATGTGTGTCCGCGTGGTTCTGTCTCTGGGGAAGAAGAAGGTGCTCATGGGGTTTCCTGCCTGGAGCAGGGAAAGCATCAGAGCACAGGGTCGGAGCACAAAGAGACACAGGTGTCCATGAGGTGCGAGGCTCCCAGTTTATTCCTGCCCGGTGCCAGTACCTCCTGCTCACCCTGAGCATCTTGCCCCCTCCAACCCCTTCTCCCACCCGGTGGCAGCACAAAGTGGGCACAACGCCACTGGATTTTCACATCAGAACCAGCCCTGGTTCCCCCACCCTTCCCTGATGGAGCCAAGCGCCGTTTCCTTCGGGAATAGGCTCCTTCTCCCCCAAGTTGTCCCTTTTCTGGGGTCTGGACTGCAGCAGGTGCAATGTTCACCCACTGCTGTAGGGAGACACCAGGGCAGGTAAATCCCACCCTGTGCCACGACAGAGCACCCCTGTCACCCACCCCAGTGCCCTTCAGGTGTCACTTGGTGTCCTTTGGCTTGTCCCCAGGACACGTTTTCCCTCAGCTGTCTCTCTGCATCCACACACCGAGGGGGATCTTAGTCCTTAGGGGTCGTCACTGCTGTGAGCTCCAGGCATGTCCCCAGCAAGCCGTGTCCCGGCAAGAGGTGACGGTGCCACGGCCTTGGGGAGGTGGCTGCGGCGGTGCTTGGTGAGGTGCGAGCCCTGGCTGAAAGCCTCGCCGCACTCGGGACACTTGAAGGGCTTCTCCCCGGTGTGAACGCGGCGGTGCCGCTCCAGGTGGGATGCCCAGGCGAAGCCCTTCCCGCAGTCGCCGCAGGTGTAACCCTTGTGCGCGGCATGGCCGCGCTGGTGCACCAGGAACGGGGGAGCTTCCCCAAAGCGCTTCCCGCAGTCACCGCACTTGTAGGGCCTCTCTGGCGAGTGGGTCTTGCGGTGCTGCAGCAAATGAGCCTTCTGGGTGAAGCGCTCGCCGCAGCTGCTGCAGGGGAAGGGCCGCTCGCCGGTGTGGACGCGCCGGTGCCGCTCCAGGTGAGATGCCCACACAAAGCCCTTCCCGCAGTCGGGGCAGCGGTGCGAGTGCTCGCGGTGATGGCACCGCTGGTGCCGCGCCAGGGCCGGCCCCGCCCGGAACAGCTTCCCACAGTCCCCGCAGTGCAGGGGCTTCCTGCCCAGGTGCGTGCGGCGGTGCCGCGCCAGGTCGGAGCTCTGGCAGAAGGTTTTCCCGCAGGCCAGGCAGCGGTGCGGCCGCTCGCCCGTGTGGCTGCGGCGGTGCTTGGCGAGGTGCGAGCCCTGGCTGAAAGCCTCGCCACACTCGCTGCACTCGAAGGGCTTCTCGCCGGTGTGGACGCGGCGGTGCCGCTCCAGGTGCGACGCCCACACAAAGCCCTTTCCGCAGTCCTCGCACCTGTGGGGTTTGTCGGCGGCGTGGCCGCGGCCGTGGGCCGCCAGCTCGGCCGCAACGGCGAAGCGCTTCCCGCAGTCGCCGCACTTGTGCGGGCGGTCGCTGGCGTGGGTGCGGCGGTGCTGCAGCAGGTGTGAGCTCTGGCTGTAGGTCTCACCGCACTCAGGGCAGCCGAAGGGCCGCTCGCCCGTGTGGACGCGCCGGTGCCGCTCCAGGTGCGATGCCCACGGGAAGCTCTTCCCGCAGTCCGGGCAGCCGAATGGCCGCGCCCGGGCTGGTCCTTTTTGTAGGGGTTTGGCACAGCCGAGTTTGGGGAGCGTGGTGGGTTTGGGGGTCCCGGGAAGCACGGCTTTGTCTGGGCGCTTGGCTTTGCGCCTGTTGGAGCCGAGGGGCTTCTCCCGCTCCAGGCTGTGGGATGAGTGTGGTCCGAGCCCAGCACTGCTCTCCGATGCTCTGTTCTCCGCTGCTTTTTCACTCACCAGCCCCTGAGCTGCTGGGAAAGGGGAGAAGCAGGAAAAGGTGAAAGCGTCAGGAGCGGGATTTAAAACAACAGAGTAGCAACAGGACTCTCCTTAAAAATTTCACCTTTTCACGCCTGAGCTTCTGGGAAACAGGAGAAAGAGGAAAAGGGGAGGGCAAGGCCCTGACTGGAAACAGGGGTAGGATTTAAAACAACAGAGCAACAACAGGATCCCCCTTAAAAATCTTGTTCTCCCAGAGAGGAGGAAGAGAGATACAACAGGGACCTGATCTCAGTTTGAACTGGAAACGTGGAGATGCCATGGGCACTCCAGTGCCAGAATTTTCAGTTTAAATTAGGAGAGATTAATAACATTTTCCTGAGGAAAAAGAATTAAGGAGAGGGCTGGGGCTTGGGGAAATCCCCCTGGAAACTTGCCCAGATCCCTCTGCCCCTCTTCCCAAACTGCTTTGCTTGAAGCAATGAAGGATAGGGGGATAAACAACAAGGAAAGAGATTTCTGGGGCGCCCTTACCCAGGGACATGAGGGTCTCGTAGCTCTCATGCATCACGTCGAGGTACAGGGCCTTCTGCCGCGCATCCAGCAGCACCCACGACTCCATGGCAGGAGGGAGCACCGGGACAATGAAGCTTCCCCGCTCGGGGCTCCCCAGAATCCCCTGCAGGGAGGAGAAATCCCTTGAAATCAAGCCATTCCCCGCACAGCGCTTCCTGCTCGAGATTCGATGCTCTTCCTGCGGTCACTTCGAGGAATGTCGGGTTTTCACAGTCGCTCCATCCAGGACTAACCCTAAGCGTCCCCGGAGCGAACGGCGGGGCAGGAGGGTCCCTGCTTTCCCCCCGCCTTTCTGCCGGACCCCATCCCACAGCAACCTCAGCCTCCCGGCTCCCCCCTCCCCGTGCCAGCGGGAACCAGCGATGGGACCCTGCGGGCTGTGTCCTGGGAGCATCCCCATCCCCGCCGAGCCCAGGGCTCTCACCCATCCTGCCTCTCCCCGAAGGAACATCCCCCCTGCCGCCTCCAGCCCCGCTGGGAGCCGAGCCACATCCCCGCTCCTCCGCGGCCCCGGCACCTGCCGTCCCCGGATCCTGCCCGCAGCTGCTTCCACAGCGCTTTCCCTTGGGAGAAGCGTCCTCCGTCCGCAGGCGGAGGCTGCGGGGAGGGGGCGATGCCCAGACCCCCCCCAGCACCGCGAAGCCTCCCCCGGCAGGACACAATGGAGGCGATGGCGAGCGCGGCTCCGCTCCGGAAGCCCAAGGCGGTATCCGGGAGGGAGAGGAGCCGCAGCTCCGCTCACCCGGAGCCCTCTAGAGGTTCCTCGATGGCAGAGCCGCCCCCAAACCTCCCCAGATCCTTTGGAGCCGTGGGGACAGGCGGGACCCGCCTCCCCCCGCCCCGCTCCTGCTCTGTCACCCGCGTTGTCCCCACGGCTGGCACCCAGAGGGTCTGAGGACCCTGCTGGAAGCTCTGCCAGGGAGACTGGGATAGCAGGGATGGCTCGAGTGTCGGGAATGTGGGAGGGTTCCGCTGGGATCTGCTGAGAGAGGGGACGCTGCTGGTTGCCGGTCAGCAGCAGGCAGGAAGAAATTCGTGTTTTCCACCTGGAGAAGTAGCCCTGATGGTGTTTTCCTGTGAAAATAAGTGGGTTTTCTCCACTCAGAACTCCGGGTGAGCTGCTTATAACTACCCCACGAATAAAAGCGGTGGGATAAATACCCCTAAACCGCCAGGCTGGGGCAGGAGGAACCCCCGATCCTCAGGGTCCTCAAAGGGCTCCAGCAGCCACCAGGGAGCAATTGCAGGGGCCAGCAGCTCCAGCATTGCTCTTCCCATCACCCCACACCCCTTTGGAGTAGAAAACAGCTTGGGAAGATGTTTATTGCTGGGAAAACGAAATAAAATAGGGAGTGGGTCTGCTGCAAAGGAAGCAGGAAAGCCCAAGTGCTGGGAAGATACATCCTTGAGGATGAGGAGGCTGAAGAAGGTGCCTGGCAGTGTCAGTATGTCTGAGTGGCCCAAGGCACCAGACTCAAGGCCCTGCTATCCCTGCTGTCTGAATTCTGGTCTCCAAATGGAGGCGTGGGTTCACTTCTGTCACACATTTTTCCTAAAAACTAGTTTTTTAATATAATTTTCTGTCTTTTTTTTTCTTTTTCCATCCCTGATAAAGATTTGTCCAGGTCGTATCCACTCCCTTCAAACACTGGAAGCCCCAGTAAGATCACCCCAATAAGGAACCTTCAGTTCTGCAAGAGAACCCCAAATTCCTCAGCCTGGGAGTGTCTCCGTGGCCTCCTCTGGACTTCCTCCATCAGCTCCACATCCTTCCCATGAGGAGAACCCCAATTTTGGACAGTTTCATCCAGGAAAGTCCTCCCTGGTGCATTCATTTCTTGAATTATCCCCCCAGTCCCAGAAGTTTTGCCTCGGAGTCGCACGAGTACACGCGAGAGGCGTATCCTGGGAATCCTCTGGGCAAGCAGGAAGTGACGGACAAGAAAAAGCTTTGAAAGGGCATCTTTCCTCAGTAGGATCTGCTCACGCCTCTCCAACCTGTGCCTGCTGGCCCAGAGGCTCATTAAAGCTAATTGCCTTGCTAATAAATCCACACGGGTTTTTCCCTCCCTGTGCTTTACATACACAGTCTTTTTCCACCTCCATGGGGAAACGCTCCCGGGTGGACACCCTCCTCCCTTCCAAGTGCTCTCCGACACTTGGGCATGATGTCCCACACAACACGTGGAATGAAATCCACCTTTTTTTTTCTCCACTCTTTCCATTAAGAAAAGTCAACCTTAAAATCAGAAAACGGCAATTTGGGAAGAAATTACCATCCCCTCTCCCACCCTCTGATTCCCTGCCTTGTGATGCAAGTGGTGGCAGGCAGAAACTCACCTTCCCGTAACCTCCAGGGAATCAACAGATGGGAGCAGGAAGATGGGAGGGTCAACTTTTGCAACTGGTAGATTGTTGGTGCCCAGAAAATAAATCCCCATTACTGAGGCTGATCCCAAAGTAACTTGTTGGGACAAGCGTTAATCCAGGTCTTACCAAGACGATGTGAAACCAGCTGCCTTCACTCCAAACCCTCTGCTGTCCCTGGAAATGTGTCCACACAGCTTATTTGTGCAGTTCCCAGGTCCCTCGGGATTTGTTATTCCATATGGAGAAAATGTGTGGTTTTGGAAGTTCAGCATGGACACCCCACAGGGGAACAACCAGCAAACCAGAAATCATAGAACAGAAAACCAGACCCAAGCCAAGGGGTTTTTGTTTTGGTTTGGTTTTTTTTAAATTGTATTTTTACCTTTTTCCAGTCCAACTGATGGATTTTCTTAAATGGAGGCATGCTCCGAAGATGAAAACAAAATGAAGAAAAATCTTCAGTCCTTCAGTTTTTCATAGAAGGAAGCTTTCCAAAGGTGTTTGTCACCCAGTTTTAACCAAGCCAGCAGAGTGATACCCAGTTGGAAGGAGTCATCCCTGCCATCGTGAGCTCACGGCTGCAAGAAACATCAAGGGCCCCCAAAAACATCATATGGCTGATAGGATTGCACCGTTCCACGGTGAAACTCCCCGCCCTGGGGGGTGTAGCCCCTGAATCTGACCACCTATAACTTCGGGGTCAAAGTGCCAACACCGCTGGATGGATCCAGAGGAGGGCCAGAAGTTCCACAGGGCCACCAGTGAAGACTGCAACCATCGCTTCAACTGCACTGAAACTGCACTGAAACTCAGGCTGTGCCCACCACCCTGCCTCCAAGGGCCAGGCTGTACTGACTTCGTGGTTTTAAGCCAATTTTCTGCATTCGTTGCATTTACTGTAATTTTTCTATTGAATTGTAACTGCGACTTAAAATCTCTCACAGGGTGTTTGTGTGGGGTTAATTTCCCCCACTGGTTCACCTTCAAACCACTACAACCAGGGATGTGGTATTGGGAATCCTGCAGGAACCACAAAAACACCCCCACACTCAACCAAAAAGCAAAATTCTGGGCAAAACCCATATCGTGGCTTCTCCTGAGGAGATCCCTTGAACGCAGCACCACAAGCCCCCAATTTCCACGTCACAATTCCAGCTAAACCAGGAGATCCCATAAAGGCAATCTGCAAAGACTCTTGACATGAATCTCCAAAATTCTACCTGAATTTTGTTGGACTGAGTGTTCCTCCATCCTGAGATGTTTTGTGGTGATATTTAGTGAAATCCCACAATTTTGTGGTGATTGAACAGGATAAAGCCCAGTGACAGTGCTGGCTCTGAGCAGGAGACTTGAGCTCTTGGTCCAAGAACGAGGAGATTGTTCCTCAGATGAGTTTATGATGCTTTGGCAAGTCCAAGGTCTCCATTCTGGAAAAATGCTGGTCTCAGTTCTAGAAAAATACCCAATTTTTGCCATTTCAGTGAAGTTCTGGATGATCTTTAAGGTTTTCCTCCCACCCAAACAATTCTTCATCCCCTCTATTCTAACAGAGGCAAAATGGTCAACACTCAAGAGCATCCAGTAGATGAATTTTCCCAGGAAATGCTCATTTTCATCCCTGAAATTATATTTTGAATGCCAGCTCAAGGTTCAGACGGATCCCCGTGATGGTTAGTCAGATTTCAGCAGGCTTTGTGCAATACCAGGAAAAAACCCTAACCTCATTGTCCCTTTCTGGGAAATTGCTGCCTTTGGTGGAGCAGGGTGTGGTCACCGGGCTGGGGTACGTCCCAAAACATGCAGTGGGCCGGTGGCTTTAGTCCAGTCAGGAAAGGGGGGGGGAAAACAGCAGAGGAACTGACTCTGCTCAATTGCTGGTTCCCCTTTTAATGACAAATCCCACTTCACTCCCTTCCGGGTTGCACTGATTGGCAGAGGGTTTTTTGGAAGCACCAGGTTGCTTTTTTTTCCCCCTAAGCCAGGGTATAAAATGAATTCCAATCTCTGCAGAGGATTCATCTTCCTCCTGGAGCGATGACTGGGACTGGTGAGTGACTCCTCCCTTCAATCCAGAGCTCTCCATGGGTTTTTTCCTGGTTTTCTTTCATCTTTGATGTCTGGGTTTGGTGTTTTGGTTCCATCTGGTTCCATCTCTTTGCCACCTCCTGAGAGCACAGCCACAAACCTCCCTTTTTCCAGCTGGACTATTCCATGGTCACCTGGAGCTCCGGACACCACGGGCCGGGGGAGGACTCCCTTCAAATCTGAGGCATGGGATGATCCTGGTTTTTTGGGAAGCACAGACACGAGGTGGGAGTCTCTGAGGGCCATCCCGGAGGATGCCTCCATTCTCCACATCCTCCCAAAAAACACCTGATGGAAGGTGGAGATCCAGCCAACACCTCCAGGAGCTGGTCCCAGGGTATTTGCCCTGATGTCCAAACAGGATCTCCCAAATGATCCACAGTTTTTTTCCAATCCAACCATGATGATCCTGTGATCAGAGCAGGTCAGTCCAACCGTATCCCACTGTTAACAGGACAGCTGGAGCAGGTTCTTCCCAAATATTTTTTGCACTCATGGTTGGTGTCTGGATCAGCTCAAGGGGCTGTTGAAACCCCTGCCTCAGGTGTTGGATGATAAAGGCTCCGAGGTGGATTCCTGGCAGATCTGTTGCAGATCTGGGGCTGCTTCAGAAAAAAACCCGACAATTCCCAGGGATTTCCCAGCACTGAGAATTACCCAAAGCAGGGTTTCCAAAGCTTTTTGTTTTTTCCTGGAAGAAAACTGTCAGCACTCAGAAGGAAAAGAAAATGAGAGTAGTTTGTTAGTTATTTTGAAAAACAGAAACCAAAACTAGGAAAATCCCGAGGGGGGATGGGGAACAGGACAGAGTCTGGTTCTCAAACCAGATTTTCTTTCCCTGTCAAAATGTTAAATAACATTGTGTCTGTTCTGGTGGAAATGGTAATTTTGGGTCTGTTTGCTGCTCCCTGTGGGCATCTCAAAGACACAATAATTTTAGAGGAGAGAAATGTAAATTGGGAGGGATTTTTTAAAGGAGGGGATTTTAAAGGAGAGTAAAATTCTTTTCTGTAAAATGAAGCAGAAAATATTTAATTAGGGAATTTTAAAGAAGATAAATCCCATCCCTCTTCATCCCTCTAATTCATCCATCTTTCTGTGACGTTTTATCTCCATCTCTCCTGTCTGCAAGTCTTCATAAAATCCATCTGCCCAATCCTATCTTTTCCCTCCCCCCTTCACATAAAAACTCCCCGAATTACCCAGGTGTGGGAAAGATCACTGGAGACAACAAAGTGCCTCCATTCTTTGCACATGAGTGACACTAATTACTGTTCTTGGGAGCTTTGGAGCTTATTCTAAGGAGGTCAGAGTCATTTTGGGAGCTCATCACAGCAGCTGTACAAGCAGAACATCAATATGAAGAACTAAAAAATCATCTATGGGTTGATTTCTCTTAAAAAATGAGAATCACCATCACTGACATCTCTTGATACCCTCCCTGATGGACGTGCTGGTGCCAGGGATTTCACAGCCACCCCAGCTCCTCTTTTTAGGTCTCGGATACCAACATCCTTGGAGCCAGTCTGTGCCATCAGGAGTGACCTTGAGTGCCAACGCCACATTATTCCCTTCTCTTCTCTTCTTCCCTTCCCAGTCCTCCTCCAAATCCTGCTGCTCGTGGGTTTCCTGAGCGCCAGGCAGTTCCCGTGCTTTCCCGAGTATTGTCTCCGTGACCAGGACTACGAGGAGCTGCTGGGGATTGTCCGGGATGGGCTGGAGCCCGCAGCTCGCCCGGCGCATGTGGTCGTGGTGGGCGCGGGGATTGGCGGGCTGACGGCAGCCAAGCTGCTCCGGGATGCTGGGCACACGGTGGGAATTCCACAAGGCTCTCCCGGGCTTGTTTCCCCTCCTCTAAAGGTCTTCCAGGCTGATGAGGGAAAAGGAAATGCAGTGGGTCAACCGCGGTGGTGGGAGAAGGAAGGGAAGGAGATTTGTCTCCAGTAATTTCCCCTGACATTGGTTCCTGCGACTCAAACGAGCCCTTTGCGTTCTGTCTTTAGGGCAGCAGAAATTCCGGGGGTTTCCAAACCTTCCCTAGGCGCCTGTGAGGGTTTCCAAGGCATGGAGGGACAGATTGGTGCTGCTTTCAAAGCCCTGTTTGACCCTGAACCACCATGAGAACCTTCTCACCAGGGCTGGTGTCCAAATGCAACCCAGGAGCTGGGAAAGGAGAAACTGGCCCGTAGGCAGAGGTGTCTTGGCCAACAGAGAAGGGTTTGAATCAACAGGTGCTTCACTTGCCGTCTGGAGGGGATCTGTTCCACCCTCTGGACCTTGTTTTGGGGCTGTTTCACTCCAAACAAGGCGTTTCTCAAACACTCCCAATCTCCGCCCAACCTTTTTAGGTGACCATTCTGGAAAGGAGCAGCTGGGTCGGGGGGCGGATCCGCACGTACCGCCCCGAGGGACGGGACTGGTACGTGGAGCTGGGACCCATGCGCCTGCCAGGCAAGCACAGGTGAGGGCGTGTCCAGCCCCGTGGTCAGGTGAGGGGCCAGCCCAATTTTGGGAATCATCCCCATCGCTTCCCCGGCGTTCAGCAGAGGTGCCAAGGGGACAAAGTGCTTTGGTGGCAGAGCTGCGGGGTCGGTTGCCGGCTCTGGGCACCATCGCTCTGCCCTTTCTCCAGGCTTGTCCGTGAATTCATCCGCCAGTTCAACCTGACGCTGAATCCCTTCATCCAGAGGGACAACAACACCTGGTACTTCCTGAAGGGTGCCCGGGTCAGGGCTGAGGAGGTGAACAGGAACCCCGACATCCTGAATTACACGGTGAAGCCGTCGGAGAGGGGCAAGAGCGCCGTCCAGCTGTACCGGGAGGTTCTGGACAAGGTACAGGATTTCCCCGTGGTGTCCCCTCATGTGAATGATGAGCTGGGGAAGACTTGGCCATGAACTGGGGAAGACTCAGCCCTAAGCTGGGGAAGAACAGGGTCCTTTTGGGGTGAAAAGCAGAGAGGCTTGTGCAGAAACGAGGGCAGGTGGTTGCAAAACCCTTCTTTGTCCACAAGAAATCCTTTGGAAGGGGTCCACCAGGACTTGGATGAGCAGAAAATGCCACACCAAAGCACAGCTGCCCAAAACTTGATGTCCAGAAGCTTCAGGGGTTACCAAACCCTGAAATCCTGAGAGAACTTTGGGCAGCACTTCGATATATAAACAATATTGATGTTTCTTCTCCAGGCTTTTAAGAAGTTCCAGACCACGGATTGCAGGAAGTATCTGGCTCAACATGACTCCTTCTCCACCAAGGTAATGGGCTTGGGCTCGAGGGCAAATTTAATGCCAGATCTTGATAATTAACCTGCTCTCTCTGCTTTGAGAAGGGTCTATGTCACTCTAATGCCATCCTCTGTCATTTTTTGGATGCTTTTCCCTAATAAATGATCCCTTCTACTTAAAAAATGCTTAGAAAGGGGCCAGCACAGCTCCAATGGAGCCCTAACTGGGGTAACAACCTCAGGCTGTGTGTCTTCTCCTGGGATCTCCAGGAATATTTGATCAAGGTGGGGGGGCTGAGTCGAGGAGCTGTTGAGATGATCGGTGACGTGCTGAATGAGGACTCGGGGTTTTACCTGTCCTTCCTCGCCTCGCTGTGGGACTTTGACGTCTTCTCTGATGAGAGGTGAGTGCGGTCCCTTCAGCCGAACCCTGTTCCCACAACAGGAAACGTCAGGGTGATTCCAAGCAGGAACCACTCGTGGCTCGATGGGGCCTCCAAGCTCCGCTGGTGTCTCCAGAAGAGCTCAGGTTTTTATGCTCCCTAAACCCCGGCGTCCTTCCCACTTCTCCTCCCGCCTCTCCTCCCTTCCAGGTTCGATGAAATCACCGGGGGCTTTGACCAACTGCCCAGAGCCTTCCACAAGGCGCTGCCCAACGTCGTCCGGTTCAACTGCACCGTGGAGAAGATCATGACGAAGGACGACAAAGTCCGAGTGTTCTACCGCGCCCCGGACACGCTGGCCCCGACCATCGTCACTGCGGATTACGTCCTTGTCACCTCCAGCGCCAAAGCCACCAGGCACATCGAGTTCCTGCCGCCGCTGTCGCCTGCCAAGGCCCACGCCCTGCGCTCAATCAACTACGCAAGTGCCTCCAAAATTATCCTGGCGTGCTCCGAGAAGTTCTGGGAGAAGGACGGGATCCGCGGAGGCTACTCCGTCACCGACCGCCCCTCCCGCTTCATCTACTACCCCAGCCACAACTTCTCCAGCGGGGTGGGCGTCATCCTGGCTTCCTACACCTGGAACAACGACGCCGAGTTCTTCCTGCCCCTCACGGACGAGAAGTGCCTGGACGTGGTGCTCCGAGACCTGGCGGACATCCACCGGGTGAGCAAGGAGTACCTGCAGTACGCCTGCGACCAGCACGTGATCCAGAAGTGGCAGCTGGACCAGCACTCCCTGGGGGCGTTCGCCGCCTTCACGCCGTACCAGTTCGTGGATTACTCGCGGGCCCTGTTCGCCCACGAGGGCCGGGTGCACTTTGCCGGGGAGCACGCGGCCCAGCCGCACGCCTGGATCGACACGGCTGTGAAATCGGCCGTCAGGGCCGCCGCCAACATCCACCACGACAGTGCCCAAGCCCCGGCCTCAGACCGGGAGCGGGTCGGGAGACTGGCACCGAGGGAAGAGCTCTGAGCGTGCCCCCAGCCACCCCTCGGTGGTGTGAATCCGGAACTTTCCGAGAAAAATCAGCAGAATTCGTCGGCAGCGAAGGTGTTAAAGAGTTGGGCGTCTTGAAGCAGGTTGAACACGTCACGGGGAGCACTGAAATAGTAAATCAGAGTTATAAACACTTAATGGGGGCAGGAGGGAGCACTAAAACCAGGCAGAGGGTTCCAGGACTCTGCTGTTCCCCTTGTCCAGCACTGTAATTCCCAGTTTATTTGCGTGCGAGGCACTTCATGGAGTGACTAAGGTGAAATAAAGGTGGGAATTTCTGGTTTCCTTCTGTCTGAGGGCAGTGTCATCTCATATAAACGGCATCGCTGTGCTCCAGCCCTTCGTGAAGTCATCACTCTCCGTTCCCCAACCCCAGAATTTGAGAGAGAACCTGGTGCTTCCTCACTATCCTCTCCTTTGAGTGGTCCAACACAACCAATTAATTAATCAGTACTAAGTCCTGTTAAGTAATAAACCATTCCCCACAGCACCCATCAGGATGTGATCCCGGTCTCTTCTACCTACAGTGTGGCCAACACCAAGTTGATCCAAGTATATCAAATAAATCACCCTGAATCTTCAGAGCAAATCCAAAGTTTTGCTGGAGTTTCTCCTCTCACCGGTAATTGTCCTAAATTCTGTAGCCTCGGAAACTCCATCTGTGCTGCAGGTGGGACTTTTGGACAGGATTATTGACAGGATAACGATAAATGCCCAAAGGCAACGCCAGCCCAGTTGTTTGAACACCACGCCAACCTTCACTGTGGCCACTGAGCTGCTTGGCCTGTAATTCATCCCAATTCCCATAAAATTCCAGCTTGGCCCTCCACCCCTGGCTCCACACAGGTGGA
>WAAE01004860.1:39110-56709 GCA_013400495.1 Nicator chloris
CTTTTTTTTTCCTCATCGAGCTCAAATTTGGGGAATTTGAAGATATTTGGTTTGTGCTCAACAAATGTGGAACAAAACCCCAAAAATTAGATATAAAAATTATATATATATCNTTAAATATATATATATATATAATGTATATATATGAAGATGATCCCAGGTAGCACCTTCATGTTTTATTTCCCACACATGGGCTAAGAATGACCCGGACGGTTCCAAATCAAATCAAACACAATTTCGACATCAGAAAAGTCGTGGCCTTGTGAATATATTCCTTATTCCAGGGATTTTCATTTATTTCTGTCATTTCCTCAGCGGCGCTGCTTCAGCAGGGGATGAAGCTCACAAGACCCACGCATTTTATTCCCCTGCTGGTGGCTTCATCTCTGTAAGAGTTGCTGCACCTCTAAATAATGTGGATTTAGCAGCTAACCCATGAAATAAAAGATACAACTCTGAATCTCAGGGCAGGAACCAACCCAACAGCTGAAAAATTGGGATGTTTCTGCTTTTTCTCATCTCAAACCACCCAGGAAAAGCTGTTATGGATCAAACCAACCTTGTCCCCACCTTGCCCCAAGTCTGTCATTCCCTAAAAGGATTTATGTGTTTTGTGGAAAAGGTTCCAAAGCCAACCAACCCCGGAACCCCCCTTCACCAGCACTTCAGGCAATGAGACATTGATTTTTTTTTTTAAAGCCACTTTTTTTTTTTTCCTTTTTTTTGGCAAAACCAGAGTGGACGAAGCAAATGCGAGTTCAGCGTCGGCTCCTTGGCAGAGACCGAGGGTTTCCAGGGGGAAAAAAAACGAGGAGAAATGAGGATAAACGGGTGATTGTGCTGAGAACCTGAGGGAACACAAGGTTCAGCACCCAAATCCACGCCAAGCGTGAGAACCACGAGGGACGTTTTGTGAACGTCTTGTCCACGGAGAGGCCTCAGCACCAGAGGGACAAACGTGGGTCTTGCTCAGGTCCAGCAGGACGAACATCACTAACAAAATCCCGAAAAAAAGCACCTTTTAACCTTTTCCAGGGTCTTCCAGAGGAGCTGAGGGTGGAGAACCAGACAGGGAGAGCAGCCAAAACCCCACAGACTCTTCCACGCTGGACAGGTCAGACCTGGTGGAGAGCCTGGACAACTCTCACGACGTCCCAAAAACAGCTTTTGGGGGACCATTATTACCCCAGGCGGGAGAAGGAGCCAGGGAATTTCTGACTGGGTTTCTTCTCTGTGGACAAACGGAGGAGCTTTGCCTTGGATGGATGTCTGAAGATTCCTGCTCAATCCCTCCTTTCGCCCAGGCCATTCACCCCACAAATATTCCACTTCCCAGCCGCTGGGAAGGGGTGGAGAAGCCATTCCAGAGCTTCCCACAGGTCCTCAAAGCCCCATCCAGGGTCAGACCCGGAGCCACAAATGACATCTGGAGGGCTCCTTCTCTCTGACTGGCTGAACTTGTCACCCCTTCCAGGGCTGGGTTCAATCGCTGGCCACCACCTTGGAGTTGGTGGCCACGATCTTTGAGGTGGTGACCACGGCCTCCAAGCTGGTGACCACAACCTCTCTGTAAGACGACAACCACAACTTCTGGGCACCGCCGGACATCTCTGTGCTTTCACCTGCCCTGAAGACCCTCCCTGTGACGCTCTCCTGACCACCTGGTTGCCCACGTCCCACCAAACCAGGCCGATCTGAGCCTTTTGAGCTCGCCCCGCGGGCCAGGCCCTGCCCTGGCACTCCCCGAGGCGCCTCAGGGGCACAGCCTGATGTAGGTGACGGTGGAACAGACGGAGAAGAGGGGGAACACCTTCTCCCGGAAGGCCACGTTGAAGGTGAAGATGTGCTGCATGTTCTCGGCGTCGTAGAAGGAAACCTCCTCGCCCTCGTAGTCCAGGTAGACGCGGACGCGGCTGAGCTTGCGGCCGAGGCTCAGCGGCGTGCGCTGCGGCGAGGTGACGGCCCAGTAGCGGCCGCCGTTCTGCTGCAGGGCCCAGATGCCCTCCTCGGGGGAGAACTGCGTCAGCCCCTTCCTGCGGACCGACTCCCTGGCCACGCCGAAGGCCCAGCCGTCCGCGGGGCCCACCTCCACCTCCCAGTGGTGCCGGCCCGAGGAGAAGCCCGCGCTGGCCAGGACGCGCGAGTTGGTGTCGAAGCGCTTGGGGTTGTCGGGCAGCTCCTGCTTCCTGCAGCCCATGCGGACGCTCTTGAGGTCGGCGGAGAGGATCAGCAGGTGGTTGGCCGAGTCGGGGTCCAGGGTCAGGTCCTCTGTTGGGGACAGCGGCCGGGACTCAGCGAGGGTTTGAGCAGCCCGGCTCGGGCTGGGGGTTGTCGGTTTCTGGAGCAGCCCGGAGCTCAGCGATCCCAGCCCAACCCCAATAACCCCACCCAGACACCCCACACTGACACCCCCACGGACACCCCAAATCCCTTGAGGGGCGGGGGGTTGGTCTCGTGTCACCCCAGGAATGGGGTGACAACAACACCAGGCCGCCGGGAGCGAAGAGCACCCAAAAAAAAAGCACGTGCAGACAATTCTGTTAGCAACAGCAAAGATGGGCCTTAGGTCAAGAATGTTTTTTCCACTTCAATTGATTTTTTTGTCTCGGTTTGCAGCTCATCCGCACACGGGTGGGCTCCACACCCCCCCGGCACCACGAATTGCAGAGTTTTGGTCTCCAAACCACCCCAAAGGCATCCGAACCCTTGTGAGAAGCCGTGACCTAAGGGCATCTTTCCACCTGGGGTAGCCCAAACCAAACATGCAGGTGCAGCCTGGTCCCAGCAGCTTTTTTTTTTTTTCCCTTTCCAAGCTCAGGCTCAGAGGAAGCAACGAGTGACCTTAAATTGTGGTTGTAGTCAGCAAAGTCACCACGAAGCCACGAGACGCTTTGTGGGGAGTCTAAAATGGGGCCCCAGGAGCTGAAACACAGCAGGTGCCGCACCACAAAGGCCTTTGTGCTCTCCAAAATTCACAGATTTGGGCCAGGAACTGGCAAAAAAAAAACTTCCCAAAAGAGTCGCAGTGGGACTAAAATCCTCAGCGTGCTTCATAAAGGTGGGGAAAGTCATAACAAGGCTGGGATCATTTTTCCTTCAAAACTCAAGCCCCAGGGTCCTCCCCAAAAGTGAGAGAGTGGCCAAAAAACACCATCTCCTGCCTCGGAGGCTGCCAATCCCACCAGCAAAACTGTGGGGAAATGGGTTGGGACGAGCTGATTTCATCAACGCTGATTTTTTTTTTTTTTTTTTTTTTTAATCTACGAGGTGCTTTCCTTCCTCGGGCACCT
Organism: Nicator chloris; assembly: GCA_013400495.1. Classification (NCBI taxonomy): domain Eukaryota; kingdom Metazoa; phylum Chordata; class Aves; order Passeriformes; family Pycnonotidae; genus Nicator; species Nicator chloris. The sequence continues at coordinate 42,401 of WAAE01004860.1, forward strand.
CCAGCTCCTGGAACTGCCAGGATTTGGGTCTGAGGTTCAACCACGACGTGGTGGGACAGCACCCAGCGAGTGACACCTCTGCACGTGCACCCACCCCCCTGGGTGGGCCCAGGGGCCTCTGGCTTCCCAGTGCTGTCACCAGGGTTCTCCTTGTGCGTTCTGCCAGCTCTGGGCATTTCCAGAGGTGTCTGGGGGTGCTGTTTGTGATCAGAACCCTTGGAAAAGGTCCAGCCCGTGGCTTGTCCTCCTTTGAGACCCCCGTGCTGGAGAGCACGGCTTTAAAGGCAAAAAATGAGCTTTTTCTTCTGGAAACTCTGCTCTGGGCACCTTCACGCCAAGGGGGTGCGGATGGGGCAGGTTCCAAGGTCAGAGGGATGGGGCTGATCCCAGAATTCCTGCAGAGCCCATCCCCAGGGGCTCATCCAGCATGGAAATTGTTGTGGGCTGGGTTTGCCCCTCAAATTCATGACCTCTCCGGTGAAAAGGAGTTAAATTCTTAGCTAACTTAAAAACCAGTTAAGTTCTGCTGGTATTTAATTCAAATTCTTAAATAACGTAAGGAATTCACCAAATTCTGCTGGAATTTAACCCCTCTGACTTCACCCTGGGGCTGATGCCGGAGCTCACACCCTCCACCCCAATTCCCTGGGGCAAACGGGAGCCCAGCAGAGCAAATTGGGCAGGCTAGGAGCCAGCTGTGGCTCAGGATGGCTTTTTGGTCCCAGATCTAGGGGTTTGTTAAGTGCAAACAGGCAGAGAGGACCTGGCTGAGCTGTCAGATCCCCGGCGTCAGTTACAAAAATCGGCTTTGGGCTCTGGAGCTGAGCAGGCTGGATCTGGAAATCATCGAGAGAGAAGGAATTAAGGAGAAAAAAAAAAGAAAAAAAGAAAAAAAGAAATCTAAAGTGTCTTTTCCTTTTTTTTCTTTTTTCCTTCTTTCTTTTTGTCCCCCTCTCTGTGTCCCTGCAAAATACAACCACAATTTTGAGTCTTTGCCAACTGAAAATCATCTTTCATGTCTGAAATATCATATTTTTTACCTTTTTCACCTCTTCCCAGTTCGTCCTGCAGGTGTTCTGAAAACAAGGGGAGACGTGAATGGTGACACCCAGAGAGACAGAACGGGTGCCCCAAGTCCCCTCTGGGGAGCTGTGGCACCAAAGCATCAGCGAGAGCTGAGGATGGAGCAGCACAACAGGGGAGAAACCCCGTTAAATATATTTACTTTTCATTAAAAAACCCCTTCTGGACATGAAGAAAACACAGGATTTATTCAAACCACGTTTACCAAGCCCTCCCACATCTCGGCCTCAGGAATTTCAAGCCTTGAGCACACCCTTTAAGGCGATTCTTGCCCCAGGGTGTCATTTCCATTTAGAAATTATTTGGTTTTTTCCTCTTCTAGAGCTGCTCTTTTTGGCCCATTTTGCCTTTCCAGCTCTCTCAGCACCATCTCGTGGTTTCCTGCTTTGCTGCAAACCCAGGGCTTGGCAATCCCAGAGTGAAACTCCTTGAAATTAAAGGTTTTATTGCAGCAAAACTGATGTTCACACTCAGATTTTCCCCTCTTTCAAACAACTCCACATTCCCTTCCCCGGCAGCCTGGCTAGGACAAGCCTCTTCCTGCTCATGCCCACCTCCAGAACGAGAACCAGGATCTCCAGAATCCCTTTCCAAGAGAACCAGGATCTCCAGAATCCCTTTCCAGCTGATTCCTGCTCCTGTCTTGGTGCCCGGGAGCCCTGGAGCAGCGCCTCGGGCACTCCCAGCCCTCCCTCCCTCCCTCCCTCCAGGAAAGGCCAGGGATTGTTCCTAAACCTCTTCCACCCACCTCGGAATTTCTTCAAGACCTTCTCCAGGACCACAGTTTTGAGGGAGAAGTTGCAGACGTGCATCTTCATGTCGGTGCAGACGGGGACGGGCTTGTGGCACTTCACGTCGTCGCTCCTGCCAGGGGAAAAGGGGAAAACGAGGAGGAAATTTGGGGATATTCCCCCATTTCCGCCTCCCTTTGCCACTCAGGCTCCTGCCCCATCCCCCCCAAAGGACCTCGCTGGGACTTTGCCCTCCTTGGGGTGAGGAAATCGGGATTTGGGGGTGGATTTTGAGGCTCCTCTGGGGGGATTTTTCTGGGTAATACCCCTCTCCACCAAGCAGCTGCAGCTCCAGTGTCATTTTTGCAGCTTGGTGGTGCCTGAACTGCAGGGCTGGGGGAGCTGTGTGCGAGCCAATGAGGGAATTTGGGGGTTCTGGTCTCACTTGACCCGTGAAGAAGCCCACTGGCAGGAAAAAGACACCGTGAAAATCAGATTTCCAAGGAGCTGGAGGAGACCCAGGGCTTGCAGAGAGCGGGAGGCAAATCCCATCCTCCCTGGTGCCTCCCTCTGGCACCTGGGCTGTGGACATTGACCTCCAGACGGGGATGGGTGGAGGCCTGAAGGCAGCAGGGAGAGCAGAATTCCATACCTGCTTATGACACCCGCCACGTCCTGCAAAGGAGAAAGAGAGAGGGAAAAGAGTGAGATCCCTGTGCTCTGCCCTCTGAGAGCCCTCTGAGTGACTCCTGCTCACCAGTCCCAGCCAGGATGCCCAGCCCGGGTGGGTGCAGCCAGCAGGTGTGGATCCACGCCCCAGGGCTTGGATTCCAGCTCCAGGAGGTGATGTTCCCACCAAACCCCACCCGGCCTGGCTGCACCTTCCCCGTGGCTCATCCACGATTCCCCACGGCATGTGCCGTGTTTTAGGCTGGAAGGCACCTCCAGAGGCCCCCCATCCTCCCCCTGCTCCCGGCAGGTCCTCCAGGGGAGTTGGGAGGATCTTCAGGGAACCTAAAAACCGCCCCAGCTCCTCTCCCAGAGTCTGGCTGTTGTTGTGAACCCACCAGTGGGCACCTGGCAGCCTCGGGGGTGTTTGTGGGGTCTCCCTGCTGGTCTCCCACCTCTGGGAAGGTCCTGAGAACCTGTGAGGGGCACGAGGCACCTGCAGACATCCCCCTGCCCAAGAGCCACCTGCCACGAGCCACGCAGTTTTGCACCCTGATGTCCCCGTGGTTTCTGGACTCCCACAGTCTGATCACCCCCAAGACAAGCCTGGGATGCCTCTGGTGCCTGAGACGGACAAGGAAGTGGTTTTCCCTCGGGCAGGGTGGATTACGGAGGTAATTTCAGGTTCAAATACTCTCAATAAAGTTGCAACACCGCAAACAAACACAGAACTGAGCCATTATTTGCCTGTTCTGGTGCCCTCAAAAGACATCCCAGAGCCCACACAAAGCCAGAGTAAGCCCCCAGGGGCGGAGAAAGGACCCTGGAGCCAGCCCAGAGTTCCCAACCTGCTTTTTAATGAAACACCAACTATTGCTCTGGGGTGTTTCCCGTGGGCACCAGCGCCGTCTGCACGGAGACCACGTGGGGTGAATTCCCACCCACAGCCAAGTCCTGAAACCATCTGCAAATATTGACAGCACCCAGAAGGCGGCCTGGGAGGAAATTTAACCCTGTGCAGGTCTGGGGGAGCCACGATCTGCTCAGTTCAGGACAAACAAGCTCCATTCAAAGGTCACCCAGGGCCCTCCTGCCGTTCGGGGTGGGGAAAAGAGCTTCAGCATTTCAGGCACCCTGGCTGTTTCCCCAGCCTGGAAAGAAGGGTTTGGTCTAACTCAGCTCTGAACACCTTGAAACCAAGGGCTGGGGAGTGCTAGAAAAGTCCAGACAAGTTCATGGAGGAAAAAAATCATTAAGGTTGAAGAGGACACTCTGTTCCAGGGTGCTCCTCAGTCAGAGAGCCTGGGGCACTCAGACACCTCCCTGCACCATCCACTCATTAAAGACAGGATAAAAGAGGATTTTTACCCCCCAAACTCCTCTACAGGATCCACAAACTCATGGAGAAAGGAGGGACAAGGTTGTGACTAAGACCCGACACCTGACCTTGAGGAACTCAAGCATGGGCTGCTGGATTTTCTCCTCCAGCTCGGTGATGAGCTTGTTGAGGAGCGTGATCTCCTTGGAGAGGTCGGTGATGTTCTCGTTCTGCCTCTTGGAGATGCTCTTCTCCATCTTCTCCAGCTGCCCCAGCAGGACGTGCTCCTGGTCGTGCAGGAACTGCCGCAGCCGCTCGAAATCCGAGAGCAGCTTCTGCCGCTCGCTCTCGATGGTTTTCTGGGCGTGAAAGGGCAAAAAGCAGCGATGGGGGAGCAGCGAGGTGGGCCAGGGGGGCTCGCTGGGCTTTGCCCCCCAAAAAAGCCCCTCAAAACCGCTTGTCTTGGGGGGGACGGTCTGGGAGAGGAATTATTTTCGGTGGGCTGTGGTTTTTCCCCTTCTGCTGCCACGGGGATGGCATGCTGAGGAAAAGGAGGGGTGGAGGAGAGCCCCGGAGCCAGCCCTGCTCTCAGAAGCTCCAGCACCATCCCTGAGGGCTGCTGAGGCTCTGGCTGACGGCGGTGGTGCCAGCAGGAAGGAGAAAACCAGCCCTTCCCCTTTTTCGGACACTGGGGCGGGCAGTGGACCCTCACCCCCCTCCAGACTCCCCCTCCGGCCCATCCTGGGACCCACCAGCAGCTCCTGGGTTTTCTTATCATCGTTCACTTTGAACTCCAGCAGCTCCTGCCGCTCCTTCCTCAGGAAATCCAAGCGGCCCTGGATTTTCTCCTGGGAACAAGAGAAGAGGATGGTGCCCGTGTTGCTTTATCTGCCCCGCTGCCTCCCTCTGCCTGAGGGATTTGCTCACTGTCGGGTGGGATGGGGAGGGAGGAAAACACGGGATGCGCTCGCCGGGAAATGCCTCTGGCTCAGCTCCGCCCCGCCGGCGGCCCCAGGGACCACCAGGACCCCTCCCCAAGGACAGGAACGGAGGGTGCCGGGGCCGGGACGCGCCCTGTTCCCACCGGCTCCTGGCACAGGCGAAGGTCAGCCCGGCTTTCATCAACCTCGTTCATCTCTGGAAGCTCTCCCAGCCCCCAGACAGCCGCGGCTGTTCCAGAAACCGGGGGAACGCAGCAGAGGGGTGCGCACAGCCAGAGAGAACACGCTCTCCCAGCTTTTTGGGAGGCTGGGAGGCACCGCCAGCTCTTCGGGAGGGCGTTCGAGCGAGGCAGAGCCGGGTGGCACCGCGGGGACAGACGCACGCACGCACGGACGGACGGACGGACGGACCTTGTACTCCTCGGAAGCCTCGTCCACGGGCACCACGGCGTGGGGCCGGTGCTCCCGGGACCTGTCGCACACCACGCAGATGGTCCTGCGGTCGTCCTTGCAGTAGAGCTTGAGCGCCTCGCGGTGCTTGGGGCACAGCCCGTCCTCCTCGGCGCCGCGGGCCCCGCGCAGCGCGAACTGGCTGATGATCTCCGACATGTTCGCCAGCTGCCGGTTGGGGCGGAAACTCTTCTGCTGGAAAACCTCCCGGCACTGCGGGCACGGGAAATCCATCTCCAGGTCCTTCCAGCTCTTGACGATGCACGCCCGGCAGAAGTTGTGCCCGCACTCGATGGACACGGGGTCCTTGAAGAACTCCAGGCACACGGAGCAAGTGGCTTCGTCCTGGAGGTTCCCGGGCAGGAACACGGCTGCCATGGCCTCTCTCCTGCGGATGGGGAATGGTTTCAGCGGGGCTGCGGCAGGAACGCCTGGCACCCGGCCCCGCGGGGGCGGTGCTCTTCCAGGAACGCGGCGCTGCCCGGGGTCACTCCCGCAGTGTCCGGTGTCTCCGGCCCCGGGACGGAGACCTCGGCACCGGGGGACGCGCAAGAAAGCGGGAACGCTGCCCTCTGCTCCTCACAAATCCTGGGATTCCTGGAAATTTTGTTTCTCCTTTCAGCGGGGAGGTGGGAAGAGGAAAATCTTTTGGGATACCCTCCCGTTTGGGGATGTCACCGGCCCGGGATGGAGCTGATTTATGGCTGAGCTGGTGCTGAATCTGAGCCCTGGGGCTTGTGCGGAGCAGCTGCTCCAGGCTCAGATCCAGGGAACCATCTGAGCCCTCGTTAAAGCCCTGTTTCGCCCCTGAAACTTCAGTTGGGGACTCAGATGATCTGGTTGAGCTCCAGGGCTCATCAGGGGCCATAAAAAGCAACAGGAGAAAGGGAATAAGGGAGGATGCAAAGCCCTTATCAAGATCTGTGGGTGAGTTTCCCAAATCCATAAAGACCGAGCTCGGGATTGGGGTCCTGCATCTCAAAATAAAATAGCCTTGGTCTTCCAGAAATATTTTGTGCAGGTTTGGAGGTCGTGCATTAAATGGGAATGATAGTTAAAATAATTTCTCCGGGGCTGGGGTTGTCCATAACGTGGTGGTTTCCACCTGAGGCTTCACCAAGTCCTTGTCGTGGCAAACTGGGACAGGAGGGAGTGGCGGTCACCCAGCTACTGGGGGGTTCGTGTTACCACGGACTGGGAATTTGGGATCCTCTAGAGGGCGATTCGTCTTCTCCTAATGAGGACCTGAAATCAGACCGAGTGATCCATAAATTCTGATTTGAAAGCCCCTGCTGTTCCTACACGTCTTAGCCGGGACCTTGGACACATCTGGAGCTATGGCAGGGGGACAAATCCCGACCCCAGAGGTTTTAATGAGGAATTCCCAGAGGAATTAATGAGCAAAACCAGTCCTGGAATTGTCCTGCAGAGCGTTACCACCTCTGTGTGTGTTTATCTGCCCCTTCTCATATATTTATATATTTTTGTATTTTTATATGTTTATCAGTATTTATATATTTTTTATATATATACATCACTCCCTATGGAATGGGAATTCCTTCTCTCCTACCTTCCGTTTCCTTTGATCTGTAAATAAACACGAAATGTGTCTTTTCCTATTCCACACATTTTCCCTGACGTTTCTGCGGTGAAAGGATGAGGTGGTGCCTGTGAACTGGAGGTAAATCCACACCCCAACCCAGGGATGCACACAACCAGCCAAGGAAAAGTGCGAGACCCCCCGACAGAAGCCGCGGGCAGCCTGGTGGGAAAAACAAGGAGCAGCCGGGTGCTGGGAAGCAAGGGACAGAGGGACAAGCGCATCCCAAACCCTCCCCGTGTCCCCGGCTGCCCCCGCGTACCTCGGAGCGGAGGCGTCGGAAAGGGGCGTCCTCCCAAAACGCCCGAATCGCCCGGGATTTTGGGTCGGGACGGGTCTAGAGGGGGCCAGCTGGGCGGCGAGCCGGGTCGCCGCGGGGTCCCAGCGGGACGGGGTCCGTGACAGCCGCTCCGGCGAGCGCCGGCGGAGGAAACCGGCCGCGGCCGCGGCTGCCTCGGACATCGCGGCACCGCTCGAGCTCCGGTTCCTCGCCGGCCCTCGGGTGCCCCATTTGTCCCCTCTGTCACCACCACCCCTCCCGTCTCACTTACCATTCTTTCCCCTCCCCCATTGCTTCTATCCTGGGCTCCCACCGAGGTCTTTCCCTCCTCCTCCTCCTCCTCCTCCCCGGGCGCTCCGGCTCTGCTCCTCTCCTCCGTGCCAAAGCTCTTTTCCCTGCCCAGCACCAGGATCGCGTTTCCAGCACCTCCCTCCACCTGTCCCCAAGCCCGGGCCTTCTCCCTGGGCTCTCGGCACCCCTTTAACCCTCTCCAGGAACTCATCCCTCCTTCCAGAGGCTCAGCGGGGCTGGAGAAGGAGCGAAGCTTTTCCTCCCTCTTCCCAAACGGTCAAAAAATTGTTCCTCTCGCTGCTGATATTTGGGGGGAAAGGGCAGGAATGTCTCCCGTGGGGCATCTCCCACCTCCCACAGGTGTGTTGGTCAGGTAAGGAGAGCTTGGGACACCCAAACTGACAGGAAGAGGGGGAAAATAAAAGGAAAAGGCAACGTGAGTCCCTATCAAGTAAATATCTGTTGCCTATAGATGTATAGATCAATGAACGTCTACTGGATACACACATCCGTTATTTCCCCTGGCTTCCAGCAGCTCCCTGACCCTCCTCTCCCAAAATTCCCAGCCAGGAACTTCCCAGCCCTGCACTGGAGGGAAAAGAAACAAAACCCGGGATGCGAGCAGGAGGAAGCTCCTTGGCTCGCCCTTGGGGTTTGGGTGTCAGGATCGTGTTCGGGGCCAGCAGCTGCTCCCAGACCACCAGGAATGCTGAGTCTGGCGAGCCGGGAAGAGCAGCGGCTGCCCCAGGCAGGGAAACGAGGACACGAGCCAGATCCAGCCGCCAGTGCCGAGCCTGAAGGTTTATTTTAGAGCTGAGACCGAACCAAGGTGCGCGGCGGGAGCCGCGCCCGCCCCGATCGCGAGTGAGGAGCGCTCGGGGTTCGTTCCAGGAGCCCCGGATGGCGCCAGGGTCCCGGTGCTGTCCCCGCCGAGGGTCAGTCCTTGCGCTCCTCGCCCCACTCGTCGTTGCACAGGTCGGTCTCGCAGCAAGAGTAGCGGGAGGCCATGCGGGACTCGGCGTCGGCCGCCCGCGCCCGGCCGCAGTTCAGGGCGGAGGTGCAGCCTTGCTGGTAGTAAACGGTCGCCTTCCCTGCGGCGGGGGGGAGAACGCCACAAACACCGTAAAAATCAGACTTTGGGCTTCGGGGAGAAAACAAGCTCTGAAATGTACCCCTCAAATCAAGCCACGGCTTGGTTTAATTAGGGGGAAAAGAAAATCAGGGGGTGCACCCATCAAGACGATCCCCACTCTCCGGCTTCTTTGGAAGGGAGAGTCTCCGCTTGGCTTAAAAAGGACTTTTGGAAACTTTTTTGGGACAGCCTCCACGGAGAGGGTGAACTCGACCCCTCCCACCCACCCTTCGCCTGCAGCTTTGTCTCCACATCCTCACTCATCCACAGGAGCCCTTTGGTTTTCCAGGGACGGGGAGAACCTCCCTGAAGGAAAGGAGAGGGTGGGGAAAACCACGGAGAGGATGGGGGAAAGCCAAGGAGAGGGTGGGGAAAGCCAAGGAGAGGGTGGGGAAAGCCAAAGAAAGCCCCAGCTAACGCACCCATGGTGGTTTTGATGAGGGCACACTTCTCCCGGCGCTCGCAGGTCGTCACGTTGGGTCCCCAGAGGCAGCCGAAAAAGGGGATCTTGTACCTGCAGACGTGGCACTGAAGGGCCTCAGCTGCAGCAGAGGAGAGAAAATGGGATGAACTTTGGGAGGAACTGGGGAGAATCCTGCCTCGGGCGCTGGGGATGGGCCAGGCAGGTGCTGCTGTTATTAAACCCGATTTATTCCCCGCTCACCGACTCCGACGCACAGGACGAGGCTCAGCCCCAGCAGGAGCAGCTTCATCCTGGGGCAGGGGCAGGTCCTGACTTCCATCCGCTTCCCAGCCCGGCCCGGCGCTCCCTGGAACGAGAACGGCTCGGGAATTCATCTCTGGGATGAGCTCCCTCAGTGCTCAGCCCTGGGATAGGGTGGGGAAAAAAAACCAACCGGGGCAAACGCTCCTGCTGCTTTTGTTTTGTGCCTTTTGGGGCAAAACGGGCAGAGAAAAGCAAAGCTTGCTTTGCCTTATGAGATAACCCTTAAAAACCGAAATATAGGGAATTCTGGAGGCTTTAGTGGCTGTGGTTCCAGGGCAGGAGCGTCCCGTGGGAATAAAATAGTTTAATGAGGAAAAAGGGCAATTTATTGCCAAAAATGCCGGGACACGGCGCCGGCAACTGAACCCAAACCTGGTGGATTTGGGTAAATAAAAGGAAAAAAGTCAGGTTTCAGTGAGCAAGGGGATAAAATGAGTCTTTGCCGCCCAACGTGGGGCTCGAACCCACGACCCTGAGATTAAGAGTCTCATGCTCTACCGACTGAGCTAGCCGGGCACCCAAAAAATGGATTTTTCCACTGTTTTTTGACTAAAACTATAAATTTCATTGGGCTTTTAAAAGGTATTTAATTAGCTAAAAAATAAACCGGTTTCTCTTTTACAAAACATAAAATTAAGAGTAAGAAACATAAAAGTATAGAATAAAAACTATGTGGAAAAAAAAAATATATATTTGTACATCGTAATACAGGATATATTTATGTGCTATAAATATATTCAATCTATTTATTTACGTGTTACACTAGACAATGTATTTATATATTTTATATGTATTTACACATAGATTAGAGAAAATACATTAAATTTTAACAATATCTTTATGTATTATTTTAAAAATATAATTTTAAATTATATAAATGATATATATATTTATTGTTATATAGTATAAATTTATATATATATTTATGTGTATATAATTTTTAATTCTATAAAATTTAAATTTAAAAAACATTAATATTTCTAACATATTAAAACATATACGTAGCATCTTTTTATATATTAAAAATAAGGCTGGTCGTAAAAATGGGCACAAAAGCCCCTATTCCCCGGGCAGTTTGAGGAGATGTTGGGGTGATGCCGGCGGCCAAAAAACCCCGGGAATGCCCCGAAAGCCGCGGCGCGGGTGCCTTACCCAGCCGTCCGCTCCTCCGGGTGCCGGTTTAAACCGGATAAACCCCGCGCCCGCTTTATCCCCGCGCTGCCCTCGGGGCCTGAACGACCCCGGGTCCCTCGGGAGGCGCCGTCCCCCGGGAACAATGCCCGGGAGCACCTGGACAAACACCCGGGACACGCGGGCACGGCTCCCGGAGCCGCTTTGTCCCCGCGGCCCCGGCGGGAACCGTCCCAAAAACCCGCAAACCCAAAAACCCGCAAACCCCAAAAACCCAAAAATCCGCAAACCCAAAACCCCAACACCCAGAAACCCAAAAACCCAAAACCCCCCAAACCCGCAAACCCAAAAACCCGCAAACCCCAAAACCCCAAAAACCCGCAAACCCCAAAAACCCCAAAATCCGCAAACCCAAAACCCCAACACCCAGAAACCCAAAAACCCAAAACCCCCCAAACCCGCAAACCCAAAAACCCGCAAACCCCAAAAACCCAAAAATCCGCAAACCCCAAAACCCGCAAACCCGCAAACCCCCCAACTCGCAAACCCCCAAAACTCGCAAACCCAAAAACCCCAAAACCCGCGCGGATTTGGGAAACGGGGAGGGAACCCGGGGCGCACGGGGAGCCCCTGCCCGGGGGGCTTCTCTGCCTTCGTTAATGACAGGGGTAATTAGCAGGTGATTAATTCCCGCTCCCGGTTCTTTCCGAGGCCTCTGGTGCCAGCCCCGTCCCGCTGTTTGCGCAGCTGCCCGGGCGGCACCGGGACCTTCCCGAGCGTGAAATTCCTGGTGTCGGTCCAAGCCCCCCTTTTTGGGGCTCAAATCCTCGTTTCGGAGCTCCAAACCCCCCTTTTCGGGCACAGCCCCCTTTTTTTACGGCAAACCCTCTCTGTTTTAGGGGACAACCCCTGGTTTTTAAGCCACTTTTTAGGGCAAAACCCCAAATTTCCATGTTTTTGGGTTTATCTCAGTTTGATTGGTGTTCTTTTGCCTCTTACTTTTGGGGTTTTTTTTAACTACTACTAAGGGTTAAATATGAAAAGAATAATAATAATGGTTATTAAAAGTAAAAAGAAATAATAATTGTAAAAGGAATAGTAGCTGAGGGGAAAGGAATTTCAAAATGGAATAATGATTTCTGAAAGGAACAATCATTCTCACAGAATAAAAATAGGAAAACCCATAATACTAATTCTAAAAGGAATTATTGTGATGGTGGTGATGATGAAAAAAAAGGGACAATAATTGAAAAGGTAACAGGAATTTAAAAAAGGAAAGATAGTTTCAGGAAGGAATAATGATTTTTGAAAGAATAAAAATAGCAAAAAACAGAGCAATTGTTTCAAAAGGAATAATTATATAATTAATAACAGTAATAATAGTAAAAAAATTTGAAATAAATAATTAAATAAGAATAAAATTTAAAATGCTAAAAATAGTTAAGGAAAGTTTAAAATGGTAATAGTTTAAAAAAATTTTAATTAATGGTGGGTGCAAACGGAAAAGGTTTAGCCGCCCAACGTGGGGCTCGAACCCACGACCCTGAGATTAAGAGTCTCATGCTCTACCGACTGAGCTAGCCGGGCTGTGCGGGCAGGCGGACGCTGAACGGGAACTGGGCTCGGCCCGGGAAATCCGGGATTTCCCGCGGCATCGCCGCCCCTCGTGCTGCTGCTCCCGCTGCAGCTAAAAACCTTTAAAGATCTTTTTTTTTTACACGTAAAAACCAAAGCGTTGATCCCTTTTCAAAACTTCTTCCCCCCTTTCTAAAATTATTATTATTATTGTTCCTTTTCCCGTTATTATTCCCCATTTCGAAAGTCATCCATCCTTTTTTTTTTTTCAAATTATTATTCCCTCTTCCAAATTGCTGTTCACTTCCAGAAATTATTCTTCCCTTTTTCAATTTATTTCCCTTTTTCAATTTTTTTTTTAATATATTGCTCAATGGAACCTGGGGCGGGTGGAAGAGGACACCTCGCGGGAAGGGAGAGGCACAAGAAGAAGGGAAGAGGGGTATTTTGGGGGGGTAGGAGATGTTTAATTTTGGAAAGATTAAAAAAAATAAAGAAAGAAAAGGCTTTTTTAGGCAAAAGAAGACTATTCCCTGACCGGGAATCGAACCCGGGCCGCGGCGGTGAGAGCGCCGAATCCTAACCACTAGACCACCAGGGACCTGAACTTTTATCTTTATCTCCCAAAATACGGACTGAACATAAGACTTTTTTTTGTGGGGTTGAATCCAGCGGAAAGAAGTGTCTGTATGTTTTCTCGTCTTTTTTTTCTTACCCTCCAAACGGCAAAATCCTCTCGGTTTAACCCATCCCAACCCATCCTTTGCTCCTCCTCTTCTCCGGCACCTGGGAGCGCAGGTATTACCCCCCAAAAAAGCCCTTTTTACCCTCATCCGGGACACCCTGTCCCAAACTATGCTGGAATTGGGCGGTTTCCCCAATTTTCCAAAGGTTCCACTCGTCTCTATGCTTTCCACGCAGAGGGAAAACACCCCAGAATCCAGCAGATCCCCCGTTTTTTGAGGGAGAAAATGCAGATTATGGACATTCCAGGAGCTCCAAAAATCCGGGAGGAGCTGTGGGTGACGTTGCTGGGAAGGGATCAGCCCAGTCCTTGGGTTTCACGAGGATTTTGGATCACTTTACTGATTTTTCCCGATTTTTCCCTCCAAATACGAGCCCACCGCACTATGGGTAAAGCAGTGTCAGCCTGGATCGGCCAGAGCGATGGGGATGAAAGCGGAGGAGGATGAGGGGGATGAATTCCAGCACGAAAAAGGCTGCCATTCCCCCTGCCCGGCGCTCTGAAGGCCCGAATTTCTGAAATAATGGGAGATACGGAGCCAAGAGCTCCGACAAAAGGCGGCCGGGAGGGAGGGTGTTGAACGTGGAATTCTGGCTGCTATTCCAGGTCACGTCCCGAGAACAAACAACTCCATCCAGGAGCAGGAACGCGTGACTGCAACGCCTCCTCCTCTCCCCCTCCGCCTTTTTTTGGTTTTTTGGGGTTTTTTTTTGGAGCTTGTCCTGGGGATGAAGGAACCCGAAGTGCTTTGGGGGAAGGGAGGGGAGTCGTGGCTTGGTTTTCCAGCACATCGGGGTCACCCCCGTGGGTGCAACACCGAGGAATGGCTGGGGTTGAACATTGTGAGGGTTTTTTCCACCCTTTCCTCTCCATCTTGGCCAGCGATGGACGAGGTCGGGGCTTGATGGAGCAGCGGGATGGAAATTCGAATTATCCCTGCCTGCGTCTTTGATAATTCGATTCTCTAAGCGATTTCCCCTCTGGGAAGCAAACTCAAGGAATGATGGATGTAAAGGAAGCCGAGAGCGAAGCTGCCACCACACCCCGGCAGCTCAGAACCTCCCCAAAATAACCCCGAAATTAAACCCCAGCTAGAGAGCGGGGAGGAAGGGAAACTAATTCCACCCTCCCCAAAAAACAAGGCTGTTTCTGCCTGGTTTCGAACCAGGGGCCTTTCGCGTGTTAGGCGAACGTGATAACCACTACACTACAGAAACCTGCAGGGAGAACCCCCGGGAATGAATTTTGATGGAATTACCAAAACAGGATTTTATTTTCCCTTTTTCTAGCAATGCACATCCCTCGGCCCTTTTTTTCCTTCCTTGCCCGCAGGGCTTCTCCCCAAAACGCCCACTCCCGAGGCTGCGCACGACCGAGACCCCCCCAACACGCCCCGGTTTGGATCATCAGAGAATCAGGAATTCCCTGACGACAACTGTTTCTGACACCGCAAAACTCGGGAGCGCCCGCTCATCCTTCAAGGTCAAAGTTTGTTCTCCAGCAGGCCAAACCCGAGCTAAACCACTTGGAGTTGTCACGGTGCCCCACAAAGCCACCCAAATCCTATCACGCCTCGGAAAAGAGGGAGGAAAGGACACAAAAAAACATTCCTGGTGTTTCTGCCCGGTTTCGAACC